>JAMPIV010012018.1:0-530000 GCA_024509875.1 Oreohelix idahoensis
CTAACTAGTATAGTACATATATATGTACTATTGCATTTATGATATAATATTCCATGCATTTCTTTCATAATCTCTAAATCCTTTTAAGTTCTGGTCAACCTAAAAAATTGATCCCAGACAAAATTATGAATATAAATTCCTACTATCAAAAAATTTTACACACGTGAGTTAGTTCAGTGTATTTTAACATTTATTAATATTATTAGTCTTGTTAAATATCTGTGGGTATATCTATAACCTATTACACCACACTACATATCATAACCCTAGACACTTTACGTAGCCACATTCATTAAAAAAATTAAGTGTGAGGTCGTAGTGGTAGCAAGAAAGGCCTTCTGACAATTCTCAACTACATTTTATCTCAGGAGCCTTCACAGCTGGCCTCATACAATTACATTTAGTAATATCACCATCATACAATACCATCAACACCACTACAAGAGTTTAGAGAGAAGGTTAGCTTGGGTGTGTCGAGAGGCTAACGAATTTTTCGAGTGTTGAAGGGAAGTAAATCTCCGCCTACTGTCTCCTGACAATTGTAACATCTCAGGTACTAAAATTTTGCGTTTGGAATCCTTGAAACACTCCATGGAACGCAGGGCAAATAAAAACTATCGTGTTACAAGCTATGCTAAGGGGAATATCTTTTGTAATAGTTTCATATTGATTCTTGTAAAAATGTACACAACGCCCTACTGAATGGAAGTAGCGACCCCCAATCGTTGCGACCTATCAGAACGCCACCAGACATCTTGAAAACGCCCCCCAGGGGTGGTACCGCCCCTATTGAGAAACACTGGTCTAGTTCTACCATCAGTTTGACATTTATCCCAGACCCTAGGACGCCTCGGGCTTGGTATTCGATCATTCACGTCCTTCTCGCTCCCTATGGAGCAAGGGGTAACCACTGTAACTAGCCCCCTCTCAGGAAGCTTGCACCAAAGATTTCGTGTGCCCCTGCAGCGGGGGTTTCTTTAGCAATTGTTGTATATGATGAGGTTGTTTCTATAACAGTTTGTGTTACATGATAAGTTAGCCAGCTCCACATACAACATTATGTTAGTCGTCTCTTACGACATTACATTCCGAAGGATATGCAGAAATATAACAAAACACGAGCTGGTATTCCGCCAACAACACGGCGGGAAATAGTTATGATTTGCTCTTTCTACTGCATGTCCTGATGAGGGTAATAATTATTCTGCTCTCATTTCACTCCTTTCCATTTTATTTCAGCTCCATTTGATCTTTGAGATCAAATTTTATCGTGCCTTAAGGTCAAGGGCCAATGCAGCATGACAAAGTGTTAAGGCCTGCGCGCTTTTTTTTTTTAATGAGTGTTCAGTCTAACTTTTACAATGCAATGCGTGCCATTTGCTTATTTTTCGAAAATGCACATTGAAAAGATTGCAAAGCCTGCGTGATCTTTAATTTGGTGTTCATTTTAGCTTTTGCTGTTCAATGTGTGTCTTTTCCGTATTTTCCCGAAAAGCTGAGGTATTTATTTTTCGTTACAGGGCGTTTCATTAAGAAACCTAGTAATACGGGATTATTACCTTAACAACTGACATTAAACAAAGATCCAACAACAACAATATGTACTCACCAGTTCTGTAGAAGTCAATGATGGAGTTAAACACTGAAGGATGTCGGTCAAAGAAGTATTCCTGCCTCCCTCCTCCATTATCCAAATGCACTTCGGCCAAACGGGATAGTCTAGACCGAGCTATGGTCTTGAGGGTGGAAACGTGAGTCTCATGCCGGACGCCGCCAACGTTGAGGAGAATCCTTTCATCCCCACCATCTTCGAGAATGTCACCGTCACTAGCGTACCTTGTGGGCGTGGTCTCAAAGCCTCCAGCCGCCGCCGAGCCTAGGTAACTGGATGTCTTCTGACGCTTGACTCGTGCTTTCAATTTTGGTGTCCCAACTGGGCGTGGTCTGGTGAGAGGTATTGTGTCTGACTGCGTTTCTAAGGCTAAATTGCTCATTCTGGTTCTGATTGCTCACAGCCTTTGGAAGCTTCCGAGACAACCATGAGGATGTAGAGAGGTTATAGAATGCACTTGAAAAAATAGGTTTAAGTCTGGTGGAATCTAACCTTTTTTGAACGTCCTCACCTTGAAAACATGGACACTCCAAGCATAAGAAAAACACGAGCTCAATTAGGTCACATATTTTTGGGCGTTGCTGATTGGATGAGATTCTGAAACAATCTTGAGTGGCAATTAATTCCGAAGAAAACAGTCGTGGGACTCGGGGATTCCTGTCCAATTTATTGTCCAATCCCCTGCTACTAAATACATTTGAATCTTTCAGTTGCCACAATGTTCTAGCGCGATGATCCAACCTTCCGTCGAAGTTAATCTTCCTTGAAAAGTGAGTTTTGCTCCTCCTTACGCAGTCTCTTGATATTGACTTTGCGAAAAGCCACTTCATCTTTCATGTTTGAGTCATTCTCAGAGAGATCCAAACACTTAAAAGATCCTCCTTGTTTTTCGTTCTCTCTTAGCCGTTAAATATTTTGTTGCTGATGGCAATTTTTGTGTGCGTCTGCAAACACTGATTCAAAAACTGGAAACTACTGATGAACTTGTGCGCTTCGTGTCAGTGATGGAATAGGTAATAGTTTGTAGAAATGATAATAAAAACCGTTCAGTTTTGGCTGCAGTCCAGTCTACTCGTTAGCGTGGACAAATAATTTGTATGGGAAAGCACTCGATCCCAGGGGAAAGCACTCGGTCCGGGCGCTCGGCTTTCAAAACCTGTAAAAATAGAATTGATGTAAGTAATGGTAAACTAGCTCGTTCTAGAAGTCACATTTAGACAGAAGAGTACTTAAAGCAGTTGGAGCCTGGGGTGGATCCAACTTTCGGCACTCCCTCTCCCTCTCAAAATAAATAAACATAGACACATAGGAGCCGCGGTAGCATAGTGGTTAGTGCACTGTCTTCCTAGCGCAATGGTCTATGGTTCGATCCCCAGATGAGGTGGGATTTTTTTAGGCCACAAACGGCTCCTGGGTCGACCCAGCCCCAAATGGGTACCAGAGCAATTCTGGGAAGGTTAAGGCGGCCGGCGTGATGCTGACCACATCACCCCTAGTGTGCCGACGGTCAAGATAATATGGGCCTAACACCATATTCCCAATATGCTTCAATGGGCGTGTAACGGGTTCCTTTACCTTTTTTTTTTTTTACATATGTTATACTTGTATGTAGATTTTGAAACTGGACAGTACTGCCAGAAAGTGTCCAATGACACTCCTCTCTTGCCTGTCACTCGGGGCGGACCGCTCCTTCGCACCCAATTAGTACGCCACTGCCTTCAGATACAGAGATACCCAAAATGTGTCTCGCCAGGGCCAAATAGGGTGGTCGAGAATTTAGATATCTCTAACCGTTCTCTTCTCTCTTTCTCGCTCTCTCTCTCTCTCTCTCTCTCTCTCTCTCTCTCTCTCTCTCTCTCTCTCTCACTGTGTGTGTGTGTATGTTAAATACAAAAGACACAGCCTACAATGTAGCATTAAGTCAGAGGTTACCAATCAGGGGTGCGCGTTCCCCCATGAGGTACAACAAGCTTACCGCGGGGGAGGAGGGGGGGGGGGAGAGAATGTGGAATATGTATAGTAGTAATACTAACAGTACTACCTTTAAAAAAAAAAATTATTTAAAAAAAAACAACAACAAATAACTACTCAGAATTAAGGATAAACAATAAAGTACCGGTAATACAAACAACATGACCCGTGAAAACTGCCAACAGCAACAGTAAGAAACAACAATTTTGATTATGAACTGTCACGACCAACAACAATCCATGTGCACTACGGATAGGTATTTCATAATAGCACAAAACGTAAAATATAATGACACTAAATACCATAATTATAACCGACAATTAGGTTGAACACGGTAGAGCAAAATTGTTGATGAGCGGAGAAAAATGATCACGTGATGCTTGTCCGCCCTTCCTCCATATCGTTTAATTAAAAACAAAAAGAGACAAGGTCGGAAAAGGGAGGGCATTCGGGTAGTTGTTATTGAAAATATAAAGCAAGGCATAGTTTCATTTATATTTGCTCAGTTAACCCTCACGGATCATAAATTCGATACGTAATAATCTGCAAAGATTAGAGGCCGCTAGTGATAATAATAGAGCCTCTGATGTCCACTTGTTCAACCCAAAAGCAAGATAAACTATACATCATATTGTCAGTATCTGTCTCCAGCAAGACAAGGCCTACTTACATTTTTTGTTAATTGCACCTTTTTATTATCTTGTAATCAAAGCTATATATATATATATATATATATATATATATATATA
This sequence comes from Oreohelix idahoensis, assembly GCA_024509875.1. Lineage (NCBI taxonomy): Eukaryota > Metazoa > Mollusca > Gastropoda > Stylommatophora > Oreohelicidae > Oreohelix > Oreohelix idahoensis. The sequence goes on from JAMPIV010012018.1 coordinate 4,333, forward strand.
TATATATATATATATATATATATATATATATATATATATATATATATATATATATATATTTATATATATATATATATGTATATATATATATATATATATATATATATATATATATATATAAAGTGTGTCCGGCAGAATCACTACCAATAACAAATGTCAATATTTCTTATACTAATAATAGCAGACCGACCGGATTTTGATTTTCTGTTAGGCAAACTCATTAAGTTTCAGTAGCAACTCACCAAGTTTCAGTAAATCTCCACCAAGTTTCAGTAGATCTCCACATGAGCGCCTTTAGTGGCTCGAAGAATGTCAAGACGGTATTCTATCTCTCTCCACGTGTTTTGCAGCATCTGAGGTGTGACGGATGCACAAGCGTCAATTATTCGCTGCCGAAGATTATCCAGTCCCTGCACCGGAGTTTGATAGACAAAGCTTTTTACATATCCCCATAGAAAGAAATCTAAGGGGGTCAAATCTGGTGACTTTGGTGGCCAATCAATGGGACCTAATCTTCCAATCCATCTGTCTGGAAATTGTTGATGAAAGTAGTTTCTTACTTCATTGGCATAGTGTGGAGGTGCTCCATTTTGCTGGAATATGAATCCTTCTGGTATCCTAGGAACTGCAAAGTTTTGCAGCATGTTTAGGTATGTTGCTCCTCTGACTGTGGCTTCGGCGGAGAAAAATGGCCCGATCACATAATTCGAGGTTAAGGCACACCACACGTTAAGTTTAGGACTGTCTCGCTCATGCTCCATTACGACATTTGGGTTTTCATTTCCCCATATCCTATAATTATGCCGGCGAACTTTGCCACAAATGTGAAAGGTCGCTTCATCGGAGAATACCACACGATTGAGAAATTCATTGTCATCATCGAGGTGACATAGCATTGCATTTGCTTACTCGGCGCGTCTGAGTTTATCATTTGGCTGTAACTTCTGCACTAGCTGGATCTTGTAGGCTCTAAGCCACAATCTTTTGTGCACAATGTCGTGAACAGTAGATTTTGGAATACCCAATTCTCCACTTGCCCGTCGAATGGATTTCCGGGGGCTACGTTGAAAAGCTTCGCTAACTGCTTCAACTCTATCAGGAGACAACACTTCATTGCCGCTTCCCTTCTTTCTCAACAAAGAACCACTTTAAAACAGTTGCTTGTATCATTTCATTATGGTACGTCGCTCTGGAGGTTTCTGTTCATATTTCTGCCTGAATCTCCTTTGCACAACCACGGGAAACTTTAATTCCGCAAGCCAATAACAGCATTGCACTTTCTGCTGCACCGTGAACTCCGCCATTTTCACTACACGCTTCATCACATTCCGCGGCTGCGCATTACGTATGCGTTATCTGCACATTATCGGACAATTTATCAGTTATCTCACTGCTCCTAAAAATGTGATGGTTTCTATACGAGGTAACCATAAAAAAATAATTCTAACTTACATGGATGAGGAAATATTGACATTTGTTATTGGTAGTGATTCTGCCGGACACGCTGTATATATATATATATATATATATATATATATATATATATATATATATATATATATATATATATATATATATATATATATATATATATATATATATATATATATATATATATATATAGAGAGAGAGAGAGAGAGAGAGAGAGAGAGAGACAGACAGACAGACAGACAGACAGACAGACAGACAGATAGATAGTGCAGTCCAGATTAGTAGAAGTCGCTCGGACCATATAAAATACTTCTACTTCTCCGAAATTCGGCTTATCAGAATTTTGCTCAAAGATAGGCATTTTGCGGTCAGATACGAAAGACAGTTTTTTGCAACTTTGTCATTGTTTAAAAAAAAAACATTGGGACCCCAAGATGCAGCAATAGTGAATGCAGTCAGCGACCCATAGCTTGACTGCTTGCATCAGGATCAGCGAATCAGAGCTGATCAAGACCGTACTCCACCTCCACGTGGTGGTCCTGGAAACAGTCTGCAGTAGTGCAGTCTGGCTGAGCGAGTACGGATCGAAATGGGAAGGCAAACCCGGTCCCTAAAAAATGCCGTGCAGAAGTCGGATGTGTCGACCGAAAGGTGCAGATATCACAGCTTAGGCGTAAACAGACACAACGCAACCACCGTCCTTTTCAGGGCGAACAAGGAAGAAGAAGAAGAAGAAGAAAAACATTGATGTATGTTTTTCCACTTTTAAATAACAAATTAACCAAAGCGCGTGGTATTCGTAAGTAGCATGATTGAAAGTACCAAAACATTTCAAAGTCTGCACATCGTATTTTACCAATCTCGGATCCCGTACTGTGTTGTCAGAGCATAACACAAACAAGCCCCATGTATGTAGGTCACTGGGTCTCTGGGGAGGTACAGAAGGAATAGGACGACCGCTACGTCAGGCATGTCATAAGAGGCAACTAATATCTACTTCTAGACAGAGCTGGCAGCTTTATTATGTCAAACAAATAGCTACAGAAAACAACCATTGCATGAACACATGAAGTCTTTGATGAAGGACTCCTACAAGAGGACCAGGTGCGGTGGTGGTGGCTCCATGTTCTATAAAGATCTAACAAGAGACAATAAGTAGGTAACATGAAAATAGAAACTCTGAATAACAAGAGACATTAAACACTGAGTTCGAATTATAAAATGGGTACACGAGAAAAGACGGGCAGAATTTTTACCCCAACACCAATTAGCAAATGACCACTCCGAGAACTCGACTTCTGTTCTGGCTTTGCACTTTGTGATATAGTATAAATGAGACCTTTGACGCTTCAAACACCCCCCACCCATGTGCCTTTTTTTGTTTTGTTAACTAGGCGGTTTCTACACGCTCTTCTTTTTAAAACGAGAGCAAACACAACTGAGCGTAATCGTTAGTAAGAGTTACTTCCAGCAACCCAGGTTTTCTGAAACCTGTGATAGTAGCCGTTCTTCAGAATGTCGGTGTTCTCTTCTACTTTGTTCGCTCAAATATATTCACATCTGTTTATTTCAACCAGTTAACGGTACGTCTCCGACTGTGATAACTTTTTCGGGGATAACCATTTAATATTTCCCGAGTCTGGTCGTTCACAAACATCCAAAGACTGTCGCCCGATATCAAACACTTATCAGCAATGTATCGTCGTTTTGCCAAAAAAGTTCGCGTTGTCGCAAACATTTCTGACTTTGTTGTCTGTAAGAGTCCGAATTTCTGCTTTAGCGAGACCAGATTTGAGTTGGGACTGAAAAATTACTTGGACTTAACTGAAAATCGACTTAAGAGAGTTCCACTTAAGTGGACTGCAGTGTATGTATATATATATATCGGAAGCAGAATAAAATAGTTTTTGCGATTCCATCATAAGAATTAACTTAAATGAACATTCATTTTCACTCGAATATCAAAATATTATTGTTGGATTGTGACATTTCATAAGTTACCTATGCAGTTACTAGGAAAAACCTGGGCAACGCCGGGTCCTCACAGCTAGTAAGTATATATATATATATATATATATATATATATATATATATATATATATATATATATATATATATATATATATATATATATATATATATATATATATATACTTACTAGCTGTGAGGACCCGGCGTTGCCCAGGTTTTTCCTAGTAACTGCATAGGTAACTTATGAAATGTCACAATCCAACAATAATATTTTGATATTCGAGTGAAAATGAATGTTCATTTAAGTTAATTCTTGTGATGGAATCGCAAAAACAATTTTATTCTGCTTCCGAGTTTTAGCAAGAAGCAAATTAATAAAACACATTTTCCCTTTCCGACCTGGCGCACCAAGAAAGAATAGTTTAACTCATTCATTTTTAACGTTCTTACTACTGTTTTTCTAAGCACGTTCTTTTCAAACATATATACATTATTGCTTGTAAAAAAAAAAAAAACCTGATTATTATTTTCTGTCATTGTAGTGAAATTGACAGAGATACAACGGTAAAATACTCAAAAGATAACATTTAAGGATAAAAACATAATGCGTAGGCTGCTGATGTACATGATCGCCTAGACCGCGGGTCATCACCCTCCATAAAATTGACTTGCTAGACAGGAGGGGAACGGAGGATCAAAAAGGAAAAAATATGACTGGAAAGATTGCGTAGCAAGGCTAAGGAGACGCAATTGGGGGGGATGGCGGAAAGTAAAAAATTCAAGTCCCCCAAATTGACACGAGGTACGGAATGGACGCTTTTGCGATACTAAGATTTTGATTTGAATTTGAGCGGAAGAACGCAGATGTTAGGAATATTACAAAAATTTAAAAAGTAATTTTTCTTAATATTAATGTTAGGAATATAAAAATTAGCTGGCCAGATGGCCTATTCTGAGCAGTGAACGAATATGGTCTTAATTTTACAGACGGATAGATAATATTGAAAATAATGACAAAAGACAGTGTAGTTTACATCAGCCACAGACTGCCTTGAATAAAAAGTGTCGTTTTTTTTTTTTTTTTTTTTTTTTTTTTTTTTTACCAGCGGCCTTTGGGCTTTCTCCCCTTCGGCCCAATGACATGTCATTGCGAGGCTGGGGAACCTGAGGACTTTCCTTCCAACCCGGTCAGGAGCTTTGCTCCTTCCCATCCACAGAGGGTTTATCACAATAGCCGTTCAGGCTATTCAGTCAAATTTCCGGCCGTAAACATTTCTTCAAACGCCGACGCCCGGGTTTGAACCATGAACACCTGGTCGCCAGTACAACGCCGAAGCCATTACACCAGCGCGGCTCCCTAAAAAAAGTGTCGTTATTTGCACACAAAACACGACCTTGGGGACGCAAGTGTTCAAAGTTACTTATTATGGAGGAGAGGGTTTTTGAGCGGTAGCTGTGTCTAAATATAACTTTTTACGACAATATTTTAAGGGGAGAGAAAGGTTGCTTCAAAAATCAAGCACATTTTTTTTTTAGAAACACAAGTAGAGACGGACAGACTAACAGATAACCATCCATACTTGACTGAAGCATGACTGAAATGACTTTAGTGTAGAAATTTGAAATTTAAAGTACAACTAGGCAGTGATTGGCCACAGACAAGCATATCATTAGCGCTCAGAGCGCATTTGGGGTCATTCTTCAATAATTGTTCAGTGTTAGACACAGATTTTAAAGTGTGGTGTTTTCCCATATGAAAGCAAGTGAAGTAAATTTAGGGACGCCATCCTATAGCCAGCAGCTCAGCTGAGTTTTGCTAGCACTTCTGTGTTAATTATTCATAATCTGAGCTGTGAGTTTTCTATCTACAACAAAGCAGAGTCTATTCGGTGGGTGACTGTACTCGAGTGTATCTGTGCAGTTCTTGTGACAGAGACCACCATTATTGCCCGCCAGCACGGAGAGGTGGGACCGCAAGTTTTCAGCACCAGAGCTACAAAAAGATGAGTGAGCCTCTGGTCTGCTGGACATTCACCAACTATTGGTAGTGACTAATATCCCCGTAAAAATTCCCACCATTTTCTGGACATTGTGTAGTCAATATAGACAGGTGTGATGAGGCCACCCCAACAGCACAAACAGTAAATATCCTCCCAAAGAGATGACTACTCGAACTTTTTTAAATAAAACTAACTAGTCTAGTACTTAAATAGGTACGCTCTTGCATTTATTATGTAACATTCCATGCATATTTTTCATAAATTTTCAATCCTTCTTTTAAAATCAGTTCTGGTCACAAAAAACTTGATCCAGAACCAATAAATGTAATATAATTATATCAAAAACTTTATACACGTGAGTTAGTTCAGTGTATTTTAACACTTGTTAATCGTATTAGTCTTCTTAAATGTCTGTGGGTGTATTTATAACTAACACACCACATTACACATCATTACCCTAGACACTTTACGTAGCCACATTCATTAAGAAAAAAAAAAAGTAAGTGTGAGGTCGTAGTGGTAGCAAGAAAGGCCTTCTGACAATTCTCAAATACATTTTATCTCAGGAGCCTTCACAGCTGGCCTCATACAATTTACATGTAGTAAGAACACCATCATACAATACCATCAACACCACTACATAAATTGGGGTCTTGTCCAGGGATAATTAGCCCAACAGAAAAATTAGGATCTCCTGGTGGGAGAAATAAAAGTAGGGAAATAAATTGTAAAATTTCCTTTAAAATTAAAAGTGTCCCTGCAGATAAAAGTTGGTGAATCTTCACAGCCAGTAATAATTAATTAGTTAACTGGTTAGTTAGAATTAGTTAGACTATAGTCATATAGTAATTAGAAGTACTTAGTGTATTTACTGGTTAGAGATTTATCTTGTATATTATTATATTGTCCAAAAAGTATGGCAGAGCTAGCAAAGTTTAGATCAGCTGCTGTGCTCACTGCGAAGGAGATGGGGATGGATGGTCAAATTTTAATTCAATACGTAACGACTGAATGTGATAAATATATTGAAAGGGAAGATAGAAAGGTAGCGGAAGAAAAGAGATTACAAATTGAGGCTGATAGAGAAATTAAGAGGCTGCAGATTGAGGCAGAAGAAAAACGACAGCAAAGGGAGGCAGACGAAAAAAGGTTGACTGCCGAAAGGGAGGCAGAAGATAAAAAGGCCGAAAGGGAAGCAGAAGATAGAAGGTTGCAGAGGGAGCATGAATTACGACTAAGGGAGCTGGAATTACAAGGCCCGGCTCCTGAAAATGGTGCCAGCCCTTTTGCCTCAGATGCTACGCCCAGTATGGGAGCCTCAAACTCAGCTATGGGGTTTCATTTAGACCATTTTGTTGAGAAAGACGATGACATAGAAGGGTACCTAGGACGTTTTGAGTTATTAGCTACTACATATGGGTTAGAGAGAGAGAGGTGGAGCTTAAAGCTATCACAGGGATTGAGGGGTACTTCTTACGAAGTATTTGCCAAAATGAACAGGGAAGACCAAGACAATTATGACATGTTAAAGCAGGCTTTGTTATTAAGGTACGAAAAGAATGGTGAATTTTATCGTAAGAAATTCAGAAATGCCAAACTGTTGTCTGGGGAGACATACCACCAATTTTCTGCCAGAATAGAAACCTATTTGGAGAAATGGACGGCTCTGGGGAAGACCCAAGATCTTAAAGAAATGATCATGATTGAGCAATTGAGAGAGTCCATGGCTCCAGACATGAGAAAATTTCTCATGGAACAGGGTGCAGAGAAGTTGGGGGAAATTTTAAATGTTGCTGAGAGGTATCAGGCAGCTCAGGCAGAGGTAAGTGGTGCTAAAAAGAAGCACATAGACAATTTTAAAGCTCCACAGCAATTTAATAAATTTGATAATAGAGAGCAGGGAAATAAAGGCAGGACAAATTTTGAGCGGCCAAGAAATGACTATCGCGACAGAAACTCACAGTTCAATGACCAAAAGTTCAATGAAAGAAAACCGTTGAACCAAGGAAAAAGATGGTGCAAATGGTGCAAGAAGGATAACCATAACACCGAATTTTGTAGAAGGAAACCTTCAAACATTGCTGCAATGAAGTCGGGGACGCAAAGATTAAAGGTTAATCCTAAGGGACAACAGGAACCTTATCACCCCCCAGTTTGTGAGGATGTTATTTGTAATGGGGTCACCATAAGGTGCCTTTATGATACAGGGTTGGATTATGATTCAGTTGTGAAGTCTAGCCTAGTGGACCCAAGTCAGTATACCACAGAAACAGTGGAAATACAAGGGGCGACTAAGGACATACCACTCATGACACTTCCCATCGCAAGGATAACGGTGAAAACTCGCTATGTGGAAGGAGAAATCAGAGCAGCAGTGATAGATGAACCAATCTACCCTCTGATATTGGGGTGTAGATACGTCTTCTTGGGGAATCCCGAGAAACCTGTGATCATGGCGACAGTGCAGACCAGGTCACAGAAGAAGGAGGAAGAAGGTGAACCTATAAACGCTCATCCAGAGGAGATGAGGAAGGCGCAGGCTGAGGATAGGACACTCAAGCCCTGTTTAAAAAATTGCCCAAATGCCACACACCTCCGAGCAAGGGGGAATATTTCATGAAGAACAAACTCTTATACAGGAAGGCCGGAACTGGAACAAATGGTCACAACCAGCTGGTTCTTCCCATTGCATATAGAGAGAAAGTGATGGAACTCGGACATGCAATCCCCTTCAGTGGTCACATGGGGATCAGCGCCACAGGACAGCGTATAGCTTGTCATTACTTCTGGCCAGGGATAACGGAGGATATAAAAAGATATGTCAAATCCTGCCCAGAATGTCAAAGGGTAGCTCCAAAGCACTGGACTGCCCCTGCAACTCTAGGGGAAATGCCCATAGTGGGAACACCTTTTGAGAGGGTTGCAGTGGATATTGTAGGACCTCTCACTCGGACCAAGAGGAGGAACAGTTACATCCTTACTCTGGTGGACACTTGTTCTATGTGGGGAGAGGCGGTAGCCCTGCCATCAATTGATTCAAAACATGTAGCAGAGGCACTACTTACAATATTTACCCGATTAGGATTCCCGCATCAAATCTTGACGGATAATGGTTCTCAGTTCAAGGGGAAACTAACGGAAGAAGTTTTTTAAGCTATTTCAAGCCAGGCACTTTCATTGTAGTCCGTACCATCCACAAGGGAACGGCCAGGTAGAGAGGTTCAATGGGACTCTCATTTCTATCCTGAGAAAGCTGGCACACGAAAAACCGGATCTGTGGGATCAATTCCTGCCCGCCGCATTGTTTGCGTACCGGGAGGTACCACATAGTTCAACCGGGATGGCTCCCGCAACTCTGCTATTTGGGAGGCCAATAAAAGGGCCTTTAGAAGCTCTATTAAGGACCTGGACAGATGAGAAGGCGGAAGAGACTGTTACCTCATCGTATCAATACGTGAACGAACTGACCACTCGTTTGAAAGCTGGATGGAAACTGGCAAATGATAATTTGAAACAGCCAGGAAGAAACATGCAGCATATTTTAATAGGAAGGCAAAGGACAGGGAACTGGCAGTCGGAGAGAAGGTGCTGCTTTTACTACCCGGAAGCCAGAATAAATTACAAATTGGTTGGCAAGGTCCATATACGGTTCTAGAGAAGGTGTCTAGAACAAACTATAAAATTGACAAAAAGGGGAAGGAAAAAGTTTATCATGTAAACCTGTTAAAGAAGTATCTGGACAGACCACTCCAGGAAAGCACCCCCTTATTGACCTTAGCTATTGCAACCCAGATGCAAAAGGAACCACTCACCTCACATGAATACCCATTACATCCTTGTGAAACAGCAGCACAGGTAAAAGTCAGTAAGCACCTGACTAAAAACCAGAGGGAGAGAGTTCAAAAGGTTCTGGAGGAACATACAGATGTATTAACAGATAAACCAGGCCATACAAATTTGCTACAGTATGACATGAAACTGGTAGACTCAAACCCAATCTGTATGAGAGCCTATTCTATTCCGTTCGCGAAGGAGAAGGCATTAAAGGAAGAAATAGATTATTTATTGAAGGAGGGGATTATTTCGCACAGTGAATCATCTTTTAGTTCTAGTGTCGTTTTGTTGAGGAAACCGTCTGGGGAACACAGACTGTGCATAGATTACAGGAAACTGAATGCTGTCACAGAAGGACAAGTGGATCCATTACCAGACACAAAACAGCTATTTGCCAGACTGAACAAGGCAAAATACTTTTCAAAGGTGGATCTTAGTAAAGGCTATTACCAGATCCCAGTGAAGCCTGAAGTGAGACCTTATTTGGCTTTTAGCACTTCGGATGGACATTATGAATTCAATATGCTACCATTCGGACTGAAAAATGCTCCGAGTGTGTTTTCAAGGATGATGCGAAAATTGTTGGACCCCCTGAATAACCCATGTATCACAAATTTCATGGATGATATTCTCGTCGCCACCGAGACATTTGAAGAACACATTGAAGCTCTGGAGATGTTGTTTGATAGACTTCGGGAGGCGAACTTAACTGCTAGGCCAACAAAATGTTGTATTGGATGCAAAGAGTTGGAATTCTTGGGGCACACTGTATATCAGGGTAATATGACCCCTGATCCTAAGAATTTGGAAAAACTGCAGAGAGCACCTAGGCCGCAAACAAAAAAGGACGTGCGATCATTTGTGTCGTTATGCGGATTTTATCAGAAATACATCAAAAATTTTAACGCTATTTGTGCTCCTCTGACTGATCTGACTCGCAAGGGACTTCCAGATAAAATTATTTGGACTGCACAATGTGAACTAGCGTTCCAAGAGTTAAAGGAAAAACTCACTAGCAAGCCTATTCTCAAACTGCCTGATTTGACACAGGACTTTGTCTTAAGAACCGATGCAAGTAATGTGGGACTTGGAGGGGCTTTGTTGCAAAGATCATCTGCACCTGATGGGGAACTTAAACCAGTCGCTTATGCAAGCCGCAAATTGAATAAGGCGGAACAAGGATACTCCACAAGCGAAAAAGAATGTTTAGCATTAATCTGGGCAATAAAGAAGTTTCAAATCTATCTGTATGGTAGGACTTTTGTGGTGGAGACGGATCATCAGCCTCTCGTGTTCTTGTCTCAGGCTAAGCATGAAAACGCAAGATTGCTGAGGTGGTCTTTATTGCTTCAACCGTATCAGTTCAGTATCCAATATATCCCAGGCAAATTGAATGTCGGTGCAGATTTCCTCAGTCGGCACCCCTGTGATCAAAATTAGAGTAGTGGCAGACGTGAGGAGTAATTTTACCTATGTGTATCGCTGGTTTTGGAACTTGCCATAGGCATGTTTTCAAGTGGGGAGATGTGTAGTGAAATTGACAGAGATACAACGGTAAAATACTCAAAAGATAACATTTAAGGATAAAAACATAATGCGTAGGCTGCTGATGTACATGATCGCCTAGACCGCGGGTCATCACCCTCCATAAAATTGACTTGCTAGACAGGAGGGGAACGGAGGATCAAAAAGGAAAAAATATGACTGGAAAGATTGCGTAGCAAGGCTAAGGAGACGCAATTGGGGGGATGGCGGAAAGTAAAAAATTCACGTCCCCCAAATTGACACGAGGTACGGAATGGACGCTTTTGCGATACTAAGATTTTGATTTGAATTGAGCGGAAGAACGCAGATGTTAGGAATATTACAAAAATTTAAAAAGTAATTTTTCTTAATATTAATGTTAGGAATATAAAAATTAGCTGGCCAGATGGCCTATTCTGAGCAGTGAACGAATATGGTCTTAATTTTACAGACGGATAGATAATATTGAAAATAATGACAAAAGACAGTGTAGTTTACATCAGCCACAGACTGCCTTGAATAAAAAGTGTCGTTATTTGCACACAAAACACGACCTTGGGGACGCAAGTGTTCAAAGTTACTTATTATGGAGGAGAGGGTTTTTGAGCGGTAGCTGTGTCTAAATATAACTTTTTACGACAATATTTTAAGGGGAGAGAAAGGTTGCTTCAAAAATCAAGCACATTTTTTTTTTAGAAACACAAGTAGAGACGGACAGACTAACAGATAACCATCCATACTTGACTGAAGCATGACTGAAATGACTTTAGTGTAGAAATTTGAAATTTAAAGTACAACTAGGCAGTGATTGGCCACAGACAAGCATATCATTAGCGCTCAGAGCGCATTTGGGGTCATTCTTCAATAATTGTTCAGTGTTAGACACAGATTTTAAAGTGTGGTGTTTTCCCATATGAAAGCAAGTGAAGTAAATTTAGGGACGCCATCCTATAGCCAGCAGCTCAGCTGAGTTTTGCTAGCACTTCTGTGTTAATTATTCATAATCTGAGCTGTGAGTTTTCTATCTACAACAAAGCAGAGTCTATTCGGTGGGTGACTGTACTCGAGTGTATCTGTGCAGTTCTTGTGACAGAGACCACCATTATTGCCCGCCAGCACGGAGAGGTGGGACCGCAAGTTTTCAGCACCAGAGCTACAAAAAGATGAGTGAGCCTCTGGTCTGCTGGACATTCACCAACTATTGGTAGTGACTAATATCCCCGTAAAAATTCCCACCATTTTCTGGACATTGTGTAGTCAATATAGACAGGTGTGATGAGGCCACCCCAACAGCACAAACAGTAAATATCCTCCCAAAGAGATGACTACTCGAACTTTTTTAAATAAAACTAACTAGTCTAGTACTTAAATAGGTACGCTCTTGCATTTATTATGTAACATTCCATGCATATTTTTCATAAATTTTCAATCCTTCTTTTAAAATCAGTTCTGGTCACAAAAAACTTGATCCAGAACCAATAAATGTAATATAATTATATCAAAAACTTTATACACGTGAGTTAGTTCAGTGTATTTTAACACTTGTTAATATTATTAGTCTTCTTAAATGTCTGTGGGTGTATTTATAACTAACACACCACCTTACACATCATTACCCTAGACACTTTACGTAGCCACATTCATTAAGAAAAAAAAAAAAAGTAAGTGTGAGGTCGTAGTGGTAGCAAGAAAGGCCTTCTGACAATTCTCAAATACATTTTATCTCAGGAGCCTTCACAGCTGGCCTCATACAATTTACATGTAGTAAGAACACCATCATACAATACCATCAACACCACTACAGTCATACATACTTCAAATATAAAAGGTATAGTGATTGTGTTGAGCTGAATTTTTAAAAGAAAAGTATCTCTTTTCCATGAGACACGACCTGTTCAACCTAGACATACGGATAACGCCTGTTATACTAGGACACATGGCTAAATAAAGAAGATCTTGCGTTCTGGTGTACTGTTTAGCTTTGCGCCAGTTTCTTTTTTTTTTAATGACCAAAAATAAAAATAAAACTTAATGGTTGCCTTATTTTGGCGAGGCGCACCTTGTTTAAGATTGGCACATGTCCAATTATAGAATACCCTTCTGTCCAGCAATGTGATAAAGACCTTTTTTCTTTAATAAAAGATGTTGCGGTCTGATTCAGTTATGATGATTTTGATTTTTAATAAACTTTGTAATATTTGCTAAAAAAAATAGAAACTGCTTGGTAAAATATAACTAAATTTGATATAAAAAGGAATAATAACTTAATACTACAACAACAACAACAATTTTGTTTTTAAATTTTTATATAAAGCATTAGTGTCTGTTTAAATAATTTAACATGCTATGTAGAATAAAGAAATGTAACGTTGTATATAACGACGTATAATAACAATTTTATCGTTTGGATTGTTTCCGTTGATGCATAATTTTGATTGTTTCCCTTGACTCAGTTAGGCAATTGTTTCAGTACGGCCCTGTATTACGCATAGAAAAATAAAGCACACCACGTGGTGAGTCTTACTTTTATTCGGGTACGGATCCACATTGTATAGTCATTGCTTTTCTAAAAATTGTCTTTTAAATTAAAAGTGTATGGTTAATAGTTTTGAACTATTTTGTAAAATACGGAAAAGTATGGCAGTTGTCACAAAAACAAAACAATAGTTTTAACATTTATATTACTTCCCTTGATTACTCATTAAATTTTTTAAAATGATTATAGCCCCTGATCTGTTTACATTTGTTTACGAAAAGCTTTAATTACTCATAATTTCATAATTACAATATTAAATTTCGAAATAATTGCATGGCGTTACCCGGCGGTAGCTAAAGAGACTCTCTGCCAAAATTCATTTGAAATAATAAGGCATGCGGATTTGTATTAAGAACATACATACATCCTTTGCTTTATATATATATACAAGTATATATGTATATACAGCTGGAAGATCTTAACGTGTGACCTATTCTTCGTAGAGAACCCTTCAACGCATGACATTTTACCACCATGCCATTAAGTAGGTCTGGTATATTACACCAACGCTGAGCCTACTGAGTTGGTGTCACGGGTTGCCTCCCCTTAGCTCTGCAGTAGTGGTTCAACTGTCGCCAAAATCGCAAGAGTGAATGATGTGGGTCTTCAAAGGTATCTACCTTCGCACAAGATTACTCTTGGCAGAGTTGTAGATAGAAGCATAATGATGCTTCTACCTCCATGGAATGTTCACAAGGTATTCTGAAAAGCGAGAACAATACTGCATTGGCTGAGCACGTTAACTCTAGTATTTGCCGTCAACATTTGTGAAGGATAGGGTTATCTTATAATTTGTTAGCTCGTTCAAGCCCCCAGCTGAGTTAATTCAGCGAATTTCGTCTTATTATTATATAGTTCTGCTTACGTGTATTTAAGAAATTATCTGAGACATACGGATGCAGTACATTCAAAATGATTAAATCGACTTTAGATTTGTCTCTATACAAGTAACAAATTTAATAATCAATTATGTTTTAACAGTTTTAAAAAGTGAATAATTATTGAACAAAAAAGCTCATCATCAATGATGTTACGGAGGTTTGGGTAAGAGTTCACTTGGCAGCGTTCATGTTTCTACTTAGCTGCCAATGAGTTTGTCTGTTCTGCTCCAGCTGATGTTTGGGTCTTTGCAGATGGACGACTGGATTACTCACGTCCCTGGTCAATGTTGTAGGGCACAGCACGTTCCCAGAAGCGTCAAGGATTGTCTACGAAGTTGGTCCTGCGTCTCTAAGACCCGTCTGAGGATGGTTTCTAACGTCGACTTCAGGCCACTTAGACATAGTAACTTCAACTGGTACCTGCATCTAGTGTCACAAAAGAAGAGAAACAAATGCCCTCTGAGTATAAGTTTCCCGACACATACTTATGTGCCCCCCTCTTTTTATTTCACCATCCCATCTACATCAGAACTTTTACCCTCGCTGAGAATTAATATTAATCCCATTTAGCGGAAAAAACGTTAATTATATTTAAATTGAATAGATGTATATTTAACTTTACACTGTACATTGGTTGAAACGGTTAATAATATAAATTGAATATGTTTTCCTTAATATCTACCATGTTTGAAAATTTGAACAGTATTGATTGAATATTTTTACATTTACATCTACACCGGTTGAAAATTTTAATAATATAGATTATGTACAACCTTTCTTTCATCATTCACTCCCTGCTCCATATGGAACGTGGGACTGCCTCTGCTTTTGATTCTATGTAAGAAACTCGCAATAAAGCAGTCACCAGCCCTGGCAGTGGTGGTTCATGAAATCATCATTCTATGCGCTGCAAAATATATAATTTAAAAGGTACAACTTACCCCAATCTTTAGGCACACAGACTGCTGGCTCAGAGAAATAGTTTAAGGCAGCTTGACGATGCCTCTTAAACGTGGTATGAGTTATTGTTATTTTAGCAATAAGTTCCCACTTTGGACTTTGTGTTACAGTTTCCTCGGATTCCGGTTTTCCATGTTAAAATAGTACCGTTTTCCTGGGCTCTAAGTTCTCAATATGCACCAACAAGGTCCGGTCTGGTACTATTCTTAACTCTGGCAAAGTCTGGTTGTCTTCTTGGTGCGAGGTGAATTTTCACAGTGTTCTAAATTCACAAAATTGTCGGGTTATATTGCCCCTTTCGTTCCTGGCACTTGTTGTTTACTATT
Source organism: Oreohelix idahoensis (assembly GCA_024509875.1). NCBI lineage: Eukaryota > Metazoa > Mollusca > Gastropoda > Stylommatophora > Oreohelicidae > Oreohelix > Oreohelix idahoensis. The sequence continues at coordinate 19,796 of JAMPIV010012018.1, forward strand.
AGACCATGCCCCAATCAGAAATTCGGTTATTCCTACATCTCGAATGCCGGCCAATAGTTTCAAAACCTGTGTGTTTTGGTGGGGTAATTCAAAACATCTCCACTAGGAAATTGTTGTGCGTTAATGCAAAGGTCATGTCCTCCAAATACGAAAGTGAGATTTCCGTACTATTCTCGTCAGTGATTACACATAACTTCTTACTTTTATCTCAAGTAATATCTTCGTAATAATTCTGCCGGAAGCTGATTACAACATTCCGTCTGTAAAGTGCGTGTCTGTAATATGTCCGCAGACGGGTAATTTATCTCCCGGCACGCCTTAGGTAAACACAACGCTCAGTCGCTATGCGAAACTGACCGGCCCATCTGGGGATTTACCTGGGCCTAATCTTAGCAAAGCCGAGAAGCTTAAGGCAAACATTACGAATTATCACTGAAGGGAGTGTAAAACTGATAAGAAAATAGCTAATATCTGCTTGATAGCAGAGAAAGAAATGGGCCGACCACGGAAATCGCACATAATCAGTTCGCACAACAAATGTAACTGAATACGGCCGGAGAGGACAAGAGATCGACCCAAAATGTATGTGACAGTTAGTGAAGTCCTCTGGAATTGAAAGAAAACCCTGGAACTCACACCAATACATATGTATAAAATAGCTTACACTTGCTCACATTCCACTTTTTTTTTTTTTTTCACTTAAACTTTACAAACATTAAACATATTAAAAAAAAAAAAAACCATATAATCAATGTTTACATACATCGGAAAATATCCCAATAAGTGCCCTCCCCCTTTGCTAAGAAAAAGGATCCCAAAAGAAATGTACAACACAAAGGTCAAAGATTAACACTAGGTTACAGAAGAGACAGAAAGAAAAGAACAAAATTTCCTCTTAAGCTATCCGTTGAAATCTAATGACAATGAATTCCATATAAACAATGTTTACAGACATAGGAATATACCCCAAAAAGTGCCTTCCCCCTTGCTGAGAAAAAGGTTCCCAAAAGAAGTTAAACAACACAAAGGTCAAAGATTAAACATTAGGTTATGGAAGAGACAGAAAGAAAAGAACATAGTTCCTTCTTAAACTATCCAATAAAATAACAATATTTACAAAAAAAATAAAGGATGGAGAACATATTCACTATCACTCTGTTGTCAGAAAAGACTTCCACGTATTCACACTTCCCTTACGTACTTAATCAAAGTGAAGTATAGAAAATGATAAATTTAAAAAATAAACATAGTAATACATCCAAACATAACAGAAAAGGAAATAGTTATTTTTTTTTTTTTGTTCTCCCTTGTTGGTTCTAAGTTCCTAAAATATGCTCCATTTTTTTTGAAAATATATAGAAAAACAAGTTTTGACTGAAATATTTCCCTTCATAAACTGCTTTGTTTCTGCATTTCCAAACGGTGTCCTTGTATTCTGCTAAAATGCGTAATATTTTTTCTCGCAAGGGCGGGTCAAATTTTGGAATTAAATTTAGCATAATTGCTTTGTATATGTCAAATTTTCCATTTGTGTATCTACTAAAAGCTTTTCCCAGCTCTTCTACTGTTGATTTGATCGTATTACAACGGAAGAAGATATGGTCTTCTGTTTCTTTTACTGTTGTACCAAAGCAGAGTCTACATTTTTGCAAGGTCATATTCCTATGTTCTTTTTTCTGTGTGAGCGGTGTTAAGTTGAATAATAATCTATAGGTTATTTCCCTTGCCGATGGTGATATGTTTTTTATGTGTAAATTTGCGAAAATTTCCGTATAATCTGTTATCCCGTATTTGTATCCTATTTTTATTCGTTGGTCTAAAGGTGGTTCTTGTGTTTGTATCAAGTATTGGTATATATTTTTGGTTGACTGGTGTAGGAGTTTTTCATTCCCTTTTATGCATCTGATGCAGTGTTTGTAGAAGGGCGGTAGTGTTCCGGAATGGTGTGGTATGGTGTTGTTAAAGTTGCATATTTTTGTTATATGAAGGCCTATGTAATAGTGTGTTAAAGGGTATCCTTGTGGGTCTTTTATTGCGTCGCTTATGAATTTGATTCCTAGAGTGTTTATTTTTGTATTAATGTCTTGCAGTGATATTCCACCCCGTTGTTTCTCTTGTATTAAGGTTTTATGTTTGATACTGTGAAGTGTGTGTCTGAAAATAAAAATTCTAATTAACTGATTTATTTCGGTTATGTATTTTTTAGGGGGACGAAAGATATTTGAAATGTATAGCACACTTGGAAGTATGTACGTATTACAAATAACGCTTCTACCGAAGATCGTCGCGTTCTTAAATTGGTATCTTTTTAGTTTTTCCTTGATTTTTGAAATTATTTTTTTCCACATATCGTTATCAGATCTTCCTGGTGTCGAGGAGAAAATTATTCCATATATTTTCATTTTGCTTGTTTGTGTTAATTGAAAGGGAAAGTCCGTTTTATTTTTCCATTTTCCTATTCCCATTATAGATGACTTTTGTATGTTTATTTTTGAACCACTTGCATGGCCGAAAGTTTTAAATGTGTCGAAAATAGTTTGTATTGATGAAACATTTGATGGAAAAAAGACTGTGTCGTCTGCGTAGGCTATTAGCTTTTTTTTCCCCTAATCCTGGTACGTGTATTCCTTTAATATGAGTATTTAGTTTTATTTTCCTTAGTACTGGCTCTAAGACTAGTGTGTATAATAAAGGTGAGAGAGGGCAACCCTGTCTCACTGATCTTTTTAAGTTGATTGGTTCAGACAAAGTGTGATTTATTAAAAGTTTACTTTCCGGCTTTCTATATATAATTTTTTATCCATGTCCTAAAGTATTGGCCGAGATTATTTTCTTGTAGAACTTTATGTAGAAATCCGTGATCGACTCTATCAAAGGCTTTTTCTTGATCAACGGATAATACTGCTGCTGGTGTGTTTTTTTCATGTGTATACTGGATGACATCCCGAATGAAATGTGTATGTTTATTTATGGTTCTGTTTTTTACACTATATTGTTGATCCGCGTTAATTAAAGTATGTATGAAAGGTTTCAGTTTGTTTGTAAGAGCTTTAGTTAATATTTTATAGTCGGTGTTTAGAAGAGAGATAGGTCTATAATTCTGCATGTATTTTTTATCCGTATTTCTTTTATGAATGAGAGTTACAATAGCTTCATTTAGACTAGGGGGTAGTTCTTCTTTTTCAAAGGCTTCATTTAGCGTATTCAGCAAAAGTGGGGCTAGTATATGGAAAAATTTGGAATAAAACTCGGTTGTAAGGCCGTCTGGACCTGGAGATTTATTTTTTTGTAGCGTACTTAAGGAGAGGTACAAATCTTCTATAGTTAAAGATTTGTCCAGTGTGTTTTTCTCCTGTTAAGTTAAACTGGCCGACTGAGTTAAGAAACAAGCTTCGTCTGAGGCGTGCGTTTGTTCTTGTTTATACAGGTGATCGTAGTAAGCGTGAAACGCTTGACCTATTTCGGAAGTGTTTGTGAGTTCCCTACCCGTTTCGTCCGTGATGCGAAGTATCTGTCTGTTTTTTTTAATATTTTGTTCAGTGGCCAAAAATTGTCGGCACGGAGTTTCTTGAATTGACGTGTATAATTTTGTTCTCAGTAGAGCCCCTTTAAAAATGTACTGGTCGTGTTTTTCTAATTCCTCCTGCAATGTGTAAATATGCGGGGCGTGTTTGTCCAATTGTTGTGTTAAATTTAGAGCTGTTTCCAAGATTTGTCGTTGTCTTCTTCTTTGTTTGTGTATCTGCGTTGCAAGCATCTGCGTTACTTCCTTTATTGTTCTTTTTAAGAGTTCCCAATGTTGTATTAAATTTGATGTAGGTGTATTGTTGCAGTAGTCTTTTATTAGTTTTGTTATTGTTGTCGTATAAAATTCATTTTGCAGTAGAGCATTATTAAATTTCCAAAGGGGGGATCTTTTGGTCTCCTTCGCAGTTGGCATTCCGTTTATTTCCAGTAGAACTGCTTTGTGATCCGTAAATTTTGTGGTGTCATTTATATGTTTGACTTTTTGGATTTTGTGGTTGTTGTGTACATAAAATCTGTCTAGTCTTGCCGAACTACCCGAAATGTGTGATTTGTCTGTAAAAGTTGTTTCCTTTCCCTCCGGATGTTTTTTCCTGTATCCATCTACCAAGTTGTGTTCGTCTAGGATGTTTTGTAGTATTTCCATTTGTGCGCGTTCCTGTCTTCCTCGGTTGATTGTTCTTTGCGCATCTAGTTTATGTAGCACACAGTTGAAATCCCCCCCTAGTAAAATTTGTTTTCCCTTGTATTGTGTCAAAATGTTCGATAGTTTTTTTATAGAAGGTTAATTGCTGTGTCTTTACTGCTGGGGCATATACATTAACTAAAGTGTGATTGTCCGAGTGGTCGTCTTGGTTTCTGACTTGTACTATTACGTATCTGCCCTCTCTGTCTTTGTTTTGATGTGTTATTTCCCACTTGTCTGAAATTAGTAAAATAGCTACTCCTGTGTGAGATGATTCTAAACCGAAATATCCGTGTTGTAAACCTAGCTGTTGTATAATGTATTTTCTTTTTGTCTCGTTTGTAATTTTTGTTTCTTGAAGAAAGACGAAATCAGATTTATATGTGCGCGTTAAAGGTATAATTTGGTTTAATTTAGTTCTCAAACCTCTTACGTTTAGAGTTATAATACTTATGCTATTTTTCATCTTGCATGGGGGTGGTAAAGAGCATGCATTTAAGGGGGTTGTGTTTTGTTGTATCAGTGGTTGTGCAGGCATAATTCATGACATAAAAGTGAAATACATGCATGATTACACAATCCACGTGTGGTACTATAACCATGCATACAACTTTTAACTATCCTGTAAAAAAGTGGCAGTTGGAATGCGAGGGAAAGGAGAATACCGAGCAGTAGTAGCAATGAAGGATGAAAAGGGGCGATAGATGTGTTGCCAAAGAAGAAAGAAAAAGTGTGTACAGGTCCTGAAAGGGAGAGGTTCAGAAAGTAGGGACCCGACCGGCATGCTGAGAGAAGAGATGCAGATATATAGCTTGAAGTAGGGAAAAGAAAACCATTGGGCAAAGGAGATGGAAAGGTTGAGACCATAAAACTGGCAGATGGGGGAAGGGGTTGGTTGGTGAGATGAAAAAAAGAATTATAAGTACATCTATACCTGTATGTGTCGGTATAAAACATATGAACATATGCAATTATATATGTGTACATTCTACACTGCCTGTTCCTATACATTTCTATAATAACGGATATGTAACTTAATATATTTATAAAAGTCTTGCACACTTCCATCGGTAGAGGTTTTGTGTTCATTCTCTTTCCGAGAGGGGGACTCTATGTTGAGACGTTTCTATTTCCTGTGTACCTAAGAATTGGTCCATAAAGTTCATTTCAAGATTATCGTCTTGATTTGTAGCCGCTGCCCATAAGAGAGAGGTGCTTCCATCATCCTCTAGATCGGAGTGTTTGTCATCTAAATTTTCCCTTCTTTCCTGTTGTGTTGCTGCTATTTCCCCGGTGTGTAGTCTTGGTGGTTTCTCTGTTTCTTTAGGTGTTTCTTTGGTCTTGATCTTTCGGAGCTTTTCTCTTCTTTTTCTTTTCCGCTTCCCTTCTACTGTATTGAAGCCTTCTGTGTCTGTAGACATCGTGTCTGAGTCTGACAAATTTGTGATATTGTTATTCAGAGGCCCCGAGGTGGGGGACGATGGAAAGGGTATAAGTTCTGCTTCTGGTTTTGGTGAAGGTGTTTTCTTAGTGTTCTGTACATGCAGTTGACTATTCTCCGAATAAGTTGGTCTCTTCTTGGGACATCGATTTGTCCAGTGTGAGTCTAGACCGCAGATTGTGCAGGGGGTACGTCTTCCCGGAAGGGCTATGAAAATTTTCATTGTTTTGTTTTCCTGTCCTTGCAATTTTACATTTACGTAGTGTGGAACCGTCTGTTTAGGTTGATATAAGAAAGTCCATTTGTCCTTTGCATTTTGTATTTGATATACTTCGGTGTTTACATCACCTGTGATAAAGTCAGCGATTTTCTTAATAGTTTCTTTCTTGATCGTGGCTGGCAACCAGTGTAGTAGACCTTTCGACCTTTCTTTGTCCACATGTTCAACTATGACTGTGAATTTGGGGTTGGCCCATTCAAATTTTTTCCCATGTAGGTTTTTGTAGTGGCTGATATGTGCCGAGTTTGTAAGGGTTACATACCATTTATTTGGGTTGGCGAACCTATATAGAGATGATATCCCGTTTACCCCGACTCCGGCGGGACCTGCTAGTACGCTTGTAATTAAAGAGTATCATACTCTTGAGGCTTGTGGCCCTGATGTTGTGATCACAAGAGTTCCAGGTTTATGCAACTGGCCACCCTCTAGTGCTTCATTTATATCAAAAGATATTTCTGGAATTTCCATTTTTTAAACACCACACACAAAATTTCCCGCACAAGGGGAAAAACCACTACTGGAACACAAACTCTTTTTTTTTTTTTTTTTTTTCCCCCGCTTGAGGTCGCATATTTTTTCCTCGCATGAGGTCGCATTAGTACCCGCCCAAACCCGGCCCTGGTCAAGACCACATGTCCCAACACAAGAAGACCCAATGACAAAACTGTGTCACTGTAGTGATCTTCTGTGTTCTCACACAAGAGACCTAATGACACATGAATGTCACTGTACCGGTCCCCGTTTCTAGACACATGATCCCAGCCAAAAGCCGGATTCTAGGCATTGGGTTGTACAGCGTAAAATACGCTGTAGTTACAAAACCACAGTAATCCGTGCGAATAAAGATAATCCGTGAGAAATAACCATATTTTTTTTTTTTAATACCTTTATTCAGGTCAATATATCAATATTATTTACAACATTTTTACAAATATCACATAATAAAGTAAAACCCCTCCCCCCCTCTCCCCAAACTATCATTGCGACAAGTCAATAACTATAATAAACAATATAACAATATAAAGTACCAAATTATTTAAACAATATCACAAATTAAACCTACTAAAGATAAAAACGCTAAAGATAAACCTCCCCCCCTCCCCCCCTCTTTCCAATAACTTTATTCAAGTCAAAGTTAACACAGGTACATGTTATACTATGATGAATGAAGATGACACCCTACCATGAGATGAGGACATGGAGTATTTACAACCAAAGCTACCTGCTTTGTATGACGACCGAAGGGTCAATAAGGGTTATTATTTATTTCAACAACAACAAAAAATTTCAAATTTGTTCTGTTATGTGTTGCGTCATTCGTTCATATATTTGTGTAAATATTGTACTGTCATAATGTCCATTGTCGTATACAGCTCTGTTCCTACATGTCCATACAAGGTATCTAAAGTCAGCTAACAAAGTCAGTAGCTTAAGTTCTATTCGTCTCGTCATCTGTGGTAACGTGTTCATTGTGACTGCTCTATATAAATTAAGTGTCTGTTGTGAATGTGTGGCTATTAATTTCCTTAACTTGTTTAAAGTGGGGGCCACTGTCTTACATGTGTAAAACAAGTGGTCTTCTGTCTCTGTAATGTTGTCACTACACAGTTTACATTTGGGCGCTAATCTGTTTGCCTTTATTGATGATCTGTTAGCTATTGGTGTTAAACTGTGTAGTAGTCTGTAAGTGACTTCTTTTGCTTGTGGTTTAATGTCTATTGCGTGAATGTTTATAAAACTCTGTGTGTAATCAGTTATAAAGAGGTTGTACCCTCTTCGTGTGTTTATAGGTGTTTCCTGTGCTGCAACTAGAAGTTTGTATATAAGTTTAGTGTCTTGTTTTATTAAATGATTATTCCCTTCTAAATTTTGTAGACATATTTTGTAAAAAGGTGGTGGTGTACCAAAAAAATGGGGTTGATTGTTATTCAACTTACAAAGGTTTAATTATCTTAAACCAATGTAGTAGTGTGCCAGCGGGTATAGACTCGGGCACTTTATAACATCCCCTATGTATTTAATTCTTAAAGCTTTTATTTTAGTATTTATATCCTGTAGAGCTATCCCCCCTTTATTTTTAGGTTGTATTAGAGTAGTGTGTTTAATACTGTGCCAGGTATTCCTAAAAATAAAGGTCCTAATTAGTTTATTTATTTCTGTTATAATCTTTTTAGGTACCGGGTACTATTTGTATATTTGCTGTATAAATTATTTTTGGCATAATAAAACAACTAACTATAATACTTCTTCCGAAAATGGTAGCCGTTTTATATTTGTAAATTTCTAACATATTTTGGATTTTCTCTATCAATTTTGTCCATGTCTCTTTATTGGGGTCTTGAGGATTAAAAGAAAAGTTAATTCCATAAATTTTAATTTTATTCACTACCGTTAATTGAAAAGGGAAATCTGACCTATTGCCCCATTTACCTATTCCCATTATGCTAGATTTTTGAATATTTAATTTGGATTCGCTAGCGTATCCAAACTCTTTGAAAACCTCTAAGATATTTTTTATAGAATCCTTTGTTGTTGGAAAGAATATCGTGTCATCGGCGTAGGCCAACAATTTTCTTTCCCCTGCACCGGGGACGAAAGTCCCCGTGATATTTGTGTCTTGTCTTATTCTTTCCAACACAGGTTCTAGCGTTATTACATATAACAAGGGCGACAGAGGGCACCCTTGCCTAACACTTCTCGTTAATCTGAATGTTTTTAGTTAAACTATGGTTAATCAATATTTTACTTTCAGGTTTTTTATATAGGATTTTTATCCATGATCTAAAATATTTCCCTATATTATTAGCTTTAAGACTCTTATGTAGGAAGGCATGTGATACTCTATCAAATGCCTTTTCCTGATCTAAAGATAATATGGCACTCTGGCACTGCCTATCATGTGTGTATGTAATTAGGTCTCTAATGAAATGTGTGTGTCTGCTAATGTTTCTACCATGTACACAACTTTGTTGATCTGAATGTATTATTTTGTGCATGTGTGGTTTAAGCTTCAGAGTTAGTGCCTTGGCTAGAATTTTGTAATCAACATTTAAAAGGGAGATGGGCCTAAAATTCTTGATTGACTTTTTGTCATTTTCGTCCTTGGGAATTAACGTAATATAAGATTGATTTAGACTATCCGGGAGTTCCCCTTTTTGAAAAGCCTCTTCGAACACTTTAATTAAGATAGGGCCTAAACATGGGAAGAAAAACCTGTAAAATTCTGCTGTTAGCCCGTCAGGCCCAGGTGCTTTATCTTTTTGAAAAGTACTAAGTGCCCCTTGTAAAGCACTCACAGGAAATAAAGAAGTAGAACACCAGACAACAGAAAAACAACAGACATGAGTGGCTTACCCAGGCGGGGTTGTCGCACGGAAGGTCCAGTGTTCAAATCCTGGGTAAGCCACTCATGTCTGTTGTTTTTCTGTTGTCTGGTGTTCTACTTCTTTATTTCCTGTGAGTGCCTGATAACATACCTTTATATTTGTTTCATATTAATTTACTGTTTACAGGCCTCAGGTTTCCCTCCCTTATTTGTAATAAATGTTTGTACAATACCAAACCTACCCACTATCCTGTTCTCACTGGTCTAGTCTACTATCATTTACTGGACACAGTATTAAGGTCCTAAGGGTCTTGTTGGATTCGGCCTATACTGCTTGATAGAAATACAACAGAAGTGATTGCGTCATTAATAGGCTGAACTGCCCATGGAGGACTTCTGGTGTCGTGTATTGTGGTTCGCACTATTGACCTGCCATTGAAACATCATTTTTTGATGATGCGTAGATGGCAGAGCGGATAGTGCGATTCGCTTGCATGGCTAGGCGGGGTTGTCGCACGGAAGGTCCAGTGTTCAAATCCTGGGTAAGCCACTCATGTCTGTTGTTTTTCTGTTGTCTGGTGTTCTACTTCTTTATTTCCTGTGAGTGCCTGATAACATACCTTTATATTTGTTTCATAGTAATTTGGTTCTAAGTAGCGCTCCCTGGTAGGTATGCTGTCTATATTGATCTAAATGCTGCTCTAAGGCTTGGATGTGAGGGTTCGTGTTGTCTAAACTTTTGGTTAAACTAATTGCTTCTTCTAAAATCCCCTCTTCTTTCTTAAATTTTTTGTGAATAAGTGTAGCCAAAATCTGCGTTCTATCTCTAAGTGTGTTTTTTAACATATCCCAATATTGTGCAATGTTGTTATTGGGAATGTCTTGTGCATAACCTTGTATCAGTTGTGTTATTTGTTCTGTGTAGTAATTGTTTTTAAGTAGACTGTTGTTAAATTTCCAATGTGGGGATCTCTTTACTTGCTTGTGCGTGTGTCCCGTACTTAAAGATGTGTAAACTGCCTTGTGATCTGTAAATTTAAGAGTGCTTCCTATATGGTATGTTTTGTGTATATTGTAGGTACTAGATGCACATATTCTGTCCAGTCTTGATGCCCGTCTAAAGTATGGGTTTATATTGTCGTAGTGAGAAATAACCATAGTGTCACCGTGTGTTGTACAGTGTAAAATACATTGATTTAAAGTCAGATGAACAATAATTTTGGGTCGTTAAAATAACAAAGTATGAGATAATGGTTTTAGAAATTTAAATAATGTTTGTAATAAGTTATTTGTTCTTAACATGGGAGATAAAAGAATGAAAAAGTAGTGTTTTTTGTAAGGGAGGGAACCTTTTTAGACTTTAAAGTAATCTAAGTATACATCATTAGAGTTTACTAAATTTGCATATCAGATTAGTTTTAGTAAAGACATAGAAGGGAAAATGAAACTAAGGTAAAAAGTACTAAGGGGAATAACTATGAATATTAACGCCCTTTACAGGTTTAGTGAGTTAGGATAGGGAAACGCACGGGAAAAGTGAGTAGCTCACTACTGTAAATAGAATGGTTCTAACGGACCAATCGCATTCACTCGAAAACAACTTTGGACCATCAGATAGGAAATTGAAGGACGAAAGGAGATTAGTTCCACCAGAGAAGTTGACCGGGCTGGGAGCTCAAGAAAATATGAAACCTGCGGTTTTGCAGAAGGTCTACAGAAATAGCTAGATATAGAAATGTAGTGATAGGAATTCAGGAGAACACTTAGATTTGATTGATAATTTGTGCTGTTAAACGTAGGACTAGCTCATAGGTGGTGCTAGTAGGACAGTGATAAGTTACGGACTTCTGTATATCACGGTAAGAGGTCTTTGACTCTAATTATGCTTAACTTAAGTGAAGAGAGACATGTTTTTTTTAGAAACACGCTCAACATATTGTCACAGGCTAATGACGCTCATATTTAAGGGAGCGAGCTACAGAAGAGAATATTGAAGCAAAGGCATAATTAAAGCTTAAAAAGTGGATAACTTTTATTATCAGATAGCCAGGATGGGCTGTCATACAAAGAAGATGAGGCATTGTCATAAAACAAGAATATATTGAACAAAGGTGGATAAAAAGGGTTTACAGCACTGACATTTAGGAAACATCTCATGCGCTCTCTCATATAAGAGTAAGTATGAAGACGCCACCACAGTTGAATCTGACATTTATGAAACATCTCATGCGCTGTCTCATATTAGAGTAAGTATGGTGGAGGCCATTTTGGTGTTGGACATTGTTTGATTATTTCAAGTGTAGCTATTGAATCTTATATGCTGCATTTAAAGGAGTTAAACCTAACTAGGTTGAGATTGGGTGAGAACATGACTCCAAGGATTTAGAAGAACTGTTGTAGAAAATATGAGAAAAATAGTAGAAAATGAGAAGGAACTTTAGTAGGCTAGGTGTCGTGAAACGAGTGTAAGCCACTACATGGTTAATCACTATGTTGAAATACAGATTTGCTTCAACCAATCAACGATCACCGTTCACCAGTCTCTGAGACAGAATAAATTATACTGTTCACGCAGTTCACGCAAGATGGCGGCTAAAAACTGAATAAAATTAGGCTGTATGAGCAAAAGACGAAACCGGAGGAAACCAATCAACTTGCTCTCCAGGAACCAACCGAAAGCTTTCCTTAAGTATTTACCTGTCTATATAATCGGGCGGATTTTATGCTAACCACGCAACCCCGAACTTGACGCCAGAGATACTGACTGAAGAGGAAGAAGCTGTCACTTTGATTTAAAGCTTACCTGAGGGCATCGACCTGCAACCTACTTCACTAAGTCGCGTCAAAACCTGGCCAGTTTAAAATCTTAGGAGGGTTTATTTGTGTCCTAAAAAACCTGAGGGTCGTATGTTCGAGTCAATCCCGCTGCCTGGAACTTCTCAGGAGCATAGAGATTGTACAGAAGCTACATCTTTAGTCCCCCTCAGTCTTGGGTGGGCTAAAGTAACGAGCCTCAGCAGGAGTTGTGTGAACCTAACTACGGAGAACAGAACTGTTTTAAGAGATGAGTACACATTCGTACCATTTCTGTCAGCATTGTGAGCATAGAAACTGTCAGTGATGAGAAAGTGACTTAACATAGCAAGAGACAAAATTAATAGCATAGCTGAGAAGTGTTATATCCTTAATTAACAGCACAGCTGATATAATTTTTGTTCCTATAATTGGAAAACTTGTTGTCTATATAAATATAAATATTTGTAAAATATATGTAAACTTACAAATTCATTACGTTCCATTTTTTTCAACATTCACCCTTCAGCACAAGAGTAGATAGTGTATATACTAAATAAAATATAAGGAAATTGTATTTTGAAAGACTTGTCAATTTTATCATTGTTAAGCAAAATCTGTTTCCTTGTTTTTTAATATCACAGTTAGTTACACAGCGGAGGTGGCACTTTATGTCGGTCTCCTCTCTACTATTGTTTCGAGATCAGAACATTCACAGCCGTAACTAATTTGTGATACCAGTAGTTCTCTCAGACACTGGGACTTCACCATTTTCTGCAGAAATTCTATTTCTGAAATTGTCAGTACTATACTGATGTTAAAGCCAAATAAAACCTCTCGCCACACTGGGGGCTCGTCCGGGATATTTCTGTATATCTTGAGCCATACTTAGTCTATTCATCTATCTACACTCTATCTTGTGCCACCCATAGATAACATAAGAAATATATTTTTTGAAAAAAAAAAAAAAAAAAATTCTATAATAAGATTTTTTTTTATATTTTCTTAGGAGGAGTACCATTTAGTACTCAGTAAATAGTTGATGCTCACAAAGTTGCACGGAAATTTTTTGTTCATTTAAAGTAATTAAGTTTTATTACAATAATTTGGTTATAGTAGATATACATACCCTATCTAAGTAACGCCATGGCTGATCTAGTGAAGTTCAGGACTGCGATCATGCAGATGGGTAAGGAATTCAATATGACAGGTGATGCTCTCACTCAGTATGTCACAACAGAAGTGGACACACATATGGATAGGGAAGAAAGAAAGTTGCAATTAGAGACTGAAGCAAGGAAATTAGAGGCTGATAGAGAAACAAAGAAATTAGAGGCTGAAGAAAGGCGGTTGCAAGCGGAAGCTGAGAGAGAAGCCAAAAGACTGGAAGCTGAGAGAGAAGTCAAAAGACTGGAAGCTGAGAGAGAAGACAAAAGACTGGAAGCTGAGAGAGAAGACAAAAGACTGGAAGCTCAGAGAGAAGACAAAAGACTGGAAGCTGAAAGAGAAACTAAAAGGTTAGAAGCTGAGGAAAGGAAATTACAAGCAGAGAGACCATCAGTTGAGATTAAAAGAGCTTGAAATTCAGGCAAATACTGGCAATAATGGTGGTAGCTCACCTCACTCTGAGAGTAGCTCCAGCCAGAGCACCTCAAGTGGGGCCATGAATTTTCATCTGGACCCATTTGTTGAGAAAGAAGATGCCATCGAGTCGTACCTGGATAGATACGAAAGACTAGCCACTACCTATGGCTTAGTGAAAGAAAAATGGAGTCTTAAACTATCTCAGGGATTGAGAGGTGTGGCCTACGATGTGTATTTGAAGCTCTCAAGAGATGACCAGGAAGATTATGAAATCCTGAAACAGGCACTGCTTGTGAGATATGAAAAGAACTCAGAATCATATAGAAAGAAATTCCGAACCGCTAAACTTCTTCCAGGAGAAAACTATCACCAATTCTCTGCTAGATTGGAAACCTATTTGGAAAAATGGAGTAGTTTAGGAAAGTGTCAGGACCTGAAAGAAATGATAATGATGGAGCAAGTGAAAGAGTCCATGCCTCAAGAAATGAGGAAGTTTATCATGGAACAAGGAGCAGAGAGATTGGGAGATATTGTAACTGTTGCTGAGAGATATCAAGCAGCTCAGGCAGAAGTATTAGGAAATAAAAAGAAGCAGAGTGAAAACTTCCAATCATCACAAAACTATACCAAGTATGAACAAAATGACCATACCACAAGGAACAAACAAAGATTTGACCAAAAGGACAAAAACCCTCTAAGATCGGATAAGACACCTTACCGGAAGGAAGGAAAGTGGTGTAAAACTTGTCTAATGAGTAACCACAATACTGCGGACTGCAGAAGGAAGAACCCTCCTTATTACGCTGCGTGTCTCACAACAGGAAACAAGGGAAGGAAGGAACTGGCAGTTAGACAGAATGACCTCCATCATCCCCCTGTCTGTGAGGAAGTGACATGTAATGGCACTAAAATTCAGTGCTTATATGATTCAGGTTTGGAATTCGACTCAGTCGTGAGTGCAACCCTAGTGCACCCTGATCAACTTACCACAGAAGCAGTGGACATACAAGGGGCAATGCAGGGAACCGGCACCATGACTTTTCCCATAGCAAGGATCAACGTGAGAACTCGCTATGTGGAAGGAGTGATAAGAGCAGCAGTAAGTGATGATCCTATATACCCGCTGGTAATAGGATGTAAATATGTCTTTTTGGGTGACCCAATAAAACCTGTTGTCATGGCAGCACACCATACCAGGTCGAGCACCAAAAAGGAGGAGGGAGATCCAATAAACAGTCATCGTACAAAGATGAAAAAGGCTCAAACAGCAGACAGCACATTGAAGCCTTGTTTTGGCAAATTGCCAAAGGCCCATAACCCTCCAGAGAAAGGAGACTACTATATGGAAAATGGCCTACTCTACAGACAAGCTGGAAAAGGACCTAAATGGCATGGACAGCTGATAGTGCCAATTTTCTATAGGGAGGAAATTATGGAGCAAGAGCACGCTACATCAGGCAGTGGCCACAGAGGAAAAGGGGCCACTGGTCAACATATAGCATTGCGATATTACTGGCCAGGAATAATTGAAGACATAAGTCGGTATATGAAATCCTGTTCAGAATGTAACCAGGTAACCTCATTCAGAAGCGTAGACCAGTTACAGGACCTAGGGAAGCATTGTTGCGGACGTAGGCCCACAAAGAAAATACACAAGAGAAAACAACAGGTAGTTGCAGTGATAACGAGAAATCAAAATCACAAGTCTACTGTTACACCAGTAACCGTGGCAACTCTCCGTATTGTACAGAGAGGGGACGAGAGACATTCCACCCCGATTAGATATTTGTCGGAACACCATGGCCTGGATCATTTGAAAAATTTGGGTAGTCAGCAACCAGTATTAAAAAAAGCTGCAGAAACAAACCCGAACCAAAGGAGGTAGGAACCAGGGCTGTACCAAAGAGTTGATGAAGACAGGCCCCACTTCGGTGTACTGCCCCTTACAATAGAAATAGGTGTGGGTACGGCAACGTTGTTGTATTGCCGTCCCCATATACAGTCCACTGGAAGCATTGCTGCGGACATGGACTGAACAATAGCAAGCCCAAGCACTCAAGGATGAGATTGACTATCTCTTAAAAGAGAAAATTATCTCGAAGTCAGACTCTCCCTATAGCTCAAGTGTGGTGCTATTGAAAAAACCGAGTGGTGAACACAGGTTATGTATTGACTACCGGAAGCTTAATGCGATCACAGAATCTCAGGTGGACCCATTACCTGACACCAACGAGCTGTTCTCTACACTGAGTAAGGCTAGGTATTTATCGAAGGTAGATCTAAGCAAGGGAGAATACCAAATACCAGTGAAACCAGAAGTTAGGAAAATGCTGGCATTTAGTACATCGGACGGACACTACGAGTTTAATGTACTACCCTTTGGGCTGAAAAATGCTCCCAGTATCTTTTCAAGAATGATGAGGAAATTATTGGAACCTCTACAAAATCCCCATATCACTAACTTTATGGATGACATTCTTGTTGCTACAAACACATTTGAAGAGCATATAGTTGCGCTCTCCATGTTGTTTGACAGACTGAGAGCCACTGGATTGACTGCACGTCCAACCAAGTGCTATATCGGTTGTAAGGAGTTGGAGTTCTTAGGTCACACTATTTCTACAGGTCATATGTCTCCTGACCCAAAGAATATAGAGAAGTTAAAGAAGGCACCCAGACCTCAAACGAAGAAAGATGTGAGATCATTCGTGTCTTTATGTGGGTTCTATCAGAAGTACATACCCCACTTTAACTCTCTGTGTGCACCATTAACTAACTTAACTAAGAAAGGACAGCCTGACAAAATCCAATGGAATGCTGATTGTGAAAAAGCTTACACAGAGCTAAAAGAAAAACTCACCAGCAAACCCATCCTTACACTACCCGATATCACACAGGAATTTGTATTAAGGACGGACGCTAGCAGTATAGGTATTGGTGCAACTCTCTTGCAGAAATCAAAAGCCCAGCCGGAGGAACTTTTACCAGTCGCCTACGCCAGTAGGAAGCTGAATGCAGCTGAGTTGAACTACTCGACCATAGAGAAAGAATGTTTAGCTCTAATTTTTTCCATCAACAAATTTTCACCTTATCTGTATGGGACACACTTCATTGTCCAAAGCGATCACCAACCTTTAACATTCTTGGCTGCATCTAAAAAGCTAAATTCGAGATTATTAAGGTGGAGTCTGCTTCTGGCGCCTTATTCCTTTACCGTGAATTACATTCCGGGAAGAGACAATGTAGGAGCTGATTTTTTAAGTCGACACCCTAGTACTCTGGAAGGACAGACGCAAAAAGATTAACGACAGCAGGGGTTTACACGTCAGCTATGACAAGTCACAGCTAGGAAAGGAGGGGGCTATGTCGTGAAACGAGTGTAAGCCACTACTTGGTTAATCACTATGTCGAAATACAGATTTGCTTCAACCAATCAACGATCACCGTTCACCAGTCTCTGAGACAGAATAAATTATACTGTTCACGCAGTTCACGCAAGATGGCGGCTAAAAACTGAATAAAATTAGGCTGTATGAGCAAAAGACGAAACCGGAGGAAACCAATCAACTTGCTCTCCAGGAACCAACCGAAAGCTTTCCTTAAGTATTTACCTGTCTATATAATCGGGCGGATTTTATGCTAACCACGCAACCCCGAACTTGACGCCAGAGATACTGACTGAAGAGGAAGAAGCTGTCACTTTGATTTAAAGCTTACCTGAGGGCATCGACCTGCAACCTACTTCACTAAGTCGCGTCAAAACCTGGCCAGTTTAAAATCTTAGGAGGGTTTATTTGTGTCCTAAAAAACCTGAGGGTCGTATGTTCGAGTCAATCCCGCTGCCTGGAACTTCTCAGGAGCATAGAGATTGTACAGAAGCTACATCTTTAGTCCCCCTCAGTCTTGGGTGGGCTAAAGTAACGAGCCTCAGCAGGAGTTGTGTGAACCTAACTACGGAGAACAGAACTGTTTTAAGAGATGAGTACACATTCGTACCATTTCTGTCAGCATTGTGAGCATAGAAACTGTCAGTGATGAGAAAGTGACTTAACATAGCAAGAGACAAAATTAATAGCATAGCTGAGAAGTGTTATATCCTTAATTAACAGCACAGCTGATATAATTTTTGTTCCTATAATTGGAAAACTTGTTGTCTATATAAATATAAATATTTGTAAAATATATGTAAACTTACAAATTCATTACGTTCCATTTTTTCAACATTCACCCTTCAGCACAAGAGTAGATAGTGTATATACTAAATAAAATATAAGGAAATTGTATTTTGAAAGACTTGTCAATTTTATCATTGTTAAGCAAAATCTGTTTCCTTGTTTTTTAATATCACAGTTAGTTACACAGCGGAGGTGGCACTTTATGTCGGTCTCCTCTCTACTATTGTTTCGAGATCAGAACATTCACAGTCGTAACTAATTTGTGATACCAGTAGTTCTCTCAGACACTGGGACTTCACCATTTTATGCAGAAATTCTATTTCTGAAATTGTCAGTACTATACTGATCTTAAAGCCAAATAAAACCTCTCGCCACACTAGGTATATAATGAAATATGCAAGAGGCTACAGGAGAAACAATATATAACTATGCTTTGAGATATTTGATTGAATCAAGTGGAAGACTTGAGGACATTGTAATTGAGAACTGTATCTGATGAATTATGTTGGATGATCATGGATTATCTTATGTAAATAAAAGTTGTTTTCGAAATTGAATCACATCACTCCGGTTGCTTTGATGTGTACAGAGATTAAGGAATGGAGAGTTATTAGAAGTGAGTAATAAGAGAGATAGGAATAATAGAACACCCTATACGCATCAGTCGCTATACAACACCTAGGAGAGAAGAACGTGGTCTGGGTTGAAAAATAAGGCGAACCTTATCTCATCCAGGAATCACCATTTCTGGCGAAAGGGGCCAGTCAAAGGGATAGCTCTAACTTGGAAGATAGGTCAAGGAAGGAAATTTGACCATTAGAATTAAATACTAGGCCTGCCTCAGTCACCTAGTAATAGAACAGTAGTAACATTGTGACATATAAATAAACTGTGACACAAACAAGTAACACCACAAACAAAGGCCACAGGAAAATTTAAACCTACTGCCTTTGAACAGACACATATAAGTATACAAACAAATGGAACACTGTTACAGCAGTGTCCGTGAATATTATCACACGATATGGCCCACAACCAACATTGAATTTAATTTTTAAAAGTGGATAAAAATCAATAGTCATCATTTATCCTTCCGGCCACATTTAAAAAAAAAAAAATGGAAAACTCATTATTTTCCGCAGGAGCCGAAGTTGATTTTTGTAAAAATATTTTTTCTTTTCTTTTAAATGAAGCTGAAATTCAAATTACTTTATGATTCTTTGTTTTCTCTGTAGCTTTTATCTTTTCTGTTTTCCTGTTTGAGCTCTATATTGATTTGCCCATGAGCATAAATTTCAAAATTGGCCCGTTATGAACAGACGGCCTTTGGTTTTTATTTTTCTGTATTTGTTTCAAGTCTTCCTAATTCTTGCTACAAGTAGTTTTTCATTTCATCTTTGAGTAAGCTTTATAATGTATTTCCTTTTTTCCTTTGGGCCTTTCAAATATTTATGATTTTTATTTAATTTTATTTTATTTTGCAAACATTTTTCTATCATTCTGTCAATTGTCAGACGCATTCATCTGTAGAACTGTCTATCTATAGATTTCGCGGTGGCCGTTGAATAAGCCCCAGGGTACAAAAGATAGTGTTGTCAGCTGAGGCTAAAGTTATTGTCGCGGGTTGTCTCCCATGCTCTGCTGTAGTGGTCCAATGATGGCCGAACTCAGAGTAAAAAAATGCAGGTTTATAATAACTGTTATCAACCTTCGCTCAAGATGAGCTTGGCAGAGATATAAATAGAAACAGAATGCGGGTTTCCCGGAATCTCTTACGAGCCAAAGAAAGAATGTGTACTTCTCTCTAATGAATGCCGTAATAGGCAGCGCCGGATTGTTCACTAGGTCCACTAGACACGGACCTTAGGCCCCAGGCTTACAGGCGCCCTCATGAAAAAAAGCAACGAAGTAATATCAGCTCGTAGACTTGATGTGAACAATCTGCGACAGTCTAAATCGCGAAAAGTGCAAATGGCTGCATGAAATGTTTTATACGATAACGATAGAAAAGAAATGTAAAGACCTTAGTCTAAAATAGCAAGAAGGTAAAATATAATTGTCATCTCGTCGAAAAGGACTTTTTAAGAATATACAGTAGAACTCCATTTATCCGAACCCCATGGGACCGAGCATCGTTCGGATAATCAAATGTTCGGATAATTGGATTACATAATGTATCGAGTACATGTACACATATTTCTAAAAATAATTAACCATCACAAGGAAAATACACTATAAAACATATTTACTTGTACTGTAATAATAATACCCACACTGTATTAGATTACTGTATCACCAAAATCTGTCATTACACTGCAGTGTATGTACTACTTGTATTAATTTTTTTTTTTAAGAAAGAGAAATGTTTTCAAAATAACATTACAAACGATTCAAAACCAGGCGCAACTTACGTATACATGTACTTGCACAGATGTAGCCCACTATTTAAAATAATGAGGAATCCTCTTTTGCACCAAACTGGATAGTCTCCTTTTGGTTGCTAAGTCCCGCATTCTCTTCAACAGCAGAAGCTGTGTAGAACAGCTGTCATCTTCTTGCTCGTACCAAGCCATCGCTGATTCTAGTGCTATAAAGGCCTCTTCAGGACTTGGTCGACGTTTTGGGTTTTCTTCATAATCTACAAGTACATCATGTACTTCTGAGGAGTCTTCGTCATCGGTCACTACATGTATTTGGTTTTCTTCTTGCACAAAAGACAAAATTTCTTCGTCATTCAAAAACTGAAAACCAGAATCATTATCATCTTCTAGCCACATGTGGGCATCATCTTTGTCACAGTCCGAAAATCCGGGCATTGAAACAGTTCCACAACTTCATTTATACAATCATCATTTGTGTCCCTGCAGTAGTTTCATTTCCTCTTTTTTCCCAAGCAATCTATTCCAAGCCTTGTTGAGATTATCTTGTGACAGGGTGGTCCAAGCATCAGCTAACATATAGCAGCAGTCTTTGAGATTAAGCTTTTTGGAAAACGCCACCACACTTTCTTCATCTTCAGCCAACAATAAACGACGCAGGACTTCCTTCTTGTACATCTTTTTAAGCTTTGCTATATTACCCTGATTCATTGGTTGAATCAGTGCTGTTACATTAGGAGGCAGAAAAATTACTTTAAAATTTGCATCAACTGCATTCAATGTATCCGTCTCTGGATGAGATGGTGCATTGTCCAGTAGAAGAATTACTTTTCCAGTTTTCTTTTCTTGTTCTCTCAACCTCTTCACATTTGGGATGAACTGATTTGTATACCAATCAAGAAATATTTCACTATTCATCCAAGCACTCTTCAGTGCTTTGTAGCACAATGGGAGACATGTCACATTCTTTAAACAACGTGGTTTTTTGGCTTTGCCGATCATTAGCACCGGTAAACGATGACTTCCACTGGCATTCCCGGCTACCAAAATTGTTACTCTCTCTTTGCACTTTTTAAACCCAGGGGCAGCTGCTTCGCGCTGAGATGCAAGTGATTTTTGAGGCAATGATTTCCAGTATAAGCCAGTCTCATCGGCATTATACACATCATCGAGTAAATAACCTTCTTCTTCCAAAAAAGCCATGAATGTTTCTTTAAAATTTTCAGCGGCAGTTGCATCGCTAGATAAAGATTCCCCTTGAATCTCCAGTTCTCATATGCCATGACGAGATTTAAAGTCAGGAGGACCGTCAAGTTGATTGTTGAACTGAAGTGCCTTTTCACACAATAGAGAGCCAGAGATAGGTTCCGATTTGCTTCTTCTTTGCAGACACCATATATACAAAGCCTCTTCCAATTTCAAATATTTCGCATTTCTCATGGTTTTACGTTTCTTCGACCTATTTTCACTCTCCAATTTCGATGCAAAACTCATAATTTTATCCTTTTTACTTTTGATGTCAGAGACGGTAGCTTTCCCAACATTGAAAATCCTCGCAAGTGAAGACACAGTTTCACCTTTTCCTAGTCTCTTGATAATTTCTGTTTTCGTTTCAATTGACAAAACATTGCGGTTCCTTTTATATGCTTTAGGCCTACTGGAAGATGCCATATCGCACAGAGAAATACTTGTACACCAAAATTATTCTGCTGTAGTAGCAGACACAATTATTTTAAGTTGAACTGTCTGTTTAGCCAGTGTTCTGCCTAGAACGCACACGTACACTGGATTGGTAAACCAGATATTAACTGACTTTATGATCTAACTGACTTCCTGTACGTAAGCGACCGACCATTAGCCCATCCCATCCTCTACAAATTGTTCGCACACATTTGAAGCTTGCCGCATGAAAAGATTCAGAAATGTAGTCTAACGTGACTGGTGGCGATTGATTTTTTTTTTTTTTTCTGGAAAAAGTGTTCGGATAATTGGATGTTCGGATAATTGGGGTTCAGATAAATGGAGTTCTACTGTACCACCAAAATAACTGTACGAGCTCTGCAGCAATAGTACGTGCTCGATAGTACGGTTGTGCGTGCAGGGTAATAAGATCTGTGCAACAGTTTATCAGTTACTTCCACCCCTGCTTTTTTTCCTTTTTTTGTCATTTTTTCTATGTAGGAACCCACTGCCTTTAAGAAAATCTAGGGGTTGTAACGAACACTTTTTTTTGACATATTATATATTAATAAAAACATTTATCTGAAATCCATTAGTTTTTATTTTAGTTTTACCTTTTAGAAGAGTGGAGACGGGCGCAAAATATCTTAATGGCCTAGGACCTCCGGAGTTCTTAATCCGGCCCTAATACTAGTCGACAAATATAAGGGTTTCCATAGGGCTGGCAACGTAACCATGTAACACAAATAGCTACAGAATCCACTGCTAAAATGGATGTGAGTGCTGTATTATTGTTCGTGCAAACGGTCAGCTGCGGTGGTGACTCCATCATCCATAGGGAGCGAATAGGAAAATGACGAAATCAGGAATGAGTGCAAGATATATTCTGGAAATTAGATACAACGAAAAGGGAACAATACAGATTATAGACGAACAATAGAAAATGCTAGAGAAGCCAAAACATAAAAAATCAAACACAATATTCTAATTGTGTCGGTTTTTGTTCAATCTTCAATAATGATATTAACCGGTGGGTAATAAGTCTAGCCTAAAGTGCAATGGAACGGGAGTGTGTGGTGTGGGTGCGCACAGAATATGTGGATTTCAGTGTAATATTTTTATTTTAATTGCTAAGTTCAGATGATAAATTTATTCTTCTCTCTTTTGAGCCTGCATCATTAATTTAATTGACTTATTTGCGTAATATCAGCCGATAGACTTGATGTGAACAATATGCGACAGTCTAAAATCGCGAAAAGTGAAAATGGCTGCAGGAAATGTTTTATACGATAACGATAGAAAAGAAATGTAAAGACCTTAGTCTAAAACAGCAAGAAAGTAAAATATAATTGTCATCTCGTCGAAAAGGGACTTCTTCAGAACATACTACCAAAGTAACTGTAACAAGTCAGTAGTTTCAAATGCCTGGATCACCAGAAGTACGATGCATATTACCATCTTAACAGATGTGATCAAGTGGTGATCTTCAGACTCCGCACGGGCCACTGAGATTGCGATTCCGTCTATTCAACAAGCTAAAGAAAGGAACTACCGATGTGTGTAGCTGAGGCATCGACAGATTGACAGCTGAATATCTGCTGCAGAAGTACCCAACATGTGAAGAACAGAGAAAGCATATGTTGCCATCACCAGTACCACTCCAGAACAAACGTTATGGAGATACCAACAACTTCAGACTGCCCACCGCTTTCTTACTTACTTAGTCATCCCTTATCTACCGTGAGATGTAGAAGTTTGTAGGAGGGAGCGCCATACTGTCCTATCGGCTGTCTTCCTTCAGGCCTGGTTCCAATCTAGTCCTCGGTCCTTCATAGATTGCCTAATGTTGTCCTCCCAGCGGATTCTGTGTCGTCCTGGAGGTCCAGAACCCTGGCTCTTACTGGCCAATCTTCTTCCATTCTGCAGACATGGCCAAACCATCGTATTGGGACTGCTCTACTTGCATATCTGCAGTGGCTGGGTTTTGAGGCCTTGCCTATTCGTCTGGTTGCGGACTATATCTCTTCTTGTTACTTCAACCACCTTCCTCAGATGTCTCATTTCTGAGGTTTGGAGCTGGCTTTTGTGGGTTGTAGTCATTGCCCATAACTTGTATCCATATGTCAAGACTGGAATTTAGGTGTAACAGTATACAGCCAACTTCGCCTTCTTACTAACTTCTCTTTTGCTGAGGAATCCTCGATTTATGGCCTGAAAAAGTCTGCTCTTCTGGTAGGCAAATCTTCTTTGACGCCTCCCCTCCAGCCTATGGCAGCACCGAGGTATTTAAAGTGGTTGACCTGCTCCAGAGCTGGAGAGTAACAGAGAAGGAAATGTCGAAATTGTCCTCTTTTCACACAACCTGCCTAAGAAAAATTCTCCGAATCTTTTGGCCGAATACCATCACCAACCAAGATCTGCTTACTCGGAGCAAGAAAGAGGACATGCACACCATCATAGCTGGCAGACGTTGGAGCTGGGTTGGCCATGTCCTCATAAGAGACCCCGATGCCATCACAAGAACAGCTATGGACCCTGAAGGAAAACGAAAGACAGGCCGATCAAAAACATGGCGGAGGACTATGGAGGCTGAGAAGCAAAGAATGAACCAAAGTTGGGGCACTGTATGAAAGATGGCCACCGACCGAGCAAAGTGGAATCAATTTGTTGCTGCCCTACAAGACACCACCAGGCGTGATGGCCACTGACTGCTTTGACGGTCGGCAGCTAAGGATCAAAGAAGGAGAAGAAGCTGAACCCGCTCCATGACATGTTCACCCAGCTTAATCTTATGCCTTCTTTCCACTCGTGATATCAGCATGGTTTTTTTTTTTTTTTTTCTCTTCTTCAGCTCTTCCTTTCAGACTTTGTAGGTTGGATTGAAGATGTGCCTCTGATTTAGCAATCAGGGCAACATAATCGGCAAATTCCAGCTGTGACATACAGACCTGTCTCATCTTCTAGTACCTGACTGAATACTATTTGGTCTTTTCCTTACATGCTTTGACGACCACTTTCTTTAAACTCATTCAAGCTGACATCTAAAAGTGTATGGTAAAGAAGAAGGAGAAGAAGAAAAAGAAAATTCTTGGGCGCGTTAACAACATAAGATGGAAGACGGATCTCAGAAATAAAGAATAGAATTCCCAAGCAAAACCAAAAAAAAAACAAAAAAAAAATTCGTATAATTAAAAAAAAAAAAATTCTGTGCAATAAATCTTTGCCAGTGGAAGTAAAAAGATACGTTTTTCAGTGTTAAATTGGACCGATTCTGTCACGAGTCAAGAACAGTCAGTCAACAGTTAGATCGCTGGAGGCCACATAAATATTATTTTACAAAATAATGTTAAGAATACAATGGGCAACTGAAATACAAGTAAAAAGTAATGAGGTTTCACAGGAAGAGGCCAGAGCTCAAAAGAAGTTTAATACACTCATCAGAAGAATGCAGTCAACATTATTTGATAAAAGGATAGCTAACATACATTGTGACAACAGGCAAGTGTCGTAAAATTTATGTGAGAGGAAGAGTCTTGGAAATAGTGGTCCTGTTTAGAGTGGAGAATGATGGAAAAGGCTATGTGATAGTAAGGGTTTTAGAAGTAAATAGTTGATTCACAGAGTGCTGGGAAGAGTAAGGACAGACTGTTTTACGACAATTTGCCTCTCAATTCTACTCCAAAAAAACTCTTCTGGACAAACAATTATTTGCCATTTTCCAGACTCACAACTGCGCTCACACCGATTTGGTGCTTCAGACACACAGACGCACGTGAATACAGACTACGATAACGAATATGGGAAAGTTTGGGTTTGGGCCTGCCAACACAAATGCTAAAAGTTTTATTCCTTTTATTTAGCATTAAAAAAAAATCAAGTCACAAACAATTATCAATTTACATGCAGAAATCGAAGTTTCAAAATACAAAAAAAAAAAAACAAGGAGGGTGAGGGGTTGTTGAAGAGTAGTGTTCAATATGCCCTTCCCTCTTGTACAGAAAAATGGAAAAAGGAACCCGGTCCAAATGACAGGTAGTTAACAGAAGTAGATAAGTTAACCCAACAGTCAATTAATCTATCCTGAAAAGAGGGATTAGGAAACTAGTCCTATTATCGTTAACTGTTTTCCCTTCTACTAAGCAGACTAGGAAGGGGAAATAACAGAGGTTAAGAAATCCCACTTATAAAGTGAACCATGTAAGGAATAACTAACAAAGTGTCTACCAGGTACAGAAATTAAAATAGTTGCACATAAATCTCCTTTTTAGTCATGCACGCACGTGCTGGCCAACACACAAACTCACACACAGACTTATCGATCTTGGAAGCAGGCAATCCATAGAATTATACAAAAAAACTCATCAATTAACACTTGACATATTGAGAGTGTCTATTACTTCAATGTCGGGCCCCAGATTTAGCGAGGTTTGGCTGGTAGCAAATATTCCCGCTTATCGTCGGTCGTGAAAACTAAATGTTCTTGTGGTTTATTTTTCTGATATTAAAAAAGTCTATGGGATGGCACCGTCGCAGTTAGATACTGGTGAGAATGGGGTGTGGCTTCTTAGATTTCACTGCTGGTGGTGAACCTTCTTCTTTAAAAATAACCGAGGTGACTACAACTGTCCAGTGAGGTAGGTTTTAAATCCGGTGAGGAAAAACTAGGTACCGTCACAGTTCAGGTAAATATGTACTCTCTCTCTCTCTCTCTCTCTCTCTCTCTCTCTCTCTCTCTGTAGCAGTAATTTTAATTTAAAAAACTCTGGCGATTGTTCTTCTTCCAGTTACAACTGAATATACTTGGTGAGGTGTTTAAATTAACAGTCCCAACTAAGATGGTTTGGCCATGTCTGCAGAATGGGAGAAGATCGGCTACCACGACAAGCATGGGAAACAAAGAGCCAA
This sequence comes from Oreohelix idahoensis, assembly GCA_024509875.1. Classification (NCBI taxonomy): domain Eukaryota; kingdom Metazoa; phylum Mollusca; class Gastropoda; order Stylommatophora; family Oreohelicidae; genus Oreohelix; species Oreohelix idahoensis. Next base: position 46,567 of record JAMPIV010012018.1, read on the forward strand.
GGATCCAGACCTCCAGGACGACCCAGAGTCCTCTGGAAGGACAACATTAGACAATCTTTGAAGGACCGAGGACTAGAATGGAACCAGGCCAGGAGGAAGACAGCCGATAGGATAGTCTGGCGCTCTCTCTTCCAAACCTCTACACCTCACGGTAGAAGGGGAACGACTAAGTAAGTAAAGAGGTGTTTAAATTTGTCAATGGGGGTGCTTTCTTTCTATTAATTTAGATAGCTGGATCCCAAACATAGGATCGCCTCAAAGATTTAAAATTTAATACACAGTCTCATCAGATTCTGGAAGGGGGTTTAAGAACTGAGTCTGGGGACTCTTTACCAGGTTGTACTTCTTCTTGCTGGGATCGCTAAGGTAACGATCACTCTAGATAAAAGATAGAAAACATGTAATTCATACCGAAAATCAAGTATCATTTCCAAAGCGCGATAAATTTACAGTTAACTATTTATACACTCGCGTCTATAATTTTTTATAAAATTCAGGAATAACTCCACGCGAATTTAATAGTTAAAACATACGTAAAAACTAGAACTAAACTCAATTAAATTTAGTTATAAATTCCCTTGCGTCTTTAAATGTTACTTTAAGCATTTAAGTATCTATCATTTTGGGAAATAATGTAATAGATATTTCATTACCTATTCCACTGGAACTATTTGAGATAAGTTTAATTTAATAGCTTTAAGTTAATCACAAAATCCAGTGAAATAAAATGAATGAATGAACTGGACTACTGATCACTTTAAAACAAATATATTATACCGTTTAGCACAGAATAGAATTCACTGCAAATAAGTTGAGTAACCAGAGTGAATCAAACAGGATTTCACTATGCTAGTGCTTCTGTCAAGGTCTGGCGAAACGAGTGATAAAGTTGCATTCTTCAGGGTCTGTATATATCTAAATAGAATTCAAGATGAGTGGGACCTGTTAGATTCTAGCGCCTCTTTAGAACCCAGGAAAAGTCGAGGTTTCTAGCCGTCGTGTTAACCGCCATTGCCCCCTGGCTTCCGATCTCCGTCTCTCCTGTTTCTCAGTCTTTCGGGCAAGTCTGCCGGTTGCCACAGAAGTGCGAGGTATGCAAGAAGCTTTTTCGTCTACTCTGGTTCGCACTGCCGTGTCATCTTCCTGCGAGACGTTGCTCTGTTCGCTGCCTCCGCTTTCTTCTGACCGCTCTGGTCCATCTTGCGAGCGGTTCAGTGTTCACACGGAGATGAGAAATTCCTGCGAGAACTAGCTTCTCTGTTCTGGGGATCGTCTCTGTGTCTTTAGATCTCATGCCGCATACTTAATGAGCCCCAGTGGAATCGGTTCGCTCTGGCGAAACAACAAAGTTACAACAAATGTTCAGGGGTTCTAATGTTATGAAAAGCTAAAATTCCCTTTAATCATCCATCAAATCAGGGAAAATTCACTTGTCGAACTAGACGTACGTCACAGCAAGTCAAATAGAGAAATAGATAGAGTGTGATAAATAGGGCTGGGATTGATCTAAAAATTGCTAGAAAATAACCTATCAAAAATGCATTTATGACCAGGGCCGTCTTAACAGCATTGTAGGCCATTGGCAAAGCAATGCACTGGGCCCCTACCAGCCCTACGCACCCACGAGAATAAAAATGTAAACGGTCAGTACAATTAAACCTATAGAATTAATCTTAGAGGGTAGGTAAATTTACTATAAACTTGTAGGAGAATAGGCCTACATCAGATATATAATGATTGTATTTTTGTGTGTGTCCTTTATACTACCTACACCTGTATATATTTAATATATTTAGTTTTACTATGAATGTATCAGGTATACTGATTGTATCTTGGGGAATTAGGTATAATGATTGTATTTCCTGATATAGATTGATGAAGACGAAATCCAATCCGAAATATAACCAAACAGTCCTTGTTAGGACTCATATAACTCCACTCTGAAATATAACCAAACAGTCCTTGTTAGGTCTCATATAACTCCACTCTGAAATATAACCACTCATATAACTCCAAAGTGAATATAACCTATGACTAAATCATGTATAATGATTGTATGTTATAGTATCATGTATAATGATTGTGTATGACTGTTGAAGAAGGAAACCACCAGAAAATAGGCTACACCTGTATATATTTAATATAACTTTTTGTTTTACTATGAATGTATCAGGTAAACTGATTATATCTTGGGAAATTAGGTATAATGATTGTATTTCCTGGTATGATTGTTGAAGAAGAAAACCAACCCGAAATATAACCTAACAGTCCTTGTTAGGACTCATATAACTACAACAGTATTGTTAGGATATATTTTACCAGCCAATATAGCACTTATCAGATATGGCCTGGTATATTATAGGTGGAAGGAAACGGTTGTATCATACGGGGTACAAATTATTGGATGTATTCATGTATTGAATCATTAGAAAGAACGTTTTGCAAGTAGACACCTGTCTTGTCTCGCTATTGCTAAATCATACTGAGCCATGTTGTCATTCATCCTACATGCAGACACATGAGACACGCTCATCTCATATACAGTAGAAATAGGTGGGCTTGATGACAGAAATTAGCCCCTATTTTTGTCTTGTTACAGGTTTATTCGTATCATCCAACCTGAGGTCGTATGTTCGAGTCAATCCAGCTGCCTGGAACTTCGCAGGAGCACAGTGATTGTACCGGAGCTACATCCTTAGTCCCCCTCAGTCTTGGGTGGGCTAAAGGAACGATCATCAGCGGGTGTTGTGTGCAACAAATTAGGAAGGACAGAACTGTTCTAAGAGATGAGTACACATTAGTACCATTTCCGTTGGCAATTGTGAGCAATTAACTGTCAAGGAAGAAAAAGTGATTTAGCGTAGTGAGAGACAAGATTAACAGCACAGCTGATACATTTACTATAATTGATTAACAGCACAGCTGATATAATTTTTGTTCCTATAATTGGAAGACTTGTATAATATATATATATATATATATATATATATATATATATATATATATAATATATATATATATATATATATATATATATATATATATATTAGTAGTAGGGTATGTTGGAAACAGGTCGAATTCCGGTGGCGCGCTGGTGGCGCGGATGGTGGCGCGTGACTTTTATATAGCAAAAACGCCTGGTGGCGCGTGACTTTTATATAGCAAAAAAAATGGTGGCGCGCGGCGCAAGATGGCGGACTTGAGCTAACAAGGGGGAGATAATTTGGGTCAAGATGGCGGCTTTGAGCTAACAAGGGGAGGTTATTTGGGTCAAGATGGCGGATTTGAGCTAACAAGGGGGAGATAACAAGATGGCGGATTTGAGCTAACAAGGGGGAGATAACAAGATGGCGGATTTGAGCTAACAAGATGGCGGATTTGAGATAACAAGGGGGAGATAATAGGAAGAGGTATGTTTATATAAGGAAAATGTGGCAAGATGGCGGATTTGAGCTAACAAGGGGGAGATTATTTTTAGACTTTTATATAACAAGAAGAGGTTATATAAGAAGAAGATGGTTGTTTTTTATATATTATAACCAAATTAGGTAGTGTTAGACAAACTTTTAGATAATAGGAAGATAATAGGAAGATAACAAGAAGACATACAAACAGTTATACAAACAGTTAGGCAAACATTTATACGAATAGTTAGACAAACATTTAGACGATATATAGGTAACAAAAAAGCGTTTTAGTTAATATAGTTTTTATATTCAATAGTGTTTTTGAATAGGAAAACATACATGGTAATATATAGTATCGTTTAACGTAATACATTGATATTTTACAAATGAAATATATAATTATATGGTGTAGTATTTTTTTAACGTAAATACATTTTCACATAGTGATATGTACAATTGAAAAATAATTATATTTTAACATTATCAAACATTTTCGCATATGAATGTACAATAATACATATTTATATAGGCAGATGTTTTGTTACAATATTTTTATACAATATCACAGGGGTACAGGCCAGACCTTGAGGGGTGTCGTCACATTGTCGTCACATTGTCGTCACGTCGTAAGAAATATTTTATGTGTAGAGACAGTTTAAATGTTGAGGGGTGATGTAGTGACGTTGTCAGGGTGTACTTGTCGTTTTATGTAAAAGTAAGACAGAGCGTTGCGGTGTTGTTCGTATGTGTAGATGGAGGAATTGTGTACCCGGAACCCGATATTTTTCCCACCCTGTGCCTGTTGTGTGTTGAGGACGTCTAGGAATGTGTGTTTGTCAACTTTGTTGTGGTGTTTGTTGAGTCCTTTGGTGGTGGTTTTGTCGTAGTCGCCAAAACAGTGATATGTCTTGCTACAGAGGGAAACCATCCCTCTGCCTTCGTACTCTAATTTAAAAAGGCCCGGTGTCCGCTTGTCGAATAATACTTGTTCGCGGCATTTTTGACAAAGGGCGCGCGTTTTTACCCTCGGTAGCGACGAAAACGGGTCTATGGTCGGGACATACTTCGGCGGGGAACCACTGGTGGTAGGAGCTATAAAATTCCTGTCGCAAAGCGGGCTTAACAACGTCCGCTAAGTTGTCTGAACTAAGGGCCAAGTAAAGGCTGTCTGTGTCCGTCTCGCACAACTGAAAGTCTGACCTATCTACAAATTTATCTAAACAGTCGTAATAAAATTCTAACATGCGTAATTTCGCGTATTGGTACACGAAAAATCCTATCTGAACGGGGAGATCCCAACATATAGTCTGTTTTAGTTTCTCTACTTCAAAAATGTCGTCCGTCACTAACGTCATTTTCCTAAAGCGAGGTGAGTTTATTTGGTCAGAGGTACCCTCGTCCGTCGTGTACGAGACATCCACGTGCTTCGCTTTATTGGTTAATGTCTTGCCGTAGGCCGCGTTACCTAGCAGTTTCATGGTCTCGCTGGTAATGGCGTAGGCAGGATCAGTATCACCCTGTCGACGCGCGTTCGAAACAGTGTCCCCAAACTGCTTGAAACACGTCACGGGTGTATACTCAAGCACCTGGTAGATACAGGTGACTTCTAACCCTTTGGTTAGGTACCAGCGAAGTAGAGGTGTCGCCAACAGAATCTTTTTGCCCACATAACTACCAATCAACGTCCGTCTGGGGGTAGTCAGGAGTTTATGTTTTTCGGCGTATTCCCGCATGAAAGGCCCAATATCTTCCCTCGTGACGTCGACATTCTTAAAAATGGGCGTCATCTCAGAGAAATGTTCTTTTAAAGAGTCGGGGACATGAATGTCACACTCGACTAGGCCAAACAAGGTCTCGTCCAGCACCGAGGCGAGAATATTTTCTTTTGTCAGGGGGTACCGACATTTCGTGTAAGACGGTTTCTGGGTAGGGAAGGTGGCGTTCAGAAAACGGTGGATTGATGGGTCGGTTTTCTTCAACGCCTGCCACTCGCATTCCCACATTTCGACAACGGTAACGTTGCAATGGCCCCGTAAATAAGAACTTGTATCCACCGTATCTGCGTACAACTCAGCCAACGGTTTGTTGTTGACTGGGTTAACGTCACGACCGGCGGTTAGTGGGCAGTTAGGGTGACCGTGGAATAGGCACCCATGGAACTGGTAGGCGGTTTTAGAGTGTCTGTCCCAACCGTCTACCCTAACGCATACATCACCCAACGCCTTCTCACGCCCGTTAAACTGGGTTTTTAAGGTCACTTTTGTTTGGTGGGAGACCCAAGCCAAATAATCGCGACACTGCACGGTATATTTGTGGAGTTTGTGGTGCTTGAAACCATCATCCTTGTACCGTCTAACGGGAAAGTCAGTGGGCATTTTCTGCATTAACGCCCACAAATAAAGGGCGTTGGCATCAAAACCTTTAATGGCTTGAACAGGTTTGCCACCTCTAATGCGGGTTTTGCCTTGTTCGTGGAACCTGTGAAAAATAATTGACGGTCCCCCGACGATGTTTTGGCGCAAGATGTTATGCAAATCTACCTCCTGCTTCGAGCATAAAGAAAAATTGACGTTGGGCGGGAGGGTTTTGAAGAGGTACTTTAACGTGACACCGGGCACGGAGATCGCATCTTTAAACATGTCTACACCTAGGCGCGCGTAAAAACTAACCTGTCGGTCTAACGCTGCCAAGAAGGGGACCACGTCTTTATTATTATACCACGTCAGAAAATCGCGTAACGTGGTCATGTGGTTCTGGGCCCACACCTTCTGGCATTCGGCGTACTCATCGGCGGAGATGTTAGTGTTTTTAAGTTTGGAGAAAAACGCCGAGTGGGGTGGTAACGCGGTCTCGTCTAACTTTGCTAAATCTGTTATGTATTCATAACAGAAAAACCCTTTGGTTTCTTTAACGTTATACGCCGCGAGATATTTGGTATAGCTAAATCCGGGGGCTAAGTAATTGACTATATCTAAAAACTTTAACTCGCTAGTGGCAATACACATAAAATTATTGTTTCGCTTGACTAAAAATTCGAAGTCTTCCCCCTCGAAATACCGGATGAGATACGGTTTGATGACGTTCACGTCGTACTTACCCGAATTGAAACCTAACACCGGTAGCTGCCCCAAATAACCCTCTAATCTAGCAAGGAGCCCGTATGACGCACCGATCGTCTCTAAATCCTTGAGTTGTGTGCAAACGCCGTCAAAATACGCGCGCAGAATCTCATAAGAGGCCGCGGCAATTTTGAGCAGATGGTCAGCCATCCTATTGACCAACTCTTGCGGGTCACCCGTTGTGATAAAACACACGGGGGCTTCAAAACCGGGGACGTTAGAAGCCACCGAACACGACAGGGGCACGTGTTTGGCTGTGTAGGTGGTGGTATTACCACTTGACTCTAGAGTGTTCTGAAAAAAACACTCATAGTCAAATGAGGCGCGATAAGGGAAGACGAATTTTGTGTCTACGTCTATGCCCTCCTCCTCGATTAATTCCCAAATGGTCTCTGGGGGATTATACACACCACCTCTAAATGTTTCTCTTCGCTTAGAGCCGGTACAGCGCTTTTCATGGCGCGACATAAGCCAATACTCCTGCCACAACTTACCGCAATCGGGACACGAAAAAGAGTTACTGGCCCTATCAATATCTGCTATGTACATGAAATGGTTCTTAAACATTAACAGACGCAACGTATCTTTAAAAGTGTCACTACCTCTAAGTTTGGGGGTCAGGTTTTCCTCGTCGTCAAATTCAAAAACGTCAATATTTACGTGAAAACATTTTTCTAATTGGGGCATATCGATTAAACTAACCCCGGGGAAATCGATGAGGGACCTAAGTCCCTGCTGTGTTTGCCACTGTTCGACTAATTGCCGCGTGCTTATTCTAACATCTTTAACGGCACCACCCCTAAAAACGGCTAGACATCTAAAAAAACAAAAGTTATCACTGTATGGTTTTGACTGTGAATCGTGTTGTAGTGTATGGATGTGGTGATTGTTCGTGATGAAAGAGGGAATGTCTTGTATGCAGCAGCCAATGGGAAAGTCTTGGATATGATACAGATAGAACGAGGTTGCGGCAATGGCTTCGACAAAGTATTTTGTGTTTGGTCTATTTAATTGTGCTTGTGTGACAATATCGCTATCGTGTAACTGTGAGAGAAAAGCTTTGAAATCTGTGATGTTGTTGACTAAGTGTGGTTGATCTAAGACGACTGTGTTATTCGAGGAAGCGTGAAAGAAGCGAAGGTCATTTGTTTCTCTGTGTCTCAGGATAATGTGAAAACTGTAGTTTATTTTGAATCGTTTTGTCTGTTGTTTGAATACAGGGAGCAAGAGACTGTCCCAGTCCGTATTTTCTGTTGGTCTGTGGAAAAAAGTGAAAGTCGATAAATATTTGTGGATGTTAGCGTGTGTTTTAATGGCTTGCCAGTTATCAGTGTAGATTTGTTTTATATCAGCCTGTAAGTCTTCTAAAGAGTCTTCTTCTGACGACAAGCGGGGTTTTTTTATATGGGGTTGGGTGCTGGTCATGGGGACGTTTTTTGGTCTGGCCTGTTTTTGGTGGGTGGGATGGGATGGGGCTTGTTGAATAGGGGGCTCTTGGTAGTGTCAAAGTTGTTGTTGTGCTCGTTGATGGTGTGCTCCCTGCTGCAGCAGGTGATGTCTTTGTGCTTGATTGATGAGTGTGTGGTACCTGCAGGTAATGTTTGTGGGTGCCCCCGATGATGATGATGAGTCTGTTGGGGCACCTGATGTTGGTGTGGGGCCAGTCTGATGTTGTTGTTTTATGTGGGCCCGTAAACTATCAGTACGTGTAAATTGTTTGTCGCAAATGTCACAAGAAAAACGAGGCATTGCATGGACTGTCTTTATGTGCGTAATAATGCATCAACGGCGGGTAAATGTTTTGCCGCAGCGGGGACACGTGAGATTGTGCCCTGGTGCAGTGGTGGTCCCCGCTGAGGGGTTTGTAGCGGACGCCGTTGCAGTGGTGGTTCCCACTGAGTTGTCTATAGCGCCCGCCGGTGCAGTAGTGGCCCCCGCCGCGAGGTTTTGTAGCGCCCGCCGGTGCAGTGGTGGTCCCCAGTGGGACGTTTGAGCGGCCCCCCGGTGCAATTTCCGCTGTGGGGGATCTCGGGGCCGCAGGACCATGGACATTCTCAATGTGTTGTTGGAGGGTCTCACGACTTTTGAATATTTGTGGACACACACGACAGGGATGATTTTTGTGTGTATGGACCGAGGAGATATGTCTCGCGATATCGCGAGCTCGAGTGAATGATTTGCCGCATTGGCCACAAACATTTTGGCTTGAAGGCATCTGTGAAATAGAAACGAAAACACATTACTCACACATAAAATTAAATACAAATAACGAGAGAGAGAAAGAAAGAAAGAAAGAAAGAAAAAGAAAGAAAACAAAGAAAGAAAGAAAGAAAGAAAGAAAAAGAAAGAAAGAAAAAGAAAGAAAGAAAAAGAAAGAAAGATAGAAAAAGAAAGAAAGAAAGAAAGAAAGAAAGAAAGAAAAAAGAAAGATAGAAAGAGAAAGATAGAAAGAGAGAGAGAGCAAGAGAGGAGAGAGAGTAAGAGAGGAGAGAGAGAGAAAATAAAACACAGTGTTATTTTCTCTCTCTCTCCTCTCTTACTCTCTCTCCTCTCTTGCTCTCTCTCTTTCTATCTTTCTCTTTCTATCTTTCTTTTTTCTTTCTTTCTTTCTTTCTTTCTTTCTTTCTTTCTTTCTTTTTCTATCTTTCTTTCTTTTTCTTTCTTTCTTTTTCTTTCTTTCTTTTTCTTTCTTTCTTTCTTTCTTTCTTTGTTTTCTTTCTTTTTCTTTCTTTCTTTCTTTCTTTCTCTCTCTCGTTATTTGTATTTAATTTTATGTGTGAGTAATGTGTTTTCGTTTCTATTTCACAGATGCCTTCAAGCCAAAATGTTTGTGGCCAATGCGGCAAATCATTCACTCGAGCTCGCGATATCGCGAGACATATGCCTCGGTACATACACACAAAAACATCCCTGTCGTGTGTGTCCACAAATATTCAAAAGTCGTGAGACCCTCCAACAACACATTGAGAATGTCCATGGTCCTGCGGCCCCGAGATCCCCCACCACTGCACCGGCGGGCGCTATAAACGTCCCACTGGGGACCACCACTGCACCGGCGGGCGCTACAAACCTCTCAGCGGGGGCCACTACTGCACCGGCGGGCGCTATAGACAACTCAGTGGGAACCACCACTGCAACGGCGTCCGCTACAAACCCCTCAGCGGGGACCACCACTGCACCAGGGCACAATCTCACGTGTCCCCGCTGCGGCAAAACATTTACCCGCCGTGACAATTTAGGACGCCACATAAAGACAGTCCATGCAATGCCTCGTTTTTCTTGTGACATTTGCGACAAACAATTTACACGTACTGATAGTTTACGGGTCCACATAAAACAACAACATCAGACTGTCCCCACACCAACATCAGGTGCCCCAGCAGACTCATCATCATCATCGGGGCACCCACATACATTACCTGCAGGAACCACAGACTCATCATCAACAGGCACAAAGACATCACCTGCTGCAGCAGGGAGCACACCATCAATGAGCACAACAACAACTTTGACACTGCCAAGAGCCCCCTATTCAACAAGCCCCATCCCATCCCACCCACGAAAAACAGGCCAGACCAAAAAACGTCCCATGACCAGCACCCAAACCCATATTAAAAAAACCCCGCTTGTCCTCACTGAAGAAGACTCTTTAGAAGACTTACAGGATGACATAAAACAAATCTACATCGACAACTGGCAAGCAATTAAAACACACTCCAGTAAACATAAATATCTATCCACTTTCACTTTTTTCCACAGACCAACAGAAAATACGGACTGGGACAGTCTCTTGCTCCCTGTATTCAAACAACAGACAAAACGATTCAAAATAAACTACAGTTTTCACATTATCCTGAGACACAGAGAAACAAATGACCTTCGCTTCTTTCACGCTTCCTCGAATAACACAGTCGTCTTAGATCAACCATACTTAGTCAACAACATCACAGATTTCAAAGCTTTTCTCTCACAGTTACACGATAGCGATATTGTCACACAAGCACAATTAAATAGACCAAACACAAAATACTTTGTCGAAGCCATTGCCGCAACCTCGTTCTATCTGTATCATATCCAAGACTTTCCCATTGGCTGCTGCATACAAGACATTCCCTCTTTCATCACGAACAATCACCACATCCATACACTACAACACGATTCACAGTCAAAACCATACAGTGATAACTTTTGTTTTTTTAGATGTCTAGCCGTTTTTAGGGGTGGTGCCGTTAAAGATGTTAGAATAAGCACGCGGCAATTAGTCGAACAGTGGCCATAGCAGATATTGATAGGGCCAGTAACTCTTTTTCGTGTCCCGATTGCGGTAAGTTGTAGCAGGAGTATTCGCTCATGACGCGCCATGAAAAGCGCTGCGCTCGCGAAGAGAAACATTTAGGTGGTGTTTAATGACGGCGAGGAGGAGGGCATTTGACACAAAATTCGTCTTCCCTTACAACTCAAGGATTTAGCCAAACACGTGCCCCTGTCGTGTTCGGTGGACGAATCGGTGCGTCAAGAGTTACAATAGGGGCTCATTGCTAGATTAGAGATTCTGGTTATTTGACGGCGGGGCAGATTTACCGGTGCGTTAGGTTTTAATCCGGGTAAGTACGACGTGAACGTCATCAAACCGTATCTCATCCGGTATTTCGAGGGGGAAGACTTCGAATTTTTAGTCAAGCGAAACAATAATTTTATGTGTATTGCCACTAGCGAGTTAAAGTTTTTAGATATAGTCAATTACTTAGCCCCCGGATTTAGCTATACCAAATATCTCGCGGCGTATAACGTTAAAGAAACCAAAGGGTTTTTCTGTTATGAATACATAACAGATTTAGCAAAGTTAGACGAGACCGCGTTACCACCCCACTCGGCGTTTTTCTCCAAACTTAAAAACACTAACATCTCCGCCGACGAGTACGCCGAATGCCAGAAGGTGTGGGCCCAGAACCACATGACCACGTTACGCGATTTTCTGACGTGGTATAATAATAAAGACGTGGTCCCCTTCTTGGCAGCGTTAGACCGACAGGTTAGTTTTTACGCGCGCCTAGGTGTAGACATGTTTAAAGATGCGATCTCCGTGCCCGGTGTCACGTTAAAGTACCTCTTCAAAACCCTCCCGCCCAACGTCAATTTTTCTTTATGCTCGAAGCAGGAGGTAGATTTGCATAACATCTTGCGCCAAAACATCGTCGGGGGACCGTCAATTATTTTTCACAGGTTCCACGAACAAGGCAAAACCCGCATTAGAGGTGGCAAACCTGTTCAAGCCATTAAAGGTTTTGATGCCAACGCCCTTTATTTGTGGGCGTTAATGCAGAAAATGCCCACTGACTTTCCCGTTAGACGGTACAAGGATGATGGTTTCAAGCACCACAAACTCCACAAATATACCGTGCAGTGTCGCGATTATTTGGCTTGGGTCTCCCACCAAACAAAAGTGACCTTAAAAACCCAGTTTAACGGGCGTGAGAAGGCGTTGGGTGATGTATGCGTTAGGGTAGACGGTTGGGACAGACACTCTAAAACCGCCTACCAGTTCCATGGGTGCCTATTCCACGGTCACCCTAACTGCCCACTAACCGCCGGTCGTGACGTTAACCCAGTCAACAACAAACCGTTGGCTGAGTTGTACGCAGATACGGTGGATACAAGTTCTTATTTACGGGGCCATTGCAACGTTACCGTTGTCGAAATGTGGGAATGCGAGTGGCAGGCGTTGAAGAAAACCGACCCATCAATCCACCGTTTTCTGAACGCCACCTTCCCTACCCAGAAACCGTCTTACACGAAATGTCGGTACCCCCTGACAAAAGAAAATATTCTCGCCTCGGTGCTGGACGAGACCTTGTTTGGCCTAGTCGAGTGTGACATTCATGTCCCCGACTCTTTAAAAGAACATTTCTCTGAGATGACGCCCATTTTTAAGAATGTCGACGTCACGAGGGAAGATATTGGGCCTTTCATGCGGGAATACGCCGAAAAACATAAACTCCTGACTACCCCCAGACGGACGTTGATTGGTAGTTATGTGGGCAAAAAGATTCTGTTGGCGACACCTCTACTTCGCTGGTACCTAACCAAAGGGTTAGAAGTCACCTGTATCTACCAGGTGCTTGAGTATACACCCGTGACGTGTTTCAAGCAGTTTGGGGACACTGTTTCGAACGCGCGTCGACAGGGTGATACTGATCCTGCCTACGCCATTACCAGCGAGACCATGAAACTGCTAGGTAACGCGGCCTACGGCAAGACATTAACCAATAAAGCGAAGCACGTGGATGTCTCGTACACGACGGACGAGGGTACCTCTGACCAAATAAACTCACCTCGCTTTAGGAAAATGACGTTAGTGACGGACGACATTTTTGAAGTAGAGAAACTAAAACAGACTATATGTTGGGATCTCCCCGTTCAGATAGGATTTTTCGTGTACCAATACGCGAAATTACGCATGTTAGAATTTTATTACGACTGTTTAGATAAATTTGTAGATAGGTCAGACTTTCAGTTGTGCGAGACGGACACAGACAGCCTTTACTTGGCCCTTAGTTCAGACAACTTAGCGGACGTTGTTAAGCCCGCTTTGCGACAGGAATTTTATAGCTCCTACCACCAGTGGTTCCCCGCCGAAGTATGTCCCGACCATAGACCCGTTTTCGTCGCTACCGAGGGTAAAACGCGCGCCCTTTGTCAAAAATGCCGCGAACAAGTATTATTCGACAAGCGGACACCGGGCCTTTTTAAATTAGAGTACGAAGGCAGAGGGATGGTTTCCCTCTGTAGCAAGACATATCACTGTTTTGGCGACTACGACAAAACCACCACCAAAGGACTCAACAAACACCACAACAAAGTTGACAAACACACATTCCTAGACGTCCTCAACACACAACAGGCACAGGGTGGGAAAAATATCGGGTTCCGGGTACACAATTCCTCCATCTACACATACGAACAACACCGCAACGCTCTGTCTTACTTTTACATAAAACGACAAGTACACCCTGACAACGTCACTACATCACCCCTCAACATTTAAACTGTCTCTACACATAAAATATTTCTTACGACGTGACGACAATGTGACGACAATGTGACGACACCCCTCAAGGTCTGGCCTGTACCCCTGTGATATTGTATAAAAATATTGTAACAAAACATCTGCCTATATAAATATGTATTATTGTACATTCATATGCGAAAATGTTTGATAATGTTAAAATATAATTATTTTTCAATTGTACATATCACTATGTGAAAATGTATTACGTTAAAAAAATACACCATATAATTATATATTCATTTGTAAAATATCAATGTATTACGTTAAACGATACTATATATTACCATGTATGTTTTCCTATTCAAAAACACTATTGAATATAAAAACTATATTAACTAAAACGCTTTTTTGTTACCTATATATCGTCTAAATGTTTGTCTAACTATTCGTATAAATGTTTGCCTAACTGTTTGTATAACTGTTTGTATGTCTTCTTGTTATCTTCCTATTATCTTCCTATTATCTAAAAGTTTGTCTAACACTACCTAATTTGGTTATAATATATAAAAAACAACCATCTTCTTCTTATATAACCTCTTCTTGTTATATAAAAGTCTAAAAATAATCTCCCCCTTGTTAGCTCAAATCCGCCATCTTGCCACATTTTCCTTATATAAACATACCTCTTCCTATTATCTCCCCCTTGTTATCTCAAATCCGCCATCTTGTTAGCTCAAATCCGCCATCTTGTTATCTCCCCCTTGTTAGCTCAAATCCGCCATCTTGTTATCTCCCCCTTGTTAACTCAAATCCGCCATCTTGACCCAAATAACCTCCCCTTGTTAGCTCAAGTCCGCCATCTTGACCCAAATTATCTCCCCCTTGTTAGCTCAAGTCCGCCATCTTGCGCCGCGCGCACCACCATTTTTTTGCTATATAAAAGTCACGCGCCACCAGGCGTTTTTGCTATATAAAAGTCACGCGCCACCATCCGCGCCACCAGCGCGCCACCGGAATTCGACCTGTTTCCAACATACCCTACTACTTATATATATATATATATATATATATATATATATATATATATATATATATATATATATATATATATAAAATCATATGTAAACTTACAAATCCATTGTATTCCATCTTCCAACATCCACCTTTCAGCACAAGAGTAGATAGTGTATATACTTAATAAATAAGGAAATTGTATTTGAACGACTTGTCAAGTTTATAATTGTTAAGTGAAATCTGTTTCCTTGTTTTAATATCACAGTTAGTTACACAGCGGGGTGGCATTTTATGACTGTCTCCTTACTACTAATTTTTCGAGATCAGATCATTCACAGCCGTAACTAATTTGTGATACCAGTAGTTCTCTCATACACTGGGACTTCACCATTTTCCTGCAGAAATTCTATTTTTGTATTGTCAGTACTATACTGATCCTAGAGCCAATAAAAACCTCACGCTACACCATTCATAATAAAATAATAGGTTTTCTGCTGTTCGTTTTCACTCATTCTTGCAAATTTTTCAAAGAAAAGCTCGGCTTTCCTATCGCAAGTAGTTCACGAATATATTTTAGTAGCTACCTCGTGAGTTTTCACTGGGAAGGCGGCAAAAATATTTTGGATCTGTGGATACCGAGATTTTAAATGCCGGCAGGGGAAGGCTAGTGTGAAATTTCCCTAGTTTTTTCCCAGAGTCTTTCTCCCCCCACCCCCGCAGTCATCTGAAGATCTGCCATATCATCCCCTGCGATCTACTGGTAGATCAGGTTCGACTGAGTGCCCACCCCTGCACTAGGTTATAGGAAAATATAAAGACAACAACAAGAATACCGGAGACTCAATTTCCGCCAGCTTTAACATCGTTTGGCTTTGAGAAAGAGCCTTTCTAAGCTACGCGACCAGCTCAAGCTAGAAAATAAACCAATCAAATACGAGGGGTAGACTAACTATACATTATCTAAACCTAGGTTATAATACAAAATAAACATAAAACCGAATAACATAACTGTCGAGACAGAATTATAATTGCCCGAATGAAAGGGCAGTATTGAATGAGGTAAAAGATACGCAAGTTATACATATTTGATGAGGAATAACAGACAGAAATGTCGCATCAACTTTCGTCATATCTCTCCCCGAGATCTTCAACGTATCCATAAAAATTAACAAATGACGCTCTTGATGCCAGAAAGCAAGTAAATCCTTTTCGTTAGCCGATATTCTGGAAAATACTTCGGCATTCTCGTGTTTTCAGACCTCGAGTTCCGTCACTCTACCGCAGGTTTCTCAATGCTCGTCAGAGCTATGATTGTATATTGATGGATCTTTTTTTTTTCCTCTTCAATCTTCGATCTTTTCTTTACTTGTCTGTTACTGTTCCTTCCAGGATAATAAACTCTATTGATTATTATCTTTATATTGCCAAATGGTTCATTTTGTCTTCTTCAGACAACTCCAAGGAATACAGTCTGGTGATTTTCTTAAATTCAATGGACAACTATTTCGATTTGGACGTCCTATTCAGGGAATTCTAAGAGTCAAAACAGTGATTGCAAGGTTGTTTTATAAGCTGAGGAAAGTATGAATAGAATGAACTAATGATTCAAATTACTAGTTGCTAGAATTTCTAAAAAAAAATCGTATAATCTTCATAAAGAAAAAATGAGAATTATTAGCGCTGTCTTCAAAACCACATTGTGCTATAAGAATCAAGCATTCGAATTTATAAAACAAACAAATAAACACAAGTTATATTAGAAGATCTCTCTCTGTAAAATGAGCTGTCTAAGAAAGGTGATGTGCAAGCCAATGACAATCAATCAACAACCTTTAGGTCCCAAAGGAGCATAAACCTTCAACAAACACATGCCAAGTCCTCCTGTAACGTGTCATCAGCTCAAATTCTTTCCCCGTCGTCCTCGTAAATTTCACGTCTATCTCCAGTTTTCTTCTTCAAGTATTGTTTGTCTAACTTTGCCTTTCTTTCCCAGGTCATTCCAGAACAGGGACTGCCTTGTAATGCTATCAACAGATTTCCTCAATGTGAAGTTTTAGTGCAAACATTTTTTACAGGAACGAGTGACTAGTCCCGTGCCTAACCCTCCTTAGTCACTGTTTACGAGAAGCTTGGTAAAGTACAGTGTTACTATTCTTTGCCCCCCCCCCTCCCCCTTCAGTCCCCGGTGACACACGGGTGAAGCCAGGGACAGATATGTCCGAAATATTTTATATGATCACGTGATCAGACGGTCTGGTTTTGGTTGTTTGGGGTTTTAATGACTATCTTCATTGCACACGGACAACTCCATCAATGATCCGATCTCCTCCCTTAGATCACACAAGGATGATCTCAGCACAGTGCACGGACTCCGTAGCACCGGCGAGAATCCCAATGTGTGTATATAGGAATCACACATTCTATAAATATTTTTGTGGTGAGTAGGTTTCCTAATTGTTAAATTTTGCCTGGGCAGCGGCTGTGTGGCCTACTCTTTACGATTTCCAACTGCCGAGGTATTTTTAACGTGTGCAACGTGCACACGGGACCTCCTATTTTTCGCCCTTATCGAAGAAAGCTACGCATACAATCTCATTACTAAGGAGATCTAGGGAGGAGTATGACATCATTATGACCACTGGTTATGAGAAAAAGAAATCCTCATTAATTATATTCTCTCTACTGGGTGTGGCAGAATTGTCCGTTCTCTTTTTCTAGCATTCATTTTTATCGCCGACATTATTGCACCACGTCTAATTTTCTGTACTTATTCATTGTTTACGCTCGCTTCCCTCAATTCTTGTCATGTCGGGACTTCAGCGACCATCTTTTGCTGATTAGGGTAATCAATAACTTTCGTTTGAACCCATATTGACACCTGAATCTGTGGAGTGAAATGTTGTAACACATTTACGAGCAGACAATGTGTAGGAGCGACCGGAGTAGTGTGTAAATAACCTTGGGATGACCGCAGTCCATTATCGTATCATTGATAATAGTTCTGTCTGGCCAGTTTGTTGATTGTTGGCTAGAACGGGTAATTGACATAACCATTTCCGGACAAGTCATGTAGGGGAATAATTATCCATCTTGAAAGAGATTACCTGTGATAGATTATGAAGTTGTGAGTGTAAAACTCTACCAAAATATACGCAAGTTGCATGCTATTGGCTTGGCATTTAAGCAGCCTTGTCATATCGTAGCAATCTGGATGCGTGATGAATGTTGCCATGTAATATAGCGCCTTTCAAGTGTGGCACTGTGAAACTCAACTCGTCAAAAACACAGCCAGATAAGCCAGAATAAGGAATAGGACCAGGATTCAACTTTAAAGGACCAGACAACTCGTTTGAGCATCTTGTGGATTTAAACAACGACAACTCTACATTTATTAAAACGAAAAGCCCGGAATCCTAGGAACCTGAATACTAAGTCATAGAGTCTATTGTAAAGTAACACCCCAGACCACGTATAAGAGACATTTTGATCAAGTTGCAGAAACTGTTTCTCTGAGCCAGAAATCGATATTCCCCTAGATATTTGGGGCGAGTTGTACATTTTATAATTTTATATTTTGCATTTATTAACATATGAAAATTTGCTAGTGGATGTCCAAGTCATACGAGGCTGGCAACCTCAGCATGTACAATGATGGTTTCATGAACCACTACTGCAAGAGTTGGTGATTGCTTTATGCGGGTTTCTCATAGATAACCAAAAGCAGAGGTAGTCCCAAGTTCCAAATGGAACAGGGAGTAGATGATGACATAACTGATGTACACACTTTTTATATTAACATTTTCAACCAGTGCATATGTAAATTTAAACATGTTCAATGCAAATGCAATGGATGTTTTCCGCTCACTGGGATTAACATTAATGCTCAGAGAGGGTAGAGTTCTGAGGCAGATGAGATGGTGGAATGAAAAAGCAGAACACCTGATTTTGTGTCAGGAAACCCAAAACATAAGAGGATATTTGTTTCTCTCTTATTTCATGATACAAGTCGGTGGTACTAATTGGTAGTGTTTTCTGTGGAACAAGTGAGTGATATAAGTGGCCTTCAGTCAAAGCTAGACACATACATCAGACGGGTCTTAACAGACGCTGGATCATCTTCTCAATTACTCCTCGTTACTATGAGGGAAGTGTTGCGGCCACCAGGCTTGACCAGTGACGAGAGTGAACCAGTCCAAAACCTCCAAAGAACAAGCATCGGCTGGAGCAGAAATCAACAGACATCTTACTGGCAGATAAGTACCCTAAGCTCTGTTTTATGTAAATTCGAAAGAGAAAAGACACTATCCAGATCATCCTTCGTGATAAAATTTTAAAGATTCTATCTAAATCCTCCCACCTTTGTTTATTTTACATTTGTTAACGATAATTGATTACTAAATTGGTTATCTGTAAATATACCGATTTATAGTTGATTTAATCATTTTTTGAGTGTACTGCACCCATATGTCTCAGTTAGTTTAAATATTTATAACAGAGCAATTAAAGTAATATTTTACCGAGTGAAATTAGTTGAGGGCTCATCAGAACGAGCAAAATCCTTACTCATAGAAAGTCAGGAAAGTTAAAAAGTTTACACGGTCTGGATCCTATCAGCCGTAGTACTTGATTTCTTTAAATTCCTTTGAGGCTCCCTAGGATTGAAGCACCCTTCTTCAATTCATATCTCTGCCAAGAGTAATCTTGCGCGAAAGGTAGACACATCTGAAGACCCTCAGTAGATACTATGAAGTTTGGCCACTATTGGACCATCACTGCATGAGCAAGGGGAAGTAAATCCCGTGTTAGGCAGTATATATATTTGTGAGTACATTTTCTGTGATGAAACAAATGCAATTTAAATCACGAAATCAAATGAGGAATGATTCGCGGGATGCTTGTCTTCGACTTGCTACCATTAACATCGACATTGATATCGAACCTCTTGTTTAAGAAAATCCACACCCCTAAACTTCCCATTAGGAAGTAAGAAAACAACTAAAATTATTTGCATAGAAATTCAATTCTCATTGTAATTTTTATTTTATTTTATTTTTCATTTTTGTCGATTTCCATTCATTTTTCACTGAGTTTTTATTTCAAATAATTTTGTATCATGACTGGCCCGCGAACGTTAAATTTTCGGGGTTGTATAAGTTGGACCCCTCTGGTTTAAAGTTACATTAAAGTAAAAGCCGTGATCAAGAACGATCTCGCTTAAAACACAACGATGGAAGAGCGAAAAGGAGGAAGACATTACATAAGAATGATGATGAAAAAGGTGGAAGGCGAGA
Source organism: Oreohelix idahoensis (assembly GCA_024509875.1). Classification (NCBI taxonomy): domain Eukaryota; kingdom Metazoa; phylum Mollusca; class Gastropoda; order Stylommatophora; family Oreohelicidae; genus Oreohelix; species Oreohelix idahoensis. The sequence goes on from JAMPIV010012018.1 coordinate 66,407, forward strand.
AATAATAGGAACACTGTATCACAACGGACCACCGCAGATTGGGATACCATCTATTCAACAAGCTAAAGATAGGACATACCGATGAGTGTAACTGTGGCACTGATAAAATGACTGCTGGACATCTGCTTCAGATATGTCTAACATACGAGAAAGAAAGAATGCACATATGACCGCTACCAGTTCCAATCCTGGAAGAAACTCTGTGGCGATACAGATAGCCTCAAGCTGTCCACTGCTTTTTTTTTTTAAACATATTCAAGTTGACGTCTGATAGTGTGTGAAGAAGAAGGAGAGGAGGAGCAGAAATAAGTTAAGTTTATTCTTACCCCGTTAACGTCACAGTATTCCGAGCAGACGATCAAAAAAGTGCATACAAAAGGTAAGGTAAAGTAAAGGATTCCGTTACACGCTTATTGAGGCATATAGGGAATACGGCTTTAGGCCCGTATTTTCTTGACCATCGGCACACTAAAGGCCAGCTAGTAATCATAGTTTGTCATAACACATCATCTCACAGAATCAGTAGACATGAATTCATAAATCAGTTTCCCAGAGTGTATCGCTGTTTAAAAATAGTTAGAAAAATCAATACAACTTCCGGAAAGAAGACATAACATAGGAAACAAAATCCCACGTATTACTCATTTTATTGATGAAGCGTCAGCAACTAACAATGAAACATTCCCACCAGTTTTTTTTCCGCGAAACGTTGCCATCCAAATACTTAACCTCATATTAGACTCCTTGTACGACATGCTTGAGCCTGTAGTAGTTCTTTTCTGTCTTTGTCGCTTCAGAGAGCCCCGGGAATTACGAGGAGTTGAATGATATTTGCTTGAGGGTTATAACTAAATGCTTTAACATTACAGATTGAGATGATCTGCTAGGCCTTAACGCAGAGGTTCATTCTTCTTCTTCTGTAACTTTTCAACTCACCGAGGAACAAAGGCTTTCAACAAACTTATGCCAAGTGTTCCTGTCCCGTGCCATCGGCTCAAGGTCTTTCTATGTGTTCTTCATTCCCTTCTTGTCTGTCTCCAGTTATCTTCTCCGTGTGTTCTTTGTTCTTCCTGTACCTCTCTTACCTTGGAGATTCCATAATAAAGACTACTTTGTAATGCTTTCAACAGGTTTTTTTTTCCCTCCATGTATGTCATCAGTTCTACATTAGTGATTTTGTCATCAGTTCCAAATTAGTGATTTTGTCATCAGTTCCACATTAGTGATTTTGTCATACCACTTCAACCCTTGTTGAAGGCCTATGCTCCTTTGGGAGTGGAGGGTTATGATGATGATCATGATGATGACTTCAAATCTAGGAGAGGCCTTCTGTGAATAATAATCACATTTAATCAGAGAACTCCTACCACCCTCACTTGTTTGTCATTTGAGTGTATTTAAGACCTAACGTGGTGTCTCTGAAGAGACACAAAAAGATGCACTGGTCTACTGCACACTCAGGCATGTCGTAAAAAGCCACAAATATAAGGTTGTGCATGCGGATGGCAACAAAAATGTAAAACAAATTGCCACAATAAACTATATCCTAAAGATTCTTGGTGCAGGTTTCCTGCATGGGTACAAGCTGCTGTGGTGACTCCATGCTCCGTAAAGAGAGCAAAGAAAAAAGATGATGACTGAACCAATACTTGATTTCTAAATGCTCGATTAAGTCTGGCCACTTCTGTATGAGGAGCCGCGGTAGCATAGTGGTTAGTGCACTGGCTTCCTAGCGCAGTGGTCTATGGTTCGATCCCCAGATGAGGTGGGAATATCTTTAGGCCACAAACGGCTCCTGGGTCGACCCAGCCCCTAATGGGTACCAGAGCAACTCTGGGAAGGTTAAGGCGGCCGGCGTGATGCCGACCACATCACCCCTAGTGTGCCGACGGTCAAGATAATATGGGCCTAACTTCATATTCCCAATATGTCTCAATGGGCGTGTAACGGGTTCCTTTACTTACTTCTGTATGAACAAAAAAAGACACACACATGCACGTGTTTGAAAAGGCAAGATTTAAGATAAAAAGAAAATGTAATGACATTAAGACAGTGCAGAAAATTCTGAGTTTTGTGTGTCTTAAAAAAAAAAATCTTTTCCAAAATGCTAAATTTCCAAAATATGGTAATTTTCCTTAAACTTCGCATGACCGATGTGAAGGAGTCGGAAGCAGTGAATATATTACCACGTAGATTGCAGAAACCCACCAAGAGTCCCTCGTGTATTCTAACCAGCAGTGAAAAGAAATAAATAAACCAATATGTAATGATGACTGTACCCCGCGTATTTACTGTGGGTTTATGCATGCAGGTAAATCTGGAGTCATCCTTATATGACCACTAGCTATGCACAATGCTAAAGTATGTAGATTTAGATGTGAACCTGTCATTGAGAATAATTACACCTTCACTCACTCTTAAAATCATCCAGACACTTCCAGGGTTTCCACTGTGTTGAAATATTTTGAGAACTCAGTATTGCAAACTAAGCTTGGAGGAGTCACTTGAGCCCAAGACGTAACCTTGGCTTTCACTTGGTTTCCTGCATGCAGCAAGATCTGACTATAGACCACATAATAGGCATGGGAGCTGAGAAGTGGCTCTGTGTAGAACGTGACGATTCCTTGAGAGAGCCCAGAACCACAGCGCAGTATTTTAGCTCTGCATATTTGCAGAACCCCTTTGAATAGCGGGAAATGCACAGTATGCCACACGTTTCTGCCTTCTAGCATGGGACCAGATGTGATGATCCTGTAAATGCAAGTCAAGCTGGAGAAAATGGAGCTCATGACTTCAACTCAACGCGTTTCATAATGGCAGAAAAGCCACAGCAAAAAGCCTAAATTTACAGTGTTATTAATACCGAAGATTCTTCAATGTGGTATTGGCTGCAAAAGAGCGAAACGCTCATCAGCCCTAGTTAAACACCAACAACAACTGATGTTTCTAAAGATGCAAAGAGAGAATAGAACTGCAGTTCTATCACGCATTCGTAACAGGCGGCAAAATGAGGTTGTGCAAAGAACTAGCACTCTCACTATTCCTATATATAAAATCCCAGCTTTTAATGTCACTGTGTTACGCCAAGGGATGCAACTTTGGTTGAAAGTTAGACATTAATTGTATTGTCTCCCTTATATGTACTCCCCCGTAAATAGTAACACTTACCAAAGAAGAATGCGCAAATGACGGTGTGCACAAAAATATTTGTAGAATGTGTGATCCCGTATACACATATTGGGATCCTCGTTACTGCTACGTAGTTCGTGTGCTGCGGTGATGCACAGTGGTTTAAAAAAAATTCTTTTGAATAAGTAAAATTGCCATTAGGTATTGGTGCTTTTGAATAAGTAAAATTGCCGTTAGGTATGGCTGCTTTTGAATTTAATTCCCGTCACTAGTGTAAAATAAATTGCTACATAAACAATGACTGCACAAAACCTAGGAATGCTGTAGTGCTAGCTGCTGTAGCGGATCTATGCTCTATAAGGAACAAAGTGAAAAGAATGATGATGAGGATGAATCATGACTGTAAGTGTGACGTATAATGGAAATATAGCCTACAGTATCCGACAGCCTTTCGTGACCTCGTGTAGTTCTATGATTCGTTCGCAAAGTCAAGCATCTGACAGCCTGCCTTACTCACCCTTAATTCACGTCTCTTTTTCTTGTAATGTAAACAAACAGAAAGCTTACCAACTTTCGTGACCTGACAGCATAACAGGGAGCATACTCTGGTTTGTTTACCTGAACCTCTCACGCGAGCGGATCTGTCAATCATCATGATAGCAGACAGTCGCACGTGGGATAACACCGGATTTTCGAAGTAGTTGCACGGACAAAAATATTTTTCCCCGTGTACTCTATGACGTTCATACATACAGGGAAAGATAACTCCTTCATCTCGAGACGTCACCGATTTTGAAAGAAACCCCGTTATCGTAACGAGGTGTCGTACATTTGTAGATAGGTATAGAGATTTATTTGGTCCCGTCTGAGTAGAGCAGGTGGTGGGGTATATGAGAAAGAAAGTTGTTAGAATAGATTCCACGAGTGAATAGATTAAGGTGAAGATCCGGCTCTGGAATGAGTGGTTTCTTTAGTCCAGCTTATCTATACGACTATCTTTAGAAGAAGACGATCTATCAAACCTCCCTATAAGTATAGTTATAATTTTACTAAACACCCACACACACAATTATGTGACAACAAGACACACAACACGTGAAAACTATGGTAAATGGATAAGGATATGACCAACACGCTAAATTAAGTTTTGTTTAGTTTATTATCACTTAAACTTTACAACATCAAACATATAGAAATCAATAAAATCATGTTTACAGACATATGAAAATAACCCAATAAGTGCCCTCCCCACTGTTGAGAAAAAAATCCCAAAGGAAGTTAATAACCCAAAAGGTCCAAGATTAACACTAGGGAATAGAATAGACAGTAAAGAAAAGAACAAAGTTCCTACTTAAGCTATCCAGTAAAGTAATCAGGTTAGCGAAATAAAACAAAAACAGAAGTTAGTATAATGATTGTAACAAAGGAAAATATTTACTCTCTCTCTCTCTCTCTCTCTCTCTCTCTCTCTCTCTGTGTCTCTCACTCTGTCATCTGTGGCCACAAACACGATTGCTTACCTAATACTGGTGCAGTTATCCCTTGCAAAATTATTATAGTCTGAACATATATTGTCAGTTGGGTTGCCAAATCCAGCCCCAGACCAGCCTTGGTATCTAATAATAATAATTACAAGGTGGTCGCCAAAGTTGGTGGTTTAATTTTTCCTGGATGAATAATGTGTCACCGAATATATAGTTACTGAAGCAAGACGTTCTTGGGACGTTCACAGTTACAAAAATAAAAGGAGGAAAAGTAGTTTCTGTATTGTCTAGCCTCTGGTTTCTCAGACAAAAAAAGTTACGATATGTAAAAATCTGATAATGATGGTAAGTCCTATCGGCCGACTCTTATGGTGAGTACCGATTTTGAAACAGCGTAGTTTTCTGGATCACTCCGTTGCCACGAATGTCAAACGTCAGGAATATATGTTCTTTCGTATGCCCAGAGGGCTGGAAAATTTTGGTAAATAATTCTGGGTATTGTACTGTCTAGTTACGATTAATCTTATTGTTTATATTTTGGTCTCTCTTTGAATGCAGAAAGAGCACCGAACAGGTCCAAAAATCGAAGACCCAATAATAATAAGAATGTTACTGGTGGTATTTAGACCGCTGGCCGCTGGTTTTGATCGAGTGCTAAAGAAGAAAAGAACATTTAAAACTGCTACTCATCTGTCTGTAGAATTTCCGCTATGGCATGTCGGGAAAGAACGGTATGTGCCCTCCCCCGTATTGCCTGCGAGAAAGTGAACAGCGCACAAAGTCCTTTATTCAATTTATCTATACGCGCACTTTGACAAAATCTGCCTGTCACCACTAGTTATTTGTCAGCGTCTGTTGTTTAGTCACATAACATTTACTCTAGTCACTGATTTAATTTCACACAATGAAGTATAATGCGAATTCTATTCGGTCACTGATCCGTCACACTTAATAATCTCAGTCAGCTAAGCCGTATCTTCTTGTGTAAGAAAAATGGGGTATTTGAAATTACATTACTTTGAACGACTGGCAAGAAATATCTATGCGTTAATTTATTTCACTAGTTTTAAATGCTAGGGAATTATATTGAATAAAATGATAAACCTAACACATTTTAAACTTAAAGCACAATTTCTATTACCACAAATCAGAAAATTAAATTCCCACGGGACAATTTAACACATCCAGCGAAGAAATTGTTCTAGTCCGTCGTGCTTAGATTCTCCTAGAAATTTCTGAGCGACTACTGACACTGAGTTTGAGAGAGCGCTGTATATATACTGAAGCATATTAAAAACGCACCACTATTATATATACTGATGCCGAGAAGCTGGCAAAAAAAAGTGTGGGAATGGATTTTCCCCGTGTTTGCCATGAGGTAGAGAGCGAATGGCTGTTGGAATGGAAAGTGCAAGATTCAACCCATGGGTGTGTGTACAGACTACATGAAAACGATGAAAGTTACACGTACAACACGATTCTCAACAGCTATGACCCTGAAAATGTGTACGCGTTGTGGCAGTATACTCGGTATAAAAAGGCCGTTGAGACAAAACACCCAGTACATGTGCTTGAAATGCCACGACTATCTGAAAACGACCGCTAACGAGCCATTGGTATGTTGGAGACCGGAATGAGCTCGCGGGCCATTGCCAGAAGGATGAATTGCCACCACAGCACTATTGTACGTCTCAATGAACGTTACGGAACCACTGGCAGTGCCCGGGATAGACTTCGGAGTGGCCAACCACGAGTTACTACCCCTGCGCAAGATCGTCATATTGTGCTGAGTCACCTAAGGAATTGACTCTCCCGGCAAGTCAAACAGCAGGAGCAATAGTGGGTAGACATGGGCAAGTCTCTCGAATGACAGTCATACGACGACTCAGAGATACAGGCCTTACTGCAAGACGACCTTATGTTGGGCCAAACTTGACTCACAGACATCGTTAGCAGCGCCTGCAATGGGCAGAGCAACATATCAGATGGACTAGACTGCAGTGGAATGCTGTCCTATTCACAGACGAGAACAGATTCAACATATCCTTTGCAGATGGACGTATGCGGATTTAGCGACGGTGTGAACAGCGCTTTGCAGATTGCTGTGTCAACCGATTTCGAGGTGGCAGTATTCACATTTGGGGAGGATTCAGTTTTCACCATCGCTTGCCTCTTCACGTCTTCCGTGGAAATGTTAATGCTGTGACATATCGAGATGAGGTTCTGGATGCACTGGTTGCTCCTGCGTTCACAATTTATCCAGACTTGCAGCTTCTCCAGCAGGATAACGCACGTGCATTTTTTTGTATTTTTGGTTTTCTCCCTTGCCTGCACAGAATGCAATGAATTTCATAACAATCAAATGTACAAATTAATGACCAGCACGGATTCATAGGAAAATGAATAAAGATTCCAAATATGTAAACTTGTACACACTTATATTTACATTTCACACTCTGTTCCTGGATTATACAGGTGGTGCGTTTTTAATGTGCTTCAGTATATATATATACAGATTTGAGTGTTATTATCTCGAGAATGGGAATTTTCACACTTCTCGTGTACAGCAGAGATTCAGGAAACTAATTTCCCCCCGATCAAAAATTCCTCGGTCACTCTGTTTGCCGTTGCAAATCGACAACAAAGGCTTACTCGTGTAACAGTTTTCCTCCCGAGCTTTCTATTCGCTTCTGATATCAAACGATTATCTCCCTGTATGTATGCACGTCAAACAAGTACACCAAGAAAATTTCTGCCCGCGTTTCCCCTTCAAAGAAACCGATTTTATCTCGCAAGTGCGTCTGTCTGTCAACAATGATGATTGGCAAATCAGCTCGCGTGAGAACTCAAGTAAAAGAATCATGGCTCGCTGCCTGCCACGCCGGCAGGTTGCGGAACTAGCTAATATGTCTGTTTGTTTGCATGTCAAGAAAAAGGGCGTGGATTAGATATGAGTAATGCAGTCAGAAATTTGCGTGGTTTGGCTCAGCAAATGGTAGACATTGAATGGGAAAGCAAGGGCTGTCAGATTACTGTATCACTATTTACATTTCCCGGTCACACGAGGGCCTTCTGATGTTGGTCGACCAGCGCTCGACGAGAGAAACGGTAGTCGGCTCAGAGGACCTTTCATCTGGGAAACGTAGTTTCCTGATTTTCTGCTATGCACTAAGAGTGTGAAAATTAACATCCTCTAGAGATCATAATAACATGATGGTATATAAACTGCGTCTTCCCAAATCAGTTATCAATATCGCTCAGAATTTTTCAGAGAGTCTATACACGTTATCTAGAACCATTGGGAATAGATGTGTTAATAGTTTCGTGGTGTTTTCTTTTGGATTTCTGGTAATATAAAGTTGTGCTCAAGCGTATTAAAGTGTTAAAAGTTTATCATCTTAAATTCACTGTGATTTTTTAGGTGTTAGAACCAGTGGAAAATAACGCGTAGCTATTTGTGTACCAGTTGTGCAGTCTAATGATAATTTTATCACCCGCTTTATCACACTGAAAGAGATGTTTAGTTGACTAATTAATACACTAGGCGCGACGGATAATTGACGGAATAGAATTCACGTTTATTTCATTTTGTGTAATTTTAGTAAGTGACTTGTTTAAATATCATGCGACTTAACAAACAGCCGCCGACAATCTAACAGTACTTAGCGACAGGCGATATTTGTTAAAGTGCGCATATGGATAACATAAATGATAACTGACACTGTACGCTGATTGTTAGCGCGCGCAGAATGAACGAGGAGGGCACATACCTTCACCTGATCTAGAGACGCCATGCTAGCAAAAACCTGACCGGATAGGAATAGGCTAGAGACACCGTGTACTTACATGTAGATATTATATTAGTGCAATTTTTCATGATGTTTCTCTATCCTTAGACAAGACCAGATCAACGGCGACCAGCGCTCTTATTTTGGTCTATTTTGGTCTTTTTTAGGTCTATTTTGGCTTTATTTTGATCTTATTTGGGTCTATTTTGGCTTTATTTTGGTCTATATTTTGGGCCTTTTCTCCATTTACTGATTGGCTTTAAGTTGTCTTCTTTTGGCTTACGCGTCTCCAAGTTCAGTTGTGAACAGGACCGGCCACAGAGACGAACTAACATTTTAATAGTAAATTTTAACTGGACTTACAAATACCCAGATATATTTATTCAATCGTATCAGCCCATTGTGGAGTAATAACAATAACAATTCTCCCGACTTTTGATAGTCGCATCCAAGTGGATTTTTATCCAGAAGAGTTACGCTATTTCAGAATCGGCACTCACCAGAGCCAGCCGATAGGATTTACCATCATCATCAAGTATCAATAATTAACAGTTTTTAGCAATCAGATGTTTTCCTACTGTTTACTGTGAACACCAGATCTCAGAGAGTCTCTGCATTAACTATTCGAGGTGGCATTTGTTTATCCAGGAATCAATCACCAACTTAGGCGTTCCCCTTATAAAATTTAATTATTAGTGGAGGGACTGGGGCCCAATTCGGAAGATAAAACCACTGGACCTTGTCGCGAGAGGGTTGAGATGTTATTAATATATAAAATATCCTGGACAAAAAGTTGTATCAGGTGATACCAGGATAGGGCCAGATAAGAGTCTGGTCTTATAAGTAATACCCCCCTCTCTGAAAAGAGTAAGGGTGTATGGATATCAAAGGTAGAGTCAAGCTGTATAAGTTTCCAGGTATGATGTTATTGTATTATCCTGGATCCCTATGGGCTCTCTCTCAAGATCCTCCCTTGATTATTATATTATTATTATTATTATTGACTCTGCTAGGGGATATTAACAAAAGTATTTCCAATAAGAACATGAACTCAACTTTAATAAGTAAGTAAGTCTGTTGGTAAATATTTACAATTTATTTAGCCTATACCGTTTCTCTTTTCGGCCTGGAAAGTTTGAAATGAAATCAAATTTATTTACAACAATAAATCAATAAACATTGAAAATAATTAACAATATCAAAAGTCATTCAATTGTTGAAGGTTATCAACTGGAATAATTATCTCCTTTTAAAGAACATTTATATTATACTAATGAGTTTTGTCACTATTTCTTGACTGTGAAGCTAGTAATGGGTAAATTTATGTCCACACTTTTCATCATTCACTGTATGTTTATTTGCATCTTGTCTTTTAGTATAGGGGTATAATCAGGATACGCTGATCAGTGGCTTTGTTTTGCCCCGTATCTTGTGTTCAGAGATCTGTCACTCTCCTGCCATGGACGAACACGTATTTTGAATTTCTCCAGGCGGTGGAAGCTGGGTATTTGGCCCTGTTAATCACAAGGGCACTTGCACCACAGAGTCCAGCAGAGGTGGATGACTCTTTAAAGTTTTTGTTTTGTAGTTGTCAGGATAGAACCTGAAACAAAAATAAACGTAACCCCTTTATGGTCCATCACTATTCCATTATTACACAAGATGGGGACGATAGACAGTGTCAGATAATGTGCTAGCAAATGCACAGGACAATATATACCAGCACTACCCACATCCAGTTCACCGTGACTACACTTTCCTTTTAAAACCTTAGTTAGATCCATCTGTCCATGATCCGCCTCCATACAATGATTTGGTCTAGTATAAAATACTAATTAATACCTTGATCCATACATTAAAACTATTTCTGTCCTTCTTTCTTATATTCCAGGCATGTGTCCCATTTCCTCAAGAAATATTTCTTTAAAAGCTTTTCCAAACCTACAGAAACAATTCTGCTATCATTCTCAATTTAATTTGAATGTACACAGGCGGGTAAGGCCCTCAGAAAATACACAATGGTTGTAGAAACACGTCTACACACTTACCAACACACTGTAGTGAATTAATAGCAAATCATATAATTATAAACATATATATATATATATATATATATATATATATATATATATATATATATAGATATATATATATATATATATATGTATATATATATCTTTCTTACCCTCAGGCACACACAGACGAGCTGTTAATGGCAAACTTGATCTGCTCTCAGGTACAACTGGCAAAGGCAGTATTCCTTTACAAGTTAGCGCTTCTTTCTTCTCGTTGTGTTTTTCAAATCTTATGGCCCCAATTTAGCAAGGGCAAGGTCTATTTATACTAGCACCTGGCGTATCGGAAAGCAGGGGCCAACGGGGTATTGGGAATCCCAAAATGAGGCATATTTTGTCTCTATTCTATTATGAAAAACTAGTTTCCCCCCTATCTTTCTTAGTTCTGGAGCGATTTTATTCATCTAAGGCTTAAATTATACCCTGAATTAATCTTTATCTTCCTTTTAGTCTCCTAAGTGCATTTTATTCTATGCATATTTTAAATACCTAAATTAGGGACTAACCCGATGTGTCGAAGCCTTTCCACTCAATATATCTCTTTTAATAAACTACTTTTCAAGGAAGTCTTTACACCTACCTCTAAAGTAACATTCCTGTTGTTGAATTATAGACCTCTTCTCGGTGGTACTTCTTTCCTACTTATGTAATTAAATGGCATCCTTCACTCGGTTGCACGGATTGAGACTCGATGTTAAGCAGACTCGATGTTAAGCCTAGTACGTTTCAGTAAACACGAATAAGGAAGTCTTTCCATTGGCCAATGTATCATACAGTTCTTACAATGTATGGCGTGCGGTGTGATCAGAGTTTCTCAGAATTATACAGAAGGCAGTGTTGTGAAACAGACTAACTCACGACAGACCTTATATACATATTCATAGATTTTTACGTCCAACAGATTATTTCACAAAGAATAGGGTAAGAAGCGAGATTGTGTGGCCACGTATGACAGAGAGAGAGAGAGAGTGAAATATTTTTCTTTAGTACAGGAAACATTGTATCATCTGAACTCTGTTTAAATATTGTTTACTTTATTGGATAACATTTAGTAGGAATTTTGTTCTTTCTTTACTGTCTATACTGTAACCTAGTGCTAACCTTTAACCTTTGGGGTTATTAACTTGTGGGTTCTTATCTTCTCAATAAAGGGGTAGGGCACAGGTATTCTGTTATTTTCTATTAATTAATTCTGATATATTTGATCTCTTTTAGATATTCGATGTTGTAAAGTTTAATGATAATAAACAACAAAATAACTAAACTTTGTGTGTTCGTCAGACCCATACCCATTTAACCATAGTTTTTCACGTTTGTGTGTCTTGTTGTCACATAGCTGTGTGTGAGTGCTTAGGTAAACCTATATTTATAAAATATAGGGAGGTGCAAGATTGTCTTATACTAAATTATAGTCGTATAGATAGGCTGAACTAGAGAAACTACTCAGTCCAGAGACAGATCTTCTCCTTACATTATCCACTCGTGAAACTCTATTTTCTTACACATTTACTTCTCACGTACTTATCACCATCCTCTATACTCAGGCGGGACCATAAATAACTTTTAAAACCTATCTAAACGCGACAGTAAGTCATACCTTATGTATGCAGTAACTTTAGTTTTTCTTCGTGTAGTTATGAGGCAAAGACAGAAAAGGACCAGTGCTATATCACACATGTCGTAAACGGCGACTAATACACGGGTGTGCATGGGACTGGCTATCTCATCATGTAAATGATGAAATTACGACTACTACTGAAACTACCACAGCAAAGGCCGGGGTATGCTTTGTGCAGGCTTCTCGTAAGGGGGCCAGCAGCAGTAGTTGGAATAAGAGACACAGAAACGATAAAGAAATTTATAGACTCCATTTCCCATATAACTTTCCTATGACCAATTGCAATCCAAATAACATACAAAGGTCTAAATATTTTTGTTTAGTCCATGCAGTGGCGTAACTACAATCTAAGGTGTTCCAGGCCGGAAGTGAAATGGGCTTTTGTCACATATATATGTAAATAGTGCAGCAGTGACCCGTCCACCTTGCTTCTCCATCTAGGTTTATAATCTTTGCTACGCAAAACCATGCAATTCGCTGACGGAATTACTCACTGTTGAAGCTACGCCTATTTCTTCTGGTTACAGGCGCTGACAAGCGTTTACCTACGTTCTGACAGGCTAAGATAACAGTCAGCGAAAGCATAATTCGCTTATCATAAAAAATTATCACACGAGCTGATTTGGCAATTAGCATTGTTGACAGACAGGAGCGCGCGGATAGATAATTGGGTTCTTTGAAAGAGAGGGGACGGGCAGGAGTTTGGCCGCTAACAGTTTGATGTCCAACATTTCAGGGGACTTAAGCAAATGCAAAAGGGGAGATAATACGATTTACCGACCACATTCGTTTGTCCGTGATCCCAGGAGACATAATTATCTGATCTACAGCAGAGAGACGAGATCAAAGATGGTCTGTTCGCTAGCTTATGTCTATGTTGTTGGTCGGCATCAGTGAGCAGAAAATTTTATCTCGGGAGTCGAACGCGTTGATTTTCCCTGATACGGTCGAAGGCGCGATTTCTCGCACCAGTTAGTGAAATAACACCATTTCCGTATAAATACTCCGTCCTCCCAAAGTCAGTATCTTATCGCTTCGGAATTTTTTGAAATATCTAGCTCGCCATTGTAAAAAGTGGATTGTTAGATTTCGTGGAGATTGTTTCATTTTTCTGATTTGCGGTAATATATATTAGCATTTAAGTGATTTAATGTGTTAAGTTCCCCATTATAATTCACTGGGATTTTCTATGTGTTAATTGACTAGCGTAGTAAATGGCGCACAGCTAAATTTTCCCAGTGTAATTTAAATTTAACCACTCTCTATCACCCAGAAAGAGATGTTTTAATTGACTAATAAATACAATAGGCGACTGACTATTGACGGAATATAAATTTACTTCTAATTCATTACGTGTAATTGTGTAAGTGACTAGTGTAATATCATGTGGCGAAACAAATAGCTAGTAATGACAAGCGATATTTGTAAAGTAGTCATAGTTAAATTAACACTGATATTCTGCGCTGAGAGTTTTACCGGGGCGGGAGTGGAAAAGGCGCGTACCTTAAACCCAACCCGTAACAGGTGAGCAAAGCGTGATAAGATAGGCTAAGACACGTGTGCTTTTAATTTAATTAAATGACGGAGTGGATAAGAGATCTTACCTTGCGCGTGATAGGATAGGATATTGATATTGTGATTAAATGTTTTGTTTTCTCCTAAATTTAGTACTGATCACAAACCAGCCTACCAGCGGTCTAAATACCACCAGTAACAATTCTTAGTATTTATCGGGTCTTCGATGTTGACCTGTGAACTCCTCTTGCTTCATCCAGAGAGAGAGAGTCCAAACTTATAAACATTAAGAATTAATTATAACTGGAGATACAAAATACCCAGATTTTTCATTCAATTTTATCAGCCCGCTGTGGCCAAATGTCTATACATAACATTGTTCCCGACTACTGACCATTGTGTTGTCAAGTGGATTTATCCAGAAAGAATACGTGGTTTTCATAATCGGCACTCAACCCCCAGAGAGAGAGAGAAAAACCGATAGGAGAAACCTTCATCATCATTATTTTTCTAACAGTTTACCGACCAGACATTTCCTTTAACTATTGGAAGTACTAACTACTGTCCACTGTGAACACTAAATCGTGGTAAATATTTTGCTACCTGAACTATCTGACGTGACATTATCATATCCAATAATCACCACCAAAGTAGGCGTTCCCCATTAGGAGAATTAATTATTCGTGGAAGAACTGGGGCTCACTTCGGAGAAGCACAACACTGGATTTTGTTACATGTACACTGATGGTTATGTTCAAGATGTTGTTAACCAACTAGTAGGTAAGCGAGATTGTATGTGGCCACAGATTGACAGATTGTTTGGAAGAGGAGTGAATATTTCTGTTTGTATAATTATTGTACTCACTTCTTTTTTTGTTCGCTAATACTGTTATTTTAAGGATAGATTAACTAGGAACTCTGTTCTTTACTTTATCGTCTATTTCTACACCCTAGCGTTAATCTTTGACCTTTTGGGGTTATTAACTTCTTGCGGGATCTTTTCGCAACAGAGGGGATTGCACTTATGGGGTTATTTTCCAAATTCTGTAACCTATGATTTATATATGTTTGATGTTGTGAGTAGTTTATAAGATAATAATCTTAACAAAACTTAGGTCCGTCTGAATAGAACAGGCCAAGTGGTAAATAAGTGAGAATTAAGGTATGAGAAATAGATTTCACGAGTGAATAGTTTAAGGGTAGAATCTTTCACTGGGTTGAGAAGATACTCTAGTCCAGCCTATCTTTACGACTGTAATTTGTTAACAGACCGTCCTACTCTCCATACCATATATGTTTAACTATATTATATATATATCTATATATATATATATATATATATATATATACATATATATATATTATATATATATATATAGTTAAATATATATATATATATATATATATATATATATATATAGTTAAACATATATGTTACATGTATGGAGAGTAGGACGGTCTGTTAACAAATTACAGTCGTAAAGATAGGCTGGACTAGAGTATCTTCTCAACCCAGTGAAAGATTCTACCCTTAAACTATTCACTCGTGAAATCTATTTCTCATACCTTAATTCTCACTTATTTACCACTTGGCCTGTTCTATTCAGACGGACCTAAGTTTTGTTAAGATTATTATCTTATAAACTACTCACAACATCAAACATATATAAATCATAGGTTACAGAATTTGGAAAATAACCCCGTAAGTGCAATCCCCTCTGTTGCGAAAAGATCCCGCAAGAAGTTAATAACCCCAAAAGGTCAAAGATTAACGCTAGGGTGTAGAAATAGACGATAAAGTAAAGAACAGAGTTCCTAGTTAATCTATCCTGTAAAATAACAGTATTAGCGAACAAAAAAAGAAGTGAGTACAATAATTATACAAACAGAAATATTCACTCCTCTTCCTAACAATCTGTCAATCTGTGGCCACATACAATCTCGCTTACCTACTAGTTGGTTAACAACATCTTGAACATAACCATCAGTGTACATGTAACAAAATCCAGTGTTGTGCTTCTCCGAAGTGAGCCCCAGTTCTTCCACGAATAATTAATTCTCCTAATGGGGAACGCCTACTTTGGTGGTGATTATTGGATATGATAATGTCACGTCAGATAGTTCAGGTAGCAAAATATTTACCACGATTTAGTGTTCACAGTGGACAGTAGTTAGTACTTCCAATAGTTAAAGGAAATGTCTGGTCGGTAAACTGTTAGAAAAATAATGATGATGAAGGTTTCTCCTATCGGTTTTTCTCTCTCTCTCTGGGGGTTGAGTGCCGATTATGAAAACCACGTATTCTTTCTGGATAAATCCACTTGACAACACAATGGTCAGTAGTCGGGAACAATGTTATGTATGGATCAAGGTATTAATTAGTATTTTATACTAGACCAAATCATTGTATGGAGGCGGATCATGGACAGGTAGTGCTGGTATATATTGTCCTGTGCATTTGCTAGCACATTATCTGACACTGTCTATCGTCCCCATCTTGTGTAATAATGGAATAGTGATGGACCATAAAGGGGTTACGTTTATTTTTGTTTCAGGTTCTAACATATATGTTTAACTATATATATATATATATATATATATATATATATATATATATATATATATATATATATATATATATATATATATATATGTTACATGTATGGAGAGTAGGACGGTCTGTTAACAAATTACAGTCGTAAAGATAGGCTGGACTAGAGTATCTTCTCAACCCAGTGAAAGATTCTACCCTTAAACTATTCACTCGTGAAATCTATTTCTCATACCTTAATTCTCACTTATTTACCACTTGGCCTGTTCTATTCAGACGGACCTAATCTATCTCTAATACCTATCAAATTTACGACAGCTTTACAACTATAATCAATATAAGGCAAATCTATATAGAAATGTAACTACATTCTACATCGGTAGTTACGCCATTGAGTCCATCGCAGAATGAAGCTGAGCAGCAAACGATAGTGAGACAGATAAGTCACAGATAAATGAATGCCTAAATAAATCATGAAAGAAGTCCGAGGTCTGTGAGTATTTATTTATGCGTTTATTATTTATTTATGTATTTAAGGAGACAACAAACAGAATAGGACTATGCCACCTCCAGCACATCATTGGGTTTGGTTTTAATTAAGGACTATCTTCAGTGCACACGGACAACACCATCAGTGCTCCGATTTCCTCCCTTAGATCACACAAGGAGGATCTCAGCACAGTGCACGAACTCCGTAGAACCGGCGAGAATCATAATGAGTGTATATTGGAATCACACATTTTATAAATATTTTTAGGGTGGGTTGGTTTCTAAATTTTAAATTTTGCCAGGGCAGGGCCTTTACAGCCCACTCTTTACGATTTCCAACTGCCGTGGGATTTTTAACGTGCAGAACTTGAACACGGGATCTCCTAGCCCATATCCGAGAAGGCATCCGGTCTTACTACCCAGAAGAACAGGGGGGAGTGGGAGTATGACATCATTAGGAACACTGATTCTGAAGAAAACAAAATGTCCATAAATTATATTGGGAGTAACTTTTTTGCATAAAGAAGTGTTAACTTGTTTGGGAATCGAACCCGGTACCTCTAGAATTCGAAGCGGACGCCATACCTCTTTGCCACTCCGACCAGCTAAGAGACGACTAATATGAAGTTGTGCACAGGCTGGAATTCTCACATTGAGTAAAACAAGTTGCTACAGTAACCACTCCTGCGAGAGCACGTGCATGCGTCGATGTCTAAATTATAGAGAACTAGCTGCGGTGGGCATTTCATACTCCTCAGGGAGCGAAAAGGGAAACATTGAAAAAACCTATAGAATTTTAACAGCGAATTATTTCGTTTGTTTAATAAACGTAAGTAAAACAGAAATTATTTATTACCATTCATTCCGTTCCAAGGCGAGAGGCAGAGGTAGACCAAGAAGCACATGGAGAAGAGAGCTGGAAACATAGGTGAAAATGATGAGGAGAACATGGAAAGAACTTGAGATGATGACACGTGACAGGAGGACTTGGCAGGTGTTTGTTGAAGGCCTATGCTCCTTTGGGAGTGGAGGGTTATGGATGAATGAAATGAATTCATTCCGTCATTACCATTTAGCTTCGCAAGGAGGTATATGCCGTCAATTAGAAGCGGATATACTATTAAGCTGAGGAAGCTTGAGTTTCAGGGCCCCGAGTCCAGCTTTCTCTATCATACGTTCATTCCCATCTCTCAAAGCTTTATTTTTTATACAAGGGTCCGCTCCAAGAGTTAAAGCTTGAGAACCCCAAAATGTAGATCTGCCACTGCCTTCAATAAACACATTCCAGGTCCTCCTGTCGCGTGCCACCAGCTCAGGGTCTTTCCACGTTTTCCTCATCATTTTCATTGTTACTATGCATCTCGACAATGTTTACTAAGATACCCAGACCTTTTAGTCTTCTACATTTCAACACGGCCCTTGTATCTAGGTTGAGCGGAGCGCCTCGCCTCGCCCAAACAAGTTAACACTTTTGTTATGCCAAAAAAGTTAAATTTGTTTACCGAGGCTTTGATAAACCTGTTGTTAATAAAACGTTAATTCCCATATCTAAACGGTTCGGATTCCAACAAATGCGAACGCCGTATCTTAATACTGTCGGTACACGATTCTTAAATGGTGCAAGAACGGAAAGTAGTTTCCTCTTCCCGAACGTTATCACTTAATTAAGGAATTATTCCTTGTACATTTCCTAAATACTGTACATTATTCCAGCACACAACATTTACCCAATACAATAATAGTATATATGGAATGCCCATGGCGTCAGCAACAGAAAAAACAAACTTAATTAGGATAAAGGTACATTGGGAACGCGCCACAGCGGAGACGTTTAAAACCAGATATATGATAATAGCAGGCTTTTTATGAATACATACCAGTCCAGGGTCATGACACCTGGGAATATTTGACAAAATGTTTTAGACGTATGATCAGACATTCAGGAACTTGTCCAACTCGGGCAGGCCTACACGGATACCGTATAGTTGAATCGCTTACCTATTGTTTTTTTTCCCCCCTGTATATTCTAAAAGCTGTAAAGACAGGAAAGAATGAAGGAAAACCAGCAAGAGAAAGACAGTGAAAACGTAAGACCTAAACATCAAGCCATCATCTGAAGTAGTGAATTAGCAGTATGCAAAATAACAAATGTTTAAGTTAGACATCAAGCTATAGATACTAAGAAGTCTGAACTAGTGTACTACTTCTTCTTCGTTACTCCTCAGATGTCGGCTTGAATATGTTCAAAGTAAGCAGTGGTCAGTTTGAGGCTGTTGATATCTCCGTAGGGACCCAAAGACGCAGCAATAGAGAATGCAGTCAGCAACCCATAGCTTGACTGCTTGCGTCAGGGTCAGCAAACCAGAGCTGACCAAGACCCTACTCCTCCTCCACGTGGTGATACTGGAAACAGGCTGCATCACTGCAGTCTGGCTGAGAGAGTAGGGATCGAAGAGGGAAGGCAAACCCGGTCCAAAAAAATGCTGTGCTGAAGTCGGATGTGCCGGCCGAAAGGCGCAGATATCGCAGCTCTGCTGTAAACAGACACAACGCAACCAACGTCCTTTTCAGGACGAACGAGGAAGAAGAAGAAGATATCTCCGTAGAGTTTTTCCAGGAATGGTACTGGTGAAAGTAAAGGTGTAAGAAGTAGATTTTTCACGGGTGGATAGTTTAAGGAGAAGATCTGTCTCTGGACTGGGTAGTTTCTCTAGTCCAGCCTATCTATACGACTATAATTTAGTATAAGACAATCTTGCACCTCCCTATATTGAGAAATATAAGTTTACTCACACACAGCTATGTGACAACAAGACACGCAAACGTGAAAAACTATGGTAAATTTGGGTATGGGTCTGACCAACTCACAAAAATTAGTTCTTTTGTTGTTTATTATCATTAAACTTTACAACATCGAATATCTAAAAGAGAAAGATCAAATACATCAGAATTACGTATATAGAAAAATAACAGAATACATGTGCCCTCCCCTCATTGAGAAGATAAGAACCCAGCAAGTTAATAACCCCAAAGGTTAAAAGATTAGCACTAGGTTACAGTATAGACAGTAAAGAAAGAACACAATTCCCACTAAACGTTATCCAATAAAATTAAACAATAGTCAAACAGAGTGCAGATGCTACAATGTTTCCTGTACTAATGAAAATATTTCACTCTCTCTCTCTCTCTCTCTCTCTCTCTCTCTCTCTCTCTCTCTCTCTCTCTCTCTCTCTCTCTCTCTCTCTCTGTCATACGTGGCCACACAATCTCGCTTCTTACCCTATTCTTGGTGAAACAATCTGTTGGACGTAAAAATCCATGAATATGTATATAAGGTCCAGAGTAATTATCTTCCAAATTGGGCCCTAGTCCCTCCTTTGCAACAATTACATTTTATAAGGTGAACGCCTAAATTGATGGTTGAATTCCTGGATAAACAATGTCACCTTGAATAGTTAGTGCCGAGCTCTCTGAGATCTGGTGTTCACCGTAAACAGTAGGAAAACATCTGATTGCTAAACTGTTAATTATTGTTAATTGATGATGGTGGTAAATCGTATCGGCTGTCTCTGTGGTGAGTGCCGATTTTGAAACTACTTAACTTGCTGGATAAATCCAATGAAAACGACTGTCAAAAGTCGGGAGAAATGTTATATATTTTACACCCCAGTGGGCTGATAAAATTGCATAAATAATTTCTGGTGTTTATAGTTCAGTTAATTTACTATTAAAATGTCAGTTAGTCTCTGTGGCCGGTCTTGTTTACAACTGAACTTGGAGACGCGTAAGCCAGACGAAGACAACTTTAATCCAATCAGTAAATGGAGAAAAGGCCAACATAGACCACAATGGACCAAAATATAGACCAAATAAAGCCTAATAAACAATCCGCTGGTCGCCGTTGATCAGGTCATGCCTAAGGATAGAGGAACATTATGAAAAAAATGACTGCTAATAATATCTACATATAAGCACCCGGTGTCTGTTGCCTATTCATATCTGGTCAGTTATCGTTTAATTATCCATAGGCGCACTTTAACAAATATCGCCTGTCGCTAAGTAGCTATTAGAGGGTCGGCGTCGGTGGGTTAAGTCGTATGATATTTAAACAACAGTCACTTACTAAAATTACACAAAATGCAATATAACGTGAATTCTATTCTGTCATTTATCAGTCACCTAGCATTTTAATTCAGTCAGCTAAACCGTATCTTTCTGTATGATAAGCGGGTGGTAAAATTATCATTAAATGCACAACTGGTACACAAATCGCTACGCGTTATTTATTTCACTAGGTCTAACACCTTGAAAATCACAGTGAATTTAGGATGATAAAACATTTAACACTTTAATACGCTTAAGCACAAATTTATATATTACCAGAAATACAGAAAAGAAATCCCCACGAAACTATTAACACATCTATTCGCAATGGTTCTAGATAACGTGTTTAGACTCTCCGAAAAATTATGTACGACAACTGATAACAGATTTTGGAAAGATGCAGTTTATATACTATCATGTTATGATGATCTCTAGAGGGTGTTAATTTTCACACTCTGTTTCCTAGCAGAGAAATCTGAAACCACGTTTCCCAGATAAAGGGTTTACGGTCGCTTCTGTCGGCCGTTGCTAACCGACAACAGAGGCTTAACCCGTGTAACGGGCTTCCTTCCGAGATTTTCCACGCTTCTCGAGATCAAAGCGTTATCTTTCCCTGTATGTACGAACATCACGTTTACTAAAATTGGGTGATCATCTAGAGACATAAATAGAATGTTCGAGAACAGCGAAGCTTGACCAATGAATTTAATCCAAAAGTATAGGTTAACGAATCAGAGAGTGGCAAGGGAACACACCACGCTGAGATGACCAGAGGTCATTAGTGCTTAGGAGATTCGAGCAGCAGTGCGGACAGGTTGTATGTCTGTGGTTGTACAGACTGGATCTCACGAGTATATACATATGTCCAGCTACTTCAAGCAAGTGTTAATCTATCAAAAGATAGATATTATTTCTGTAGTGTACAGGAGGTGCACATTTCGATAGGAGAACAGAGATTAAGATCTCTCTTTTGAGTATATGATTGTAGGTACATTTTATGCCTTAAGATTGATTTATGTGCTAGAGAACGTTTGCAGAGACATGATTAGCCAGTTGGCCAAGAGAACACTATTTATAGGAAACGGAAGGCTATACATATTTAAAGGAAACTGAATGTTATGGAGGAGCAATTCTAAGTAAAGGTTGATCTACCAAGACTCTAAGTAAAGGTTGATCTATCAAGAGATAGATATTACTTCTAAGAAACAGTGAGTGTTTATTTCCACATGAGAACCGCAATTATGCTCTCTGTCTAGTAAGTATTTGACTGTGAGTATATATTATGCATAAGACTGATTCTTGTCTTTAGGAACGTTTATAGAGGCATTATTAACCAGTTCGGCAAGAACATTCTATGAATATATTAAAGGAAACTGAATGCTACTGAGGAGCATAAGTACCACAAGTATATAGTGGCAGATTTGGAAGACTAAGAATATCTAAAGGAGATAATATGTTAAAGAAGAATATGAAAGTCTACTAGAGCTCACGTAAAGAAGTACCCGTAATGTCCAAGGATCCAATTTATGACTATATGCGAGCTCCATTATTTGAATTACCTTGTCATGCTTGTTAACAGTATTGTGTTATTAAAAGTTTTAATGGATCAGCATGAATTTGATTTGGTCCTTACATGTTGCTGAACTTATGCCATTATTGTACACACTGCCACTATATGAGAAGTCACTACAATAACATCAAAGAAGGAACTGAACGAACCTGGGATATTGAAAGGATAGTAGTATCATCCAAGAATTACCACCTCTGGCGGAGTTGACCAGTGATAATATTAACTTGAACTTGGAAGATAAACGGAGAAGTTTTAAACTTAAATCACGGTGACAGAAGTTTGACAGAAGTTTGACATCGAGTCATTAATACCAAGAAATCAGACCTATGGTTTTACCAAGACGAAAGACAAAAAAGTGTTGGAGAAAGACATCCTCCTTAGATACTGTGACGAAAGACAGAAAATATTCCAATTAGACACCAAGCTACAGACTTTAAGCAGTCTACATAGTGTATCACGAATACATAAGGCAGAAAATGCTGAAATTAGGCATCAATGACACTACGAAGTCTGATTTAGTTTATCACCAAATCAACAGCCAGACAAGGTTGAAAAAGATAAAAGACAGAAAATGTTGAAGTATGATGTCAAGCCATTGACATCGTCAAGTCTGACCTATTGTATTACAAACTAAAGACCAACAAAAAAAAAGTTTGAAGAAAGACAATATTCCGTAGACACTGCAACTTGTCTACCTGTGGTATCAACAAGACGAAGGACAGAAAATATTGACATTTGGCTTCCGTTATAGGACATTAAGATGCTTAGTGCATTTCCAAGACACATGATAGAAAACCGTTCAATCTGACATCAATCCATTGACCTTTTGAAGTCTGATCAATTGTATTACAGTGACAGAATGCAGACGGTGTTTAAATTTGACATCAATCCATTGTGACGAGTTACATTAATTAGATGACAGATGAATGGAGAGAATAGCCCTAGGGGATCCCGTTACACACCCATTGAGGCATATTGGGAATATGGTGTTAGGCCCATATTTTCTTGACCATCGGCACACTAGGGGTGACGTGGTCAACATCACGCCGGCCGCCTTAACCTTCCCAGAATTGCTCTGGTACCCAGTTGAGGCTGGATCGACCCAGGAGCCGTTTGCGGACTAAAAAAATCCCACCTCATCTGGGGATCGAATCATAGACCACTGAGCTAGGAAGCCAGTGCACTAACCACTATGCTACCGCGGCTCCCTGAGATGAATAAATAAAGAAGAAAAGTCATATAATTGTATACAGAAATCCCTTTGACAATACGTTTTGGCTCGTTGGATATAAGAGATTATTCCGTAAGAGGAAGATTACAGAGGACATTAGAGAAGGCAATTTTTACTAGCTGAAGAAGATTGAAATAACTAGAAATACGTGTATATCTTCTTCTTCTTCTTTCGTTGGCTTGAAATATATTGTCTATATCTGCAGTGTTGTTTCTTGTATAAACTTCACTGTCTTTTGTAGTTCATACAGAGGTCCGTATAGTTTTGCTTCCAGTGTTGTTTCTCTGGGCCAGTGGGTTTGCCTCAATATATCATATTCGGGGCAATCTTGAAGTACTTGTACGTGCTCCGCAGTCTGGGGTGCCTGTCCACATGTACACATGGCTGAATTGCCAATCTTGAATTTTGTATACATGTGGCTGCGGAGTCGGCTGTGTCCTGTTCTGAGGCGCAGAATGACAATTTGTTCTGATCTGTTCATAGCTTGGTAGTTATCCTGCTTTGGTGTTGGTGGCTTTCTGATTGATTTGATCATCTTTTTCTTCTGATTACACGTGTATATCCCCTCCATCATCTCCAAGAACTTAAGACAATAGAAACAGATCAAAAGCCGCCCACCTGACAGTTATGTTAGGGAAAAAAATTATGGGACGTGACTTGAGTAATACCAATTATAATATCTAAATCATGTATTTGTATTTACAAATATGATATATATGTATATACATGTTACATGAAACAATAGAATATAACAATAGAATAATACAAGTTGATAGAAGTTAATGAAAGTATATTTAATAAAATACAGGATGAAATTCCTTAAGACTGCTATAAGTCTGGTTTTTAAATACAAAATATTCTCTCTTTACTCTGCATTACAAAGTAAGAGTCGTATGATTGTGTCATAATGTTGGAGTTTAGCCTTCTTCGCTTAGCTTAGGTTAATCTCGTTGGCACTCATATGGGGTCCATGCTTCAGCTGTAATTCGCTGCAGTTAGCTGTTTGGTGGATTTTCTTCTTCTTCCAGCAATCAGATGTGGGGTGGGTGTTATCTCGGCTTATTTTTCTTCTGGCATTCCATCGCACCACTGCGGGAATACAGCACGGGCGCACGTTTAAAGATCTTCACAAACTAGGTGTATGCAACAACACTTCCTATCATCACAGTAACAGTCCACAATGCACTTGTACAGTGGTCGTAGTGTTCTCTAGTAACAGTATTGGATGATCATTAATATAAGAGAAACTTCAAATCTGGCTTCATTATAAACAGCCTAAAGAAAAGCAAACTCTTGTATTTAAACCCTGCTGCAGTTCCACTGATCATTCTGTGTAAGACTTTCTGTCATCCTCAGTCTGTAACTAGTATGTTTGAATTATAAAGAAGTACCTTCTTGGAAACTAGAAAGGTTCAATTCTAAACAAGAGGAAGATTTTAGCTCTTCTAAAAAGACTTCACAATCTATCCAAACTCCCATGTTGATAATACACCTGATTTAATCTACACCGTGAGGCAAAGAAATCCATGACCTTTAAATATTTTTAAAAACTCGGCCGAAAATGACCCGATTATTATGAAATTTTGTGACAATTATGATAACAATATCCCTTTTCGAATTTCGAATCTCAAATTCCACGCAACGAATTTTACGCTTTGCAGGTGGCGCTGAATACAACTGTAATTCCTATGCTGCAAAATGGCGTTCTCTGAAGAAGAATAAAACGCAATCAAATTTCTTCGACAAAACAAAAATTGTGGTGCGAAACGACTTATTAAGGAGTTTCAAAACAAAGGATGGACTTTAGGCGGACTGGCATATCTTTTGCAAAAGATAGACCAAACCGGCACTGTTGAACGTCGTAAAGGCACTGGCCGAACACGCACTGCGCTCACCGATGGCAACATCAATGCTGTTAACGAGCTTGTGCAAAGTCAAGAAGGACGTCCGCAAACACATCTTTCCCAACGTCAAATTGCTCGTCAGATAGGCGCTTCTCAAAGATTCGTGGGCAGAATCATCAAAAGGGAACTTAAGTTATAATGTTTGAAGAAACATCGGGCGACAGAGTTGACTGAACGCAACAAAGAGTCACGGCTTACCAGGTGCCAACCTCTTTTGCGTCGCTTCTCGGAGCATAAAGTGAGTTTCATATATTTCACGGATAAAAAACTTTTTACTGTTGCTCGGCCAACCAATAGTCAGAACGATCGGGTGTATACACCGGTTGTCACCAGAAAAAGAAACATATCTGCTAATCGGTTGCTGCGAGCAAAACCAACGTTCAGCAAATCAGTAATGGTTTCTGTTGGTGTCTCATCCCTGGGCCGCACTGGAA
The DNA here is from genome assembly GCA_024509875.1 of Oreohelix idahoensis. NCBI lineage: Eukaryota > Metazoa > Mollusca > Gastropoda > Stylommatophora > Oreohelicidae > Oreohelix > Oreohelix idahoensis. Next base: position 92,299 of record JAMPIV010012018.1, read on the forward strand.
TTCATTTTGTTCTTCCTGGTATCAAGATAGATAGCGATTACTACCGCAACGAACTGTTGATGAAGTGCCTTCTTCCTGACATGAGGGAAATGTCAGAACGCCTGCTCATCGTGCTAGGGATACAGTTGCGCGGCTCATTCAGGAGACACCTGAATTCATCGAACCAAATTTTTGGCCACCAAATAGTCCAGATTTTTTAAATAACGTTTTGCCTCGTTTTGGCGAGGCGCGTCCCGTTCAACCTAGTCGGTTATATTAGGGCGCATGTCCAAATATAAAAGACCGTCAGGTCTGAGATTTTTCTTATATATCTTAACCCCGTAGACTATGGGATTTGAGGCGTTTTGCAAGAGAATGTCTACCGAAAGAAAAATGCATGAGCCTTCGCTCGATTACAAATCATGAAAACGTGAAAGTTTTTGTTAAAACCACTTATTATCAGGGAACACTCTTTGAAAACAATCAACGCACTTTCACACGAAATGTTGTCATCAAAGAACTTTTAAATTGAATCTAAAATAACATAATTCTCACCGTGTGTACGTTGGTCACAGCTGAGGAATGCAACCGTGTTGAAAAATTGTATTGTTTCCATTATATATACTCTCCCGAAAATAGTTACAATCAACAAAGAAAAGCGTTCAAATGACGGTGTTCATGAACAGTTTGATTACACTGTATAATGGAAAGAAACCAAAAAACACTCTAAGAATGTACTTCTATCTGCTCATCCGGGAACGGAAACAGCACACTATAATTAAAAACCCGTCAATTTTGATGGGTTATTGCTAGTTTCATAATAATCGGGTCATTTTCGCCCGAGTTTTAAAAATATTTAATGGTCATGGGTTTCTTAACCTCACGAAAGCGTGATTAAAATAGTTGAGAAGGACTAGAGGAACTGCAGTAAGACGTGGTGTACAATGGACGGGTATGACAACAATTCCACAAAAGGTGGTTCGTCTTAAGAGGACCTAAAATAGTAGACACACTGACTGTTTTTTTTTTTCGTTCATTATCCTTCAGCTCTCTGTTGAGTAGATGACTTCAACAAAGTTATGTCATGTCCACCTGACCTGTGCCGTCCGCTCAAAGATTTCCCATATCTTTCCCATTATTTTCATTCATGTCTCCAGTTATTTTCTCCGCATGTGTCATTCAGTCTCCCTCTACCTCTCTCACATCCGGGGACTAGATGACATGGAGTGGGGGCCATGCAATTCCAAAATCGGCTTAAGGTTCTTTTCCAGCTCACATGTCGCTGCATTGTACTGCATCGGTTGATGCATGTACCAAGGACCATTACTTGCTACTTTGTTAAATGAACTAGGTTTAGAAAACCTTTATTATCTAGAGGATATTCTTGAGGACATTATTTATACTTCGGCAGACGTGTCTGTCTTGCTGAAGTCAAACTAAGGAGAGTGAACTGATCTCATACATCTGGTTATCTCCTGGCTGTTATAGAAAAGGATGGAGTTGTTCACCTGACTACATTTACAGCACTTTGAAATATAACATGCATCTGACTCATCATTGTAATGCTGTCTACCGTTTATTGCTGTATTGAATGTTGCTGTGATAATGACTGTTTGATGTGCCTACACATTTGCGTAACCATTTTGTCACTGTGGCGTCCACAATAAATAATGAAGAAAAACGTCAACGGCTGTTTCAAGACTCATTGACTTTATACGTCGTGAGTTTACTGACGTCCTATGTGGATTGCCCTGTTATTGTTGCATGAACATTGTTTTGACTGAACACATCTACACACTACACAAAACCAGACATGCGGATGCCATCCATCATCATATGGCATCACGCATCATTTGGTGGCCATAAGCTGGTTTGATTCTGGTACTAGCAAACACGGGGTCCCTTACCCACTTCATTTTCAACAAGAATTCATCAGCATCCTTCAAGAAATTAACATTCTTCAATACAGTCAACATCTTCAAAATTTTCAAAGTACTCGGCGTTGCCCGGTAAAAGTCAAAATTTCAACTTTTGACGGAAACAAGAATTTGACAGTACCCGGCGTTGTTACATATTGCCGGATAACTCGGACTGCTGTTATCTTTTACGCAAGTCAAGCAAGTTGCTGCTGTCAAGGTTCCAGTGCTGTCGTTTTTGAGAAGGTCAAGTGCCGGTTGAAATGGGTTGTTTTCTGAAGAAGGCCAAGTACCGATTTCCATCAACTTACTTTTGGATTAGAAGGTCAAGTGCCGAAACAACTCAACACACAGTATTTCAGAAGCTCTTGTACCATCGTGTTAGCAGTGGAAGCAGTTCAGATGTGCCATCATCGTTGGAGCTTCGCTCTTTAGGACGTTGATTGACATCCGTTTTTCTGCTGTTCGACGATTGGAAGCCTATAAGTTAAGTGGCCTGTTTGTATGTAAACTGTGCCCTTATACTTCTGCTGAGTCTTCTGTGTATCATCTCATTCTATATGTTATATGTTTATATGTTATTTGTATATTTATATGTTTAGATTTCAGCGGGTTCTCGGTTGGGTGGTGTCTCCGTTAGATTATGCCACGTCATAGAGGTCGTCTATTGTGAGCGTTTTCTGTAGGGTTTGCAAATTTCCGATACTGGAATTTGCTAAGCGACTTCTGTTGCTATTTATGTTAGCTGTGATGACATGTTTTAATATTGTTTTCGTTATTATTTCACATTCTTTAGTTTTGTTGTGATTTGTTTGTATTTGTTAGCCTACTCTTGTCTATAATTTAGTTTCATACAACATTTTTGTTTATACACTGTGGTGTCATGTATTTTGTTTAATTCTATCGCAGATATCGTCACATTTTTTGTGATATTTCATTAATTTCTGCTTTATTTTTAGTTGATTTCTGCGAAAGTTTTTGTATTGTTGCTGATCTTTGTTATTGTTTACATTGTTAATGTTTACATTGTTTGTATTGTTTGCATTTTCAATGTTTACATTCTGCATGTGTTTACATAGTCATTGTTTACAGTTATAGTAATTAGTTAATGGGCTATGCTAATGCACTGTTACTACTACACTGATGATAAATGAATGATGAATAGTGTCGTGCACTATTGAATGAGAAGTGCACTTATGATCAAGAATTGAGTGCTGATATTTCATATACAAGTTCTTTGATTGGAGACTTGTTTCCCACAGAGACTGGGATAATATAATGTGATGTGAATATACAAGTGCTTAATTAAGACTTGTTACACTTAGGTTTGAAATAAATTAGTTAATTATTTCAGGTTTTGGACTCATATGTTAGACAATATGTCTACATTTGAGCACTTTATTGAGCAGGGTAAATTGCTTGGGAAGACTGGTGATAAGTTAGAAGAATTTGCAACTGCTCGATATGATAAAGCAATGGAAGCTGAACAAAAGAAACTGCAGATGCAGGTGGATGAAAAGAGATTCCAAATGGAAATGGAAAAACAAAAAAGGGAATCAGAAGCTGAGGAAAGAAAGCTACAGCTAGAGGCTGAAAATAAAAGACTTGAAAAAGAAGCTGAAAATAAAAGACTTGAAAAAGAAGCTGAAAATGAAAGACTTCAAATGCAGGCTCAAGCTGAAGAAAGGAAGTTACAAAGAGAGTCTGATGAGAGGAAAGCAAAAATGGAACATGAAGAAAAACTCTTAGCTTTAGAGTTGGAGAAATTGAAATTGACGAGCATGAGTAATGGTAATGATTCAAACAAGGGTTCATCTTCTGGGAAGGCTAATAATGATACTTTTAAGATTAAGTTACCAACATTTAGTCCTTCCAGTGATGACATAATGTTCTATCTGGACAGATTTGAACAAGCATGTACAGCTCATAACATAGACAAAGCAAAATATGTTTATCAGTTATCAGGGATACTGACAGGTAAAGCTCTAAGTATATTAAATATGGTGGATGAACCTGACAAGAGCAATTATGAGGTTGTCAGGGCCGCTTTGTTAAAGAAATATCAGCTTAACGAAGACGGCTATCGTCTACAATTTAAAAACATGTTACCTGAAAATGGAGTTGAATTCTCCGAGTTTATTGCAAGAATACTGATAAGGGTGGATTTGTGCTGAAGTGGTAACTTGCCACCCTTATCGACACCTGGTGTTAAAGTGTAAGATGTAGGTGTCTTCTCTGATTTAGGATGTTGCTGTGTATGTGGTAGTGGAACAGTTCAATGGGTTATCACACAGGCAACATGACGTGTAGAGTCATAGAAAGGGTAACTTCGTTGTATAAGTTTCTTTCATTTATTGCACGCCACAAAACAGTCATGATACTTATGACATCAACATGGTTAACGAGTTCAGCAAGATGATATGGCACATTGAAACAATTTCTGTAGTCAGCAATGATAGCTGTTGTATATATGCGTCATAAGACATCACAGTTCAATAGATTCAGAAATTCATCAATCATCGAGTGCTAGTTCGTGAAGCTGTATAAATAATAATAATTTCTATAACTTCTGCAACAGTGTCAGCTACAGATCTTCAATGTTCATAAACAATAATAAATGCTCCCATTCTGATGCTAGCAGATCAGTTGTATACAATAAGTCCGTTCACTGTCTGCACGTGAATAGCATACATGGGCTACAGGTCAGCTCGACCTTTATAATGTTCCTAAGTCTAACCATCTGACTTGGACGTGATCTCTGATATAACGAATCCTGGAACACAGACAACAGTCTTGTTGGTCTAGAGCGACCCATATATATTTAACTAGTTCAGGTATACAGATACTGGTGACTTAATCCTAGTCAAAGTACCTCTCCATTTTGCATCACACAGGCGAGCAAATAGGCGACAAAATGACGAACCTCTAGACGATAGCATAAAGTTCGATACAAGAGGAATTACCTTATTTCGGAAAATCAACCATGAACATATGCCTCCAGGCAGGCTGCATAATGCTGGGAAATAGTCTAGTTAGCTAACTAACTCACTAAGACACTGTATTTCCCTCAGAGAATCACAAGACGCAGTTGCGTCTGCTCGCTTCTTAAACCATTTCTAAACTCCCCAACTGGGCGGAACACACAGAACGAACTCCCGGTTTGACATGCGCAGAACGACAATCTCTGAGTTGCCGTTCACAATAAGACGATTCGAAGAACATTCGAGATAAAAGTCTTACACAGTCGCGCCTTTTATGGTCATGAAAAGAAGCGTTAAGAAAGGTTTCAGACATCTACCATAGTTGACTGATACTACCAAATAAGGAGATGTGGTCACGCTTCGTTCAAGAAATTATAGACCGAACGTGTCTCTATACAAGAGAAGGCAACTCCTAACAAATTGTAGTTTCGATAACTCGGATTATGTCCCTTTGACCATAGAAAACATAATACACACTTCAGTCAAAAAAATGATCATACATATGAAAAAATGTTTATACAAACGAAAAATAATAATGATCCGTGCGTAACATTACCGCACCCTCCCTGGAAAAAAAAAAAAAAATGGGACATTTTTTTTTTTTTTAAATCCTGGAGCCGGAAAAAATCTAGGCTCCTAACGCACGTATGATGCGTGGATATATACCTAACAAATTAGCTCAACGCATGGAGCGACACTGAGATCATATCTCAGATCCTTAGAGAAAAAATTTATCTAAGTATACGCTGATATATTCCAGGAAGGTGCCACCAACACACGCCACAATGATGGCAACAACATAATGACAATCAAATTATACTCATACCAATATATGAAATTAAATATATTATGTGTTATCATACAATGTGTTGCAAATAGCGGTGTAATTTACTAATATACCGCACTATATTATTACATTATATAAAGTAACAGTAATTAATAATTAATACATGTGTTGCTCTTCGGTGACACAAAACATTCAATAGAAGAAGATGTGGACATCATCCGCTCCCAATGTAGGACAGGACTTGATATCCTCAAAGTTCCACAATGGACATAAACTCGCAGACTTCAATGATGTGCTGCGAAAATATCAATAACACAAATCTTAAAGACAACTGGTAAATTTCTTAATACAATCCTGAAAATAATTTATTTAAATGTGGCCGAGTGATCTTTTGGCCCGTATATCACTAACTAAGCCTTCTTAGATAATTACATGGTACAATGTTATAAATTTCCCTCAAAAAAAAAAAATGAGACAAAATCTACTAACATGTCATTATAACATTGGACTGTATATCAGGAAATATATATATATGACAGAAGAATCATGTGGAATCGTGTGGACATCTGGACAGATGTCTGCCATTACATTATCCGAACCACGGATAGCTCGAACCGAGAAATGAAATGGTTGAAGAGCTATGGCATAACGAGTGGACCTCGAGCTCTTCAAGTTTTTGCTCTGAATAGCAGTAAGCGCTTTCTGGTCGGTTTCCACAATGAAATGTGCGCCTAGAAGAAATCTTTGTAACTTCAGAATAGACCATACCATAGCCAATAACTCACGGTCTAAAACCGAGTAATTCTTTTCTGCAGCGTTTAATTTCCTAGAGATATACATCACCGGATGCAAAGTATCAGAATACTCCTGCATTAGTGCTGCCCCAATCCCTGTTGACGAGGCGTCACTTCGAAGAACAAAAGTCTTCTCAATAGTAGGTAACTTAAGAATAGGTGGAGATGAAAATAGGGCTTTAACCTGGTCCAATGAGGATTGACATTCTTTAGACCAGCGGATCAGATTAGGCGACCCTTTCTTCAATAAAGTAGAAAGCGGTGCCATAATGGAGGACAGATTCGGAATGAATCGTCCGTAGAATTGAATCAAACCTAATAGACTCCTTACTTGTTTCTTCGTCTTAGGGACCGAAATGTTAAGTATTTTTGAAACATTGTGGTCCTCTGTCTTTAAAAGACCATGACCAACCCGATGACCTAGGAAAGAAATCTCGCTAAATCCTATAAAGGCTTTAGAGGGTTTTGCAGTCAAGTTATACTCGCGAAGAGTAGACAGTAATTCGTATAAACCCAAATAGTGATCTTCCCAAGAATCACTGAATAGACAGATATCATCTAGGTATGCTATGACATCTGTACGATATGCGAGAATTCGCCGCATCATGCGTACGAATGTAGCAGGGGCGTTCATAAGACCAAAAGGCATGAAATTCCATTGGAATAAACCCCTAGGTGTAGAAAAAGCTGTAAAAGGTTTGGCACGTTCAGTTAGCGGGACTTGCCAATAACCTTTAGACAAATCTAGTTTGGTAAAGAATCTAGAATTAGAAAGTTTATTGAGTAGCTCTTCTAATGAAGGCATAGGTTCAGCATCGAACTTCGTAACTTGGTTCAATTTGCGATAATCTACGCAAATGCGAATGTTATTATCCTTCTTTCGAACAATAACCATAGACGAAGAGTATGCTGAAGTGGATGGTTCAATGATTTCCAAACGTATCATTTCATCCAACTCTTTTTCGACTTGAGACTGGAAATGAATAGGTATTGGATATGGTCTGACTCTGATAGGATTGTGATCAGTTAGCACAATGTCATGTTCTATGACATGTGTGTGTCCCGGGATGTCTGTAAGAACATCCTGAAATGTTTGCAACATCGAAGAAACTTGTCGATGTTCCTCAGCGGAAAGATTTGGAGAAACGGTCACGTTTTTCCAAGATTCCGTAGAATAAAGTGGGACCATAGAAAGAGGAAGATTGACATCAGAAAAAGTAGTTTCCTCATCCTGTATAACTGACAGAGATGAGTACTGACCACGAGTTGCTTGTGAATTGTCCGTAGCCTGAAAAATAGGCTGCAAATAGTCAGGTCTTTCATAAAATTCTGTGAGCATATTTATGTGGAAAGTTTTATGCTTTCCATCAATATCGACAACATAGTCGACATCAGAAATTTTGGAGACTATTGCATATGGACCTTTCCATGCAATTAGAAGTCTGTTCTCCCTTGAAGGAAGTAGAACGAGAGCTTTGTCACCTGGACAAAGTTGTCGTAGACATCTATTCTTATTTGCAAACTGCCTTGCCTTTTCTTTAGCAAATTCTGAAGACGAAGTTGCTAGTTTGCATGCCTCGATGATCTTTTGCCTAAGAGCAATGACGTACTCATAAGAAGATTGAGTCTCATCGCTAATATTATCGGCAGTGATTAGATCGTGAAGTAAAGACATAGGGCCGCGCGGTTGCGCGCCAAAGACAAGTTCAAAAGGGGAAAACCCCGTATGTTCATTGGGGACCTCTCTATACGCAAAGAGAGCCGCGGGTAAGACCCTGTCCCAATCCTGAGGATGATCCTCAGTTATTTTACCAAGTAAAGTTTTCAGAGTCCTATTTAAACGTTCGACCAACCCATTAGACATTGGGTGATAGATACTGCTGAGAGACCTTTTAATGTGTAGCATAGACATTACCTGTGACATAGTGTCTGATATAAGTTGAGTGCCATGGTCTGACAATATTTCTCCGGGAAAACCCAAGCGAGAAAATATCAGCCAAAGAGCGTCTGCGATATCAGCAGTTGAGATGCTCTTGAGAGGTATTGCCTCTGGCCAACGTGTGCACATATCGACACATGTAAGGATAAATTGATGTCCTCTAGCCGACTTAATTCTAAAAGGACCGATAATATCTATTGCCATTTTTTGAAAAGGGCGAATAGGAATGTCAGCAGCCTGGATAGGCGCAGCATGTCGTGGTCCTTTAGATTTGACCTCCTGACATACTTTGCAAGAGCGACAGTACATTCGTATGTCCTTGCTCACAAATGGCCAAAAGAAAGCCGCAAGAACCCTCGACTTTGTACGGGAAAAACCCATATGTCCAGCACATTGCGAGTCATGAGCATGTTGCAATATTTGCAATCTCATGCTCTTAGGCACAAGAATTTGTGAATGAGTGGACGTAGTCGAGTCTTGTACCATACGTACAAGTACGCCGTTCTTCATAGAAATCCAAGATTTCCTATTAGTGTTCTGATTAGGATCACCTTTTTTTGCTAGAATGAAGAATTTTTGTAAAGAAGGATCTTCTTCTTGCAATTTGATAAATGAGTCACGTGTAATAGTCAAGTGACTATCTTGGTCATTTACTTCATCATTATTAGTTAATGAAGTTTGAGGTGGATCCAGAGCATGTGCTCTTGTGACCACCGCATTGGTAGCTTCAATGTTTTGCTCTTCCCAAACAGCAATCTGCTGTGGGGTACATTCCCTAACTCCGTGAATACGACCAATAATAAGGTCCGCAATAGGGTTTGGAAGTAGCACACGCGTGGACCTCTCCCGTGAAGAAAGGAGTAGCAATGTGTATTATAGCAGTAGGATACTTTTCTAACGTGCCACCAAATGTGACACATTTGATGACTTTTCCTGTAGCACAGGATGGATCTACAAGAGATTGCCTAACGCCGACAGTAGTACATCCAGAATCAAACAACACTGAGACTGGATTACTATTTACTAGCCCCTTATGTAATATAAGAGAACCTCTCCCATCATGAGCAACATTAGCAGGAAGAGCGGGCAAAGGATGACCACAGCTTAGAGTACTAATGGTTTTCGGATCAAATAAAGTACTGCATTGGATACACTTATTTGCCCTACGAAAATCAAAAGATGAGCATCCGATAGCATTATGGTCTTTATCATTATTAACCTGTTTATCTGCTCCCCGAGATTCTTGTTGAACAGAATTTGTCTGTTGATATCTTTTTCTCTTATGTTGCGATCTACCGCGACCATTATTGCCTCTGCAATTATCATTAAAGTCCCTACTGTAATTTTTATCCTGGTTTGAGTTCCAGTTTCCATAACTGTCATTACTATCTCTATGCTGTTGAGAACCTCTATTATCTTGGTATTGAGGTCTCTGCATAAAATATTTTCCTCTATACCGATTACCTTTGTGAAAATTTCTAAAGTTAACCGGAGTAGAATAACGTGTAGTATTAGGTTGTCTCCAGTTCTGGGAAGAAGAATCACCCTGGAATTGATCACTATGGTTCTGGGCATAATTACGATTACTCTTTTTATTGAAATTTTTCTGGCTACCCTGAAATTTACGCATAAAATTTGGGCCATAAGGTGCTGCCGAAGCAACTGGCAGACCTTCTTTCACCTTAGAGTTACTAATGGTTATGTGCGGATGCGCAGTAACATACTGGCTACAGTATTCTTCCATTTCTTTTATGTTTTTAGGCTTACGCTCATGAAGAAAAGATAGAAAAGCTTCATTAACAGAAGACATAACCTTATCTCTAAGTAGTAAATCCATAAGAGCTTCAAATGTATTTTCTGTCTTAGACAACTCAACCCATCGTAAAAAAGTAAGACGGATGCCTGAGATGAATTCAGAGAATTCAACTCCAGTTTCTGGTAACATGGTTTTAAATTTAAGACGATATCCGTCCTCGTTAAGTTGGTACTTCTTTAACAATGCCGCCCTGACAACCTCATAGTTGTTTTTGTCAGGCACATCTACCATACTCAACAAAGTCAAAGCATCACCTCTAAGTATCTTGGACAGATGATACACATATAATGTTTTATCTATATTATGCACATTACATGCACTTTCAAATCTATCTAGATAAAATGTTATATCATCGATTGAGGGATTAAATGCTGGTAGATTAAGCTTGAAATCCTTAGCATTAGTCTTATTTGACACCTTATTTGCATCATTAGCATTACCAGTGTTCAATAACTTTAACTTCTCTAACTCTAAAGCTAAGATTTTTTCATCATGTTCCATTTTTGCTTTTCTCTCATCAGCCTCTCTTTGTAACCTTCTTTCTTCAGCCTCAGCCTGTAACTTTCTTTCTTCAGCCTGGGCCTGTAACTTTTTTCCTTCAGCCTCTATTTCAAGTCTCTTATTTTCAGCTTCTTTTTCAAGTCTCTTATTTTCAGCTTCTTTTTCAAGTCTCTTATTTTCAGCTTCAGCCTGAAGCCTCTTCTCCTGAGATTCTGCTTCTCTTTTTTGTTTTTCCATTTCCATTTGAAATCTTTTTTCCTCCACCTGCATCTGCAGTTTCTTTTGTTCTATTTCAGCCTCTATTCTCTTTTGTTCAGTTTGTTCTTTCATTTTCTTTTCTTCCGACTTCAATGCCTTGGCATATTGAACAGTCGCAAATTCTTCTAATTTATCACCTGTCTTCCCAAGGGCTTTACCCTGCTCAATAAAGTACTCAAATGTAGACATGATGTCCAAAATGTGAGTACAGAACCTGAAATAATTAATTATCTTATTTCAATGTTAAATAGCAACAAGACTTAATAAAGTGCTTGTATAATCTCTATGTTGAACCCAATCTCTGTGGGAAACAGGAGTTGACACCAACTTGTATTATCAAATGTATAATAATATCACAAGTCACCTCTTAATTAACAGTGCACTACCCAAATCAGTGCATAATCATCAGTTATTTATCATAACTGCACTACAATAGTGCATAAGCAAAAAAACACCAGTTTGTTATGATAAGTGCACTATAGACCAATAGTGCATGAGCATATATCAACAATAGTGAAAGCTAACTATGCAAGAACTATGTAAACAATAACAAGACAATGTAAACAATAACAAAGGTCAGAGTCAATGTAAACAATAACAAAGATCAGAGTCAATGTAAACAACAACAAAGGTCACCAACAATGTAAACAATAACAAAGATCAAAGTCAATGTAAACAATAACAAAGATCAGAGTCAATGTAAACAATCAACAAAGATCAAACAATACGAAAACATTCGCATAAGTCAAATACACAAACAGCAAAACTAAAAAGAAATATGCGAAGATATGACTAACAAATGACGCTACAGTGTATACACAAAAATATACGTAAAGAACTGAATAATAGCAAAGGGGAGACCTACAAATACAAACAATCGAAATCGAAACTAAAAAACACAAAGAAAGAGAGAGAAGAAAAAAGAAAAAAATATATATATACAAGAAACAAAAATAAAGCACAACTCGTCACAACTAAACAGATATAGCAATGATTGTCGCTAGCAAATTTCACTGTAGGAAATTCGCACAGTCCCTAACGAAAACGCTAACAGTAGAACCTCTGTGACGTGGTATCTTCTACTGTAAGACTCCGCCCAACCGAGAAAACCCGCTGAAATATAAACATATAAATATACAAATAACAAATAACATATAACATATAAACATGTATCATGAAAACAATAGGAGAAAGTGTGAAAGTACAGAAGGCTCAGTTAGAACATAAGGGCACAGTTCACAAACAAAACAGGCCACTTAACTTCTATAAATCCAGCGTCAGCACGGTGCAGAACAGGATGTAATCAGCATTCTGAGGATAATGATCCAACGTTGATTAACTTCTGCTCCCATAAACAGCCATGACGAAGGAAATGAGCTTCTAATACTGCAACAGTTGTTACGGCACTTGACCTTCTGAATCTTCTAAATTGATTTAACCGGCACTTGACCTTCTGAACCCGCAACAGTACCCCTGAGACCGGAACAGTTGTTACGGCACTTGTCCTTCTTTTCACCAGATCAGGAAATCCATTCGCTCGGTACTTGTCCTTCTAATTTTACATAAACTTCAATATTGCCGAGCAGCGCCGGGTAGTTTCAAAATCAGCAACTGTCAGAAAATCCGGATACTTTCAATAAAATTTCTTGTAAGGTGGTAGTTGATGCTGTAGTTGTATCTAGTATGATGATGATGTCTGGGTTTGCTGACCCCCTTGATAGCTGGAATCAGAGTGAACCAACCTATGGCCACCAACAATGATATGGTGCGCCAAAATATCAGATGATAGAACCAGCTCTGGCCACCAAAAATGATAAGGGTGGATTTGTGCTGAAGTGGTAACTTGCCACCCTTATCGACACCTGGTGTTAACGTGTAAGATGTAGGTGTCTTCTCTGATTTAGGATGTTGCTGTGTATGTGGTAGTGGAACAGTTCAATGGGTTATCACACAGGCAACATGACGTGTAGAGTCATAGAAAGGGTAACTTCGTTGTATAAGTTTCTTTCATTTATTGCACGCCACAAAACAGTCATGATACTTATGACATCAACATGGTTAACGAGTTCAGCAAGATGATATGGCACATTGAAAACAATTTCTGTAGTCAGCAATGATAGCTGTTGTATATATGCGTCATAAGACATCACAGTTCAATAGATTCAGAAATTCATCAATCATCGAGTGCTAGTTCGTGAAGCTGTATAAATAATAATAATTTCTATAACTTCTGCAACAGTGTCAGCTACAGATCTTCAATGTTCATAAACAATAATAAATGCTCCCATTCTGATGCTAGCAGATCAGTTGTATACAATAAGTCCGTTCACTGTCTGCACGTGAATAGCATACATGGGCTACAGGTCAGCTCGACCTTTATAATGTTCCTAAGTCTAACCATCTGACTTGGACGTGATCTCTGATATAACGAATCCTGGAACACAGACAACAGTCTTGTTGGTCTAGAGCGACCCATATATATTTAACTAGTTCAGGTATACAGATACTGGTGACTTAATCCTAGTCAAAGTACCTCTCCATTTTGCATCACACAGGCGAGCAAATAGGCGACAAAATGACGAACCTCTAGACGATAGCATAAAGTTCGATACAAGAGGAATTACCTTATTTCGGAAAATCAACCATGAACATATGCCTCCAGGCAGGCTGCATAATACTGGGAAATAGTCTAGTTAGCTAACTAACTCACTAAGACACTGTATTTCCCTCAGAGAATCACAAGACGCAGTTGCGTCTGCTCGCTTCTTAAACCATTTCTAAACTCCCCAACTGGGCGGAACACACAGAACGAACTCCCGGTTTGACATGCGCAGAACGACAATCTCTGAGTTGCCGTTCACAATAAGACGATTCGAAGAACATTCGAGATAAAAGTCTTACACAGTCGCGCCTTTTATGGTCATGAAAAGAAGCGTTAAGAAAGGTTTCAGACATCTACCATAGTTGACTGATACTACCAAATAAGGAGATGTGGTCACGCTTCGTTCAAGAAATTATAGACCGAACGTGTCTCTATACAAGAGAAGGCAAACTCCTAAAAAATTGTAGTTTCGATAACTCGGATTATGTCCCTTTGACCATAGAAAACATAATACACACTTCAGTCAAAAAAATGATCATACATATGAAAAAATGTTTATACAAACGAAAAATAATAATGATCCGTGCGTAACAAATACGCATTACTTTCTCACGATGGGTTGAACTATCTAAGACGGAAAAAACTTATGAAGGACTTATGGACTTAATACTTAGAGACAAAGTCATGTCGTCTGTCAATGAGTCTTTCCTTGCTTTCCTTCATGAACGTAAACCTAAAACAATAAAAGAAATGGAAGATTTCTGTTGCCAATACGTAACTGCGCACCCACACATAACCATGGGTAACTCTAAGGTGAAAGAAGGTTTACCAGTTGCTTCGGCAGCTCCGTATGGTCAAAACTTTGCTCGTAGATCCCAACAAAATTTTGATAGAAAGGGCAGCGGTAATTTCTGTCAAAATCATGGAAACCAATTTCATGGTGATTCTTCTTCGAAGAATTGGAGACAACCTGATAGTACTCGTTACTATCACCCTAATAATTATAGGCATTTCAAAAGAGGATATGGTAATAGAGGTTATTTCTGCCGAAGACCTCAGAACCAAACAAATAGATGTTCGCATCAATGTGAACATGATAGTAATCGTGGAAACTGGAATTCGAACCAGTATAACAATTACAATAGAGACAATAATAACTGCAGAGATAATAATAACTCTGATAACTTCAGAGGTAATAATAGTCGGGGTAGATCTCAACACAAAAAAAGAGATATCAGCAGGCTAATGCTGTACAACAGGAAACTGAGGGAGCCTGTAATCATGTTGTTGATAGTAAAAACTTTGACGCTGTCACTAGTTCTGCTTTTGACTTTGAAAGAGCAAACAAATGCCCCCAATGCAGTACTTTATTCGAACCGGGTACCATAACTACTTTGAGTTGTGGTCACCCACTTCCCGCTCTTCCTGCTGCTGTTGCGCATGACGGGAGGGGTTCTTTAATTCTACATAAGGGTCTTGTTAATGATACTCGGGTCTCACTACTTTTCGATTCCGGATGCACCACTATTGGTGTTAGACAATCGCTTGTAGATCCATCTTGTGCTACAGGAAGGGTTATTAAATGTGTCACATTTGGCGGCACTCTAGAAAAATATCCTACTGCTGTAATTCGCATTGCCACTCCTTTCTTTACTGGAGATGTGCATGCTTGTCTCTTACCTAATCCTATTGCGGACCTTATTATTGGTCGTATTCACGGAGTTTAGGGAGTGTACCCCACAGCAGATTGCTGCTTGGGAAGATAATAACATGCAAGCTACAAATGCAGTAGTTACAAGAGCACAAGCTCTACAAACACCCGAAACTTCACTGAATAGTGATAATGAAGTTGATAGCCAAGATAGTCACTTAGTAATTACTCGTGACTCTTTCATAAAATTGCAAGAAGAAGATCCTTCTTTAAAAAAAATTCTTCGTTCTTGCGAAGAAAGGTGATCCGAATCAGAATACAAATAGAAAATCTTGGATTGCAATGAGAAACGGCGTACTTGTACGTATGGTACAAGATTCGACTACGTCGGCACATTCGCAAATTCTTGTTCCCAAGAGCATGAGAGTCCAAATATTACAACATGCTCATGACTCGCAATGTGCTGGACATATGGGTTTTGCCCGTACGAAGTCGAGAGTCCTTGCGGCTTTTTTTGGCCTTTTGTCAATAAGGACATTCGTATTTACTGCCGATCATGCAAGGTATGTCAGGAGGTCAAATCTAGAGGACCACGACATGCTGCGCCTATCCAGGCTGCTGACTTTCCTATTCGGCCGTTTCAGAAAATGGCCATAGATATTATTGGCCCTTTTAAGGTCAAGTCGGCCAGAGGACATCAGTTTATCCTTACATGTGTCGATATGTGCACACGTTGGCCAGAGGCTATTCCTCTTAAGAGCATATCTACTACAGATATCGCAGATGCTCTTTGGTTGATATTTTCTCGCTTGGGGTTCCCCAGAGAAATATTGTCAGACCATGGCACTCAACTTCATATCTGACACTATGTCACAGGTAATGTCTACCTTACATATTGAACGATCTCTCAGTAGTATCTACCATCCTATGTCTAATGGGTTAGTTGAGCGTCTGAATAGAACGCTCAAGACTTTGCTTGGTAAGATAACTGAAGATCATCCTCAAGATTGGGACAGGGTTTTACCCGCGGCTCTCTTTGCCTATAGAGAAGTCCCTAATGAACACACAGGATTTTCTCCCTTCGAACTTGTCTTTGGCGCGCGTCCACGCGGCCCTATGTCTTTATTACACGATCCCATCACTGCCGATGATATTAGCGATGAAACTCAATCCTCATATGAGTATGTCATTGCTCTTAGACAAAAGATCATTGAGGCATGTAAGCTAGCAACTGCTTCATCAGAAATTGCTAAAGAGAAGGCAAGGCAGTTTGCTAACAAGAATAAATGTCTACGACAACTTTGTCCAGGTGACAAAGCATTCGTCCTACTCCCCAGTAGGGAAAATAGACTTCTTATTGCATGGAAAGGTCCGTATGCAATAGTCTCTCGGATTTCCGATGTTGACTATGTGGTCGATATTGATGGAAAGCATAAAACTTTCCACATAAACATGCTTTCGGAATTTCACGAACGTCCGGACTATTTGCTGCCTATTTTCCAGGCAACGGATGATGCTCCTGCACCTCACGGTCATTATTCATCCCTGTCTGTCATTCAGGATGAGGAAGCTACCTTCTCTGATGTCAACCTTCCCCTTCCAGTGGTTCCATTACATTCCACGGAATCTTGGAAAGACGTTTCTGTTTCTCCTAATCTTTCTGGTGACGAACATCGACAAGTCTCGTCGATGTTACAAACATTTCAGGATGTTCTCACTGACATTCCTGGACACACAGATGTCATAGAACATGACATAATTCTTACCGACAATAATCCAATTAGGGTTAGGCCGTATCCTATTCCTATACACTTTCAGTCGCAAGTGGAAAAGGAATTGGATGAAATGATTCAATTATATTTAATTGAACCATCGACTTCACCATATTCTTCTTCCATGGTTATTGTCCGGAAGAAGGATAAGAACATACGAATTTGCGTTGATTATCGCAAATTGAATCAGGTCACAAAGTTCGACGCTGAACCGATGCCTTTGTTAGAAGATCTACTGATTAGACTTTCTAATTCTAGATTCTTCACTAAACTTGACTTGTCTAAAGGTTATTGGCAAGTGCCTTTAGCAGAGCATGCCAAACCTCTTACTGCTTTTTCTACACCTAGGGGTCTATTTCAATGGAATGTTATGCCTTTTGGTCTCATGAACGCCCCTGCCACTTGCGTTCGCATGATGCGTCGAATTCTGTCACATCGTTCGGATGTCATCGCATACTTAGATGACATCTGTCTCTTCAGTGATACCTGGGAAGATCACTATTTAGGGTTATATGACTTACTGTCCACTCTACGTGAGAATAATTTGACAGCAAAACCTTCTAAAGCTTTTGTTGGTTTTGGTGAAATCTCTTTCCTGGGTCATCGTGTTGGTCATGGTCTCTTGAAGACAGAAGACCACAATACTTCCAAAATACTGAACATCTCTGTTCCTAAAACGAAGAAACAAATTAGGAGTCTCTTAGGTTTAATTCAATTTTATGGGAGATTTATTCCAAATTTATCTTCGATCATGGCACCTCTCTCAACATTGTTGAAGAAAGGTTCGCCTAATCTGGTCCGTTGGTCTGAAGAATGCCAATCTTCACTAGACCAAATCAAGAATATATTTTCTTCTCCTCCCATCTTAAGATTACCTACTCTTGATAGGACTTTTTGTTCTTCGGAGTGATGCTTCATCCACTGGGATTGGAGCAGCACTGATGCAAGAATATGCAAATACTCTGCATCCTGTTATGTACATTTCTAGAAAACTAAATGCGGCAGAGAGGAACTACTCGGTTTTAGACCGTGAGTTGTTAGCAATGGTTTGGTCAATTCTAAAGCTACAAAGATTCCTCCTGGGCGCACATTTCATTCTAGAGACTGATCAGAAAGCTCTTACAGCTATTCAGACTAAGAATTTGAAGAGTTCGAGATCCACTCGATAAGCTATAGCTCTTCAACCTTTTCACTTCACGGTACGAGCTATCCGTGGTGCGGATAATGTGATGGCTGACATTTTGTCTAGATGCCCACATGACTCCAACTAATACTTCTGTCCTATATTTCTATATATTACAGAGTCATAACACACCTATATTTCTACAATAGATTAGCACATCTGTACTTACTTTA
Source organism: Oreohelix idahoensis (assembly GCA_024509875.1). NCBI lineage: Eukaryota > Metazoa > Mollusca > Gastropoda > Stylommatophora > Oreohelicidae > Oreohelix > Oreohelix idahoensis. The sequence continues at coordinate 110,651 of JAMPIV010012018.1, forward strand.
TATGTACACACTATCGTGCTTTGTTGTCATCTTCTTCTGTTCGTTTTTTAAAATGATAGAGGAGGACTGAGTAGTTAATATAAGGGCCGTTAGTTTACTAAACAGCCACAATTATTAATAATGTATTGTAACTTATGAAGCATATTAGTTATTAATTAGCATTATATTGCTTGTACTTTCTCAGAATGTCATTGTTGAGCTGAGGACTTACCTTACGAGTTCTAGATTGTGTACTTACCCTCGGAATACCAGAGCATATGTCCTGGATCGTCATGTAGTTTAACTTTACTATGTACTTATGTCATTACATGTCAAAGAATGTACTATTTAAATTTTCCTATCAGATTTGTACATCCATTTTTAAAGACAATATTAGAGTATGCTGTTTAATGATGATTATAGTAACTTGCATACGTATATTGTGTTTACATGCTAACGTGATGTGTGTTGGTGACACCTCCCCGATGTGAATATTTTTTGAGACATATTTATTTTTCTGTTGAGGTATATCCTCACCAGACACTCTATAATTAGCCTATTGTTTGGCAATTTAGTTAATTATCAGCGCATAATTCGTGCGTTTTGAGCCGCTTATCGCTTGCTCTTTGATATTGAAAAAAAAAAATATGTTCCACATTTTTTTTTTATCGGGAGGAGGTGGTGATATGTTGCGTGATAAATTCTCGCAACATCGTTTTATTTCAATATCTGTTTTTATAACGCAAGGGCAACAACTGCTTGTAATTTATAGTCACTTTTCTCGGTAAGCATTTGTCTTCTCGCGTTGGTATCGAATGCAGTTAACTTTTGAGCTGTGGTCATTTTTGCGCTGGACTGCGCATGACTTGTCTTGTTGTTTGTCGATCGGTTTCCGCCCACCACTAGTGGGGGTGAGCGATTTGGAATGGCGAAAGAGATGCCTCGTTGAAGAGGGGATCTCCGCTTTTTTTTTGTTCTGTCAGGGATGTGTAGTCCTCTTATGGATATTTCGTTTAGTCGAGATAATACCTCTAGTGTTTTCCCACATGTCGGGAGGCGTGATATTTCTGTGTATTTCATGAAAGCAAGGTAAATTGACTTTTTCATTAACTCTATCGATTTTGGGTCGTGAGCGATTTCGATTCATAGCCTGTCTCCGAAAGTCGTCGTCACGAGATGTTCTTTTCCAGCTCACATGTCGCTGCATTGTACTGCATCGGTTGATGCATGTACCAAGGACCATTACTTGCTACTTTGTTAAATGAACTAGGTTTAGAAAACCTTTATTATCTAGAGGATATTCTTGAGGACATTATTTATACTTCGGCAGACGTGTCTGTCTTGCTGAAGTCAAACTAAGGAGAGTGAACTGATCTCATACATCTGGTTATCTCCTGGCTGTTATAGAAAAGGATGGAGTTTTCCACCTGACTACATTTACAGCACTATGAAATATAACATGCATCTGACTCATCGTTGTAATGCTGTCTACCGTTTATTGCTGTATTGAATGTTGCTGTGATAATGACTGTTTGATGTGCCTACACATTTGCGTAACCATTTTGTCACTGTGGCGTCCACAATAAATAATGAAGAAAAACGTCAACGGCTGTTTCAAGACTCATTGACTTTATACGTCGTGAGTTTACTGACGTCCTATGTGGATTGCCCTGTTATTGTTGCATGAACATTGTTTTGACTGAACACATCTACACACTACACAAAACCAGACACTCCCGTCCCACTGGCATCCGTCTGGTTCTTGTCATCAGTTCTACATTTGTTATCCTATCACACCACCTCAGTCCTTTCATTCTCTGCAAGCACGCTCATTTTAAAATGTCTGCAACTTCCGGGCTGCTAGCTTTGTTGTTCTCCATGTTTCAGAGCCACACAATAAGACGGACCCGACACATAAGTCGAAGATTCCGATTTCCGTGTTCTGCATGATTTCCTCCGAGTTCTACATAGTTCCTATTGAAATAAAGTCTCTCTTAGCTCCATATTCCCATTCCTATGTCACATCAGTTTGTAATTTTTTTTTTTTTTTTTGCGATTCATTTAAATAATTTCATTAGTACATTCGAGTTTTACCGTCAAGGACGCGCAAAGTAGATTGACACTTCAATGAACAATAACTCAAAGGATCTGTCCCTACTTAGGAAGGTAGAAATGTCAATCTGACTTAACGACCTGTCAACATGAAGTCACACACAAAACAGGCTTCTCAATATGTATGAGGTGCTGTCAGTATTTGTGTCCTCGTAAAAACGTGGAACAGAAATAATGACAGCACAAATGCAACAACGGTAGATAACTGTCATTATAACAAAAAAGATGATTTGGCTCATTAATGCAAAATTTAAAAAAATGAAAGAAAATCGCTAAGAGAAAATAGTTAAAAAAACAACATTCGACAGAGTTCACTCTTCGTGGAAAACTACGAAATGACGGATACATACATAAAAAGGCGGGAATGTGGTTCTTCATAAAGATAGCTGGAAGAAAAACATAAAAGTCCGCCATGTCACTATTTCATTCACTGTCGACCTTTCAGTAAGCAGAAACTTGGCCAAACGTACGGTTCCCTCCTGGAACACCACTTCTCAAATGTCGCCAATTGGATATACCCTATAGACCAGGGTCAGCCGACTCAGGAACTGTCTACTTACGGGCCGTTGACCGGTGCTATATTCCATAGCTGCGCATTGTGTCGCGGGAAATGACCACAGCCAGTAAGACACTTTTTGGGTGCATAGCTACAACAACGACTTTCATAAAAGAATGCTTGCATAGAATAGAAGGATTAAAGTTGCATGACAAGATCCCTAATGTGGAACTAATTACAAGAATTAGACAAACGCCAGTGGAACAAGATAAGAGAAGAAGGCGCTGGAGATGGATAGGACGCGCATTGAGAAAAACCTGTTGATAGCATTACAAGGCAATCCTTGTTCGGGAATCCCCAGGTCAACAGATGTAGATGAATACCAAAGAACGTATGGAAAAGAGAACTGGAGATGAATTTTGTTTTTCTCGGTACGCAAAGAGGACAGCTGGCAGTATCCTGTCCCAGTCTTGCGGATATTCAGCTGTAACTCTATCAAGCATCTGCTTGAGCGTTCTATTAAACCGCTCGCCCGGACGCTTGGGGATGGTACGATGAACTAAGTGATCGTTCTATACCGAACATATTCATCACTCACTTGATTTGGAACGAAGGAGACATGGAAAGACCTTGAGGTGATGTTGCATGCTATCAAGACTTGGCCTATGCTCCTCTGGGAGTTTAAAGGCGAAAGAGGAAGAAAAGGCTGGTTGTATGTCCTCTCACGATTAAAGGAATATGATATGAGTATATGAGGAGAACCTTTCTGGAATCCCCAGAGCAAGAGAGATAGATGACAAGATTCCTAATGTGGAACTTATACTTGACGAAGGCCTTGTGACCGCAACGTAGGTTTTTCCTTGACCTTTCTCATAGTAAGACTTGTTACTATTTGTGTTTTTGTTTGTTTTTTTTTTTTTTGATTAAAGGAGACAATGAATAGTACACACTTTGAGAAAACCTGTTGATGTCATTACCAGACAATCCATGCTCTAGAATCCTCAGGGCAAAAGAGTTTTAGATCGTCATTAGTTGGATTCCTTGGTGAGCCTATCGCGTCTATTATTTTTCTATTGTCTACTGTACTCCTTCTTTCTGTCTTACGAGTGCCTGATATTTATCCATATTTGTCTATTTATTTACTTTAAATATACTATAGAGATACCAAGGTCTCTTTAAAACAAAATCTTGATAATATCATATCTCTATGATACTTCAGAGAATTTGGTGTTTGGAATACGTGCACGATTTGCTTGCTGAAGTAATGTCAAAGGAGTGGTGGGAAATTAGAACTAAATCATATTTTACCTCATGTTATCTTCACTTTGAGGAAAAGCCAGTGTCCCTAAATCAACCAGTGAAAATTTTCACTGGGAACACAGAAAAAAGTACCTTTATTTCTGTTGATTCCGAGCTGTTAAATGTCAGAGGAAGAGGGCCATTCCGAATCTTCTCTGTCTTTGAAAGTTTATCTTTCTTTATGCGTCACTTAGCGATCTACCATTTCATCCCTTTTGAGATAACGGTAGATCGTGATCGAATTCTACATTATGCTGACCCCTGCTATAAACTAACTAAAATGCATCGCAAACTACTGAATTATCATTTATTCAAACATGGGATCATTATTCCAATCCTTTAAATAAATTTCCCAACTCTAGATGATTCTTATTTCATCATTGTCATCATCATCATTATCATCATCGACTTTTTCACTCTCTATGTAGCATTAATCCACCAGTGTAGATTACAACCTTGTGGACGCCTATAACAAAGCACACACTCTTCTGCGGTGGTTTTTGTATCAATTTGTGTTACATGGTGAGGTTGAGTCTTATATGATAACCGCCGATAAATAAACGAGAAAGTGTAGTGAGGATGAACAATTAAAAATAGTGTATCATACATTATTATTTCTTAACTAGTGTAAAAGCCCGTCATAAGACGGGAATTAAATTCAAAAGCACCAATACCTAACGACAATTTTACTTATTCAAAAGTATGTTTTTAAAAACCACTGTGCATCACCACAGTACACGAACTACGTAGCAGCAGCGAGGATCCCAATGTGTGTATACGGGATCCCACATTCTATAAATATTTTTGTGCACACCGTCATTTGCGCATTCTTCTTTGGTAAGTGTTACTATTTTCGGGAGAGTACTTATAAGGGAAACAATACAATTAATGTCTAACTTTCAACCAAAGTTGCATCCCTTAGCGTTACGTCCTAACAGAAAAAGCTGGGATTTTATACGTTGGATTTTCCTGTTTGGTCCCACTAGAGCATGAAACTACAACTGCACCTCGTCCCCTTGCATCAAACCTGTACCCAAACATTCATGTTCTTTTGTACTCATTTGCTTAACATTAAGATATTGACAGCCCCATGTTTCACAATGTGCTGATGAATGCGAGAATGTGTTTGTATCTTTTTATTATTGATTATACATGCAAAAACGCAGATTTATTGTTTACAGCGTGAGAGAGTACCAGGAAACAGGTTGAAAGACAAGGGCCAGGATGTCAGACAGGCCTGTAAGCCCAAATCTCAACCTTGTCAAAATAAGTATTGTTTGTTTGTTTGTTCATTCACATTCTACGACATGCCTAAATGAAAAGTAACCCTATTCTATATTTGTCCCTCAGGCGCACCGGGGAACCTGGGGCGAACCATAGGGGCAACTTCTATATAGCAGCCGACTAAGAAGGTGAGGGGTGGCGTGGGTGGGAAGGGGGGGGGGGGCTGGAAATGGGACTGGGATGATAAGAAAATAATCTATAAAACACAACAATATTCGTGAACGTTAAATAGATCTGCCACAACAAAAAACCCATACTTGCCGTGGAGTTATTAGCAAGGCCCATATTCATTTTCCTGCGAAGAATTAACTGGGTATCTCATCAAAGAATTAACGGACTGCCTCATCACAAAATTAACTGGCTGTCTCATCACAAAATTAACTGGCTCTCTCATCAAAGAATTAACTGGCTGTCTGATATTTTGCATGATTTATTTTGGTAGCTATTTCAGTTTTCGACAAACTCCCAAAATGTATTTTCAGCAGCTCATTATTAAATCACTCGATATTTACTTTAACAACAGTCGGAGTTCTAAGAAACATTTAACATATCTATCGACCCTGGTTAAAAAATAAAAACGTGTAAATGTTGTCCTAAATCTCAAGGGGTATCATAATATGCACTTTTGTCAAGGACGCACGTTGGAGTGTTTAAATTTCCACAAAATTTTCTACAGTCAATTAATATTTGAAAGTACATTGTCTAAATAATTCCCTCATTACTTTTATTTTTACAAGAGAGAATACTCAAGTGGTAAGGATAGTACTTTTTTTTCTAGCACGGCGAATACTTACCATTTCTCGGGCACTTATAAAAAGGTTATATTTATTTTTTCATAACGACTTAAGTCCAACACTCCGTTTATAGTGTACTCATCATCATGATGCACAATGGAAATTAACAACAGATTTTAAAAAAAATTACAACTACGCAATCGGTGGGGGTTAGAAAACATTTTCCAGAACAAAATTATATTTGCTGGCTACTTTACATGCTCAACAATATTTGAGCTTTTTAAAAATTACGAACCATGATTTTTTAAAATATTTTAAAATAGTGAGAAACTATCTGGAACTAGCAATAAGCTGGGAATACGAAGGTTTACTGATACTCGTTGTTTGTCACTATCAAAACAGTAAAATATGTTTCCTAATTAGCACAATTATGGCGTCATTAATTTTGCAGTAATTACATCCGCACTATAATTAGTGATGGTTACTATGGTGTAAAACAGGCATGGACACAATTAAACATGCCAGGATGTACTTCTACTTTTGTTTCAGTGAGGTTCGCGTGTACAAAATACAATTTTTCATTCCAGCTATTCTGGCAGTTTTTCAACTTTCACGAATGAATAAAATTACAAGCGTGTACAACGGAGAAAGCATTTAAGGCAGGCCAAAGTGTTTATTGATTGACGATAAACAAAAGTGTTCACGTGAAAGCAAAAAAGACATTACATTAATAAGGGCAAATTCAACAATGATAATGGTAGTAGAAGTGGTGGCTGTAGTAGCAATTTTATTCCTGACATTTTCACATATGCTTAATGAGTTTGTGAAACTCCTCTACAAGATGTAGAATCCTATAAATATATATTGGAAATAAATAACTATTACACACATAAAAGTATGCTTCAGGAACTCGAGAGGAATAAAGATGTAGAAAACTAGGAAACAGAAAAAACAACAGAAGTGAGTAGCCTACCGGAGAATCGAACTGCACCACCGCCTAGCTACGGAAGCGAATCACACTATCCTTCCTGCCAACTGGGCACCTTTATTTGTTTAAATATATTTTGGAAGCACTATAGACAAATAGTGGTATCAAAATAAGGATACAAGAAGCAAGATGAGAGAAGAGTATTTATTGCATTGGGAAATTATGGAAATCGTAAGACATAAAATCCAACACAAAAATAAGAATCTGCAACTCAAATGTCAAGCCAGCCCAAGTGTGTGGCTGTGAAACATGGAGAAAAATAAAAGCAATAAACCAAAAAGTTAAAGACTGTGACTTTCATAAATAAGTGCTTGTATAGAATAGAAGGCTTGAAATGGTCCGATAAGGTTAAAACAACACGGAACTGATGACAAGAACTACATGCAGTGGAATAAGAAATGGCAAGCCAGTCTTATTGTATGGCTCTGACACATGGAGAAGAATAAAAACAAAAATCAAAAAGTTACAGACTGTGACTTTCATAAATAGATGCTTGTAAAGAATAGAAGGCTTGAAATGGTCTGATAAGGTCAACAACACGGAACTGATGACAAGAACTAGACAAGAAGCAGTGGAATAAGAAATGGCAAGAAGGTGCTGGAGATGGATTGGACACACATGGAAGAAACCTGATGATAGTATTACCTGATAGTCGTTTTTCTGGACACCCTATGGTAAGAAAAGTAGGTGCAGACCTAAGAACACAAGCAGACGAGGAAAGAAAACTGGTCACAAAGATGATGGTGATGAGGAGGATATGGAAAACCTTGAGCTTATGGCACGTGAGAGGAGGACTTTGACATATGGCACGTGAGAGGAGGACTTTGACATATGGCACGTGAGAGGAGGACTTTGACATATGGCACGTGAGAGGAGGACTTTGACATATGGCACGTGAGAGGAGGACTTTGGCATATGGCACGTGAGAGGAGGACTTTGGCATATGGCACGTGAGAGGAGGACTTTGGCATATGGCACGTGAGAGGAGGACTTTGGCATATGGCACGTGAGAGGAGGACTTTGGCATATGGCACGTGAGAGGAGGACTTTGGCATATGGCACGTGAGAGGAGGACTTTGGCATATGGCACGTGAGAGGAGGACTTTGGCATATGGCACGTGAGAGGAGGACTTTGGCATATACTTATGGCACGTGAGAGGAGGACTTTGGCATATGGCACGTGAGAGGAGGACTTTGGCATATACTTATGGCACGTGAGAGGAGGAATTTGGCATATGGCCCGTGAGAGGAGGACTTTGGCATATGGCACGTGAGAGGAGGACTTTGGCATATACTTATGGCACGTGAGAGGAGGACTTTGGCATATACTTATGGCACGTGAGAGGAGGACTTTGGCATATGGCACATGAGAGGAGGACTTTGGCAAATACTTATGGCACGTGAGAGGAGGACTTTGGCATATACTTATGGCACGTGAGAGGAGGACTTTGGCATATTTTTGTTGAAGGCCTAATATCCTTGGGAGCTGATGGGTTTGGAATTATTCAAAAATAAACATATGTTTTAATGCAACCTTCGTTCCTTATAGATTAATATTTTTTGTTATATGATGTGGAGTCAGTTTTACAAGTTGCCCATTTATAAAACCGATATTCACGGTTTTATTGTTTGCTTTTTTAGAGCCAGTTTTGCAAATTTATTTTTCAGGTTAGTATTTCTAACCTGAGACTGATTTTTACGTGAGTTTCCCTTTTTTTCTTGTACAGAGACAGGTGTCCTTCGTCATTCAGGCAGATACTCGCCGATTTCGGAGGTACCCATTAGAGCTGGGTCGGCTCAGGAGCCGCCAGACCCTGGTCGACGAAAAATCTTCAAATGTCCTCGTCCGGGTTTGATCCTGGGTCACCCGGTCGCCAGCGCAGTTTGGTAACCACTACGCCAGCGCAGTTTGGTAACCACTACACCAGCGCGGCTCCCCAAATGTATTTGTAAAATTGATTCTATAGCGTTTTCCATTTTACGGTATGGAATCAGTTTTACAACAAGTAAATTTGTCAAACTGACACCGTTATGTTTTCTTTTTTTTTTTTTTTTTCTTATTTGAAATACTAAGTGCCGTCCAGTTTTACATCATTTTCCTAATTTTCCTTCCGCTCCTTACGGAGCAAAGTATCTGACCCTCTTGTAGGAAGCATGCACACATTATTCCCATGCTCTTGCAACAGGGGTTTCTGTAGTAATATATTTGACATGAGGTTGCCAGCTCCCTTACTACCATGTATTACTTGCCTTGTACGACATGCCTGAAGCCGCAGAATTCCTATTCTATCTTTATCTCATAAGAGATAGCAGCCATCTTAATTATTCGTTTTGTTGGTCACATGATCAACCGGCACAAATCTGCGGAAGGATGCCACACAGCAGCCCAAGATTAACATCAGCACAAAGATGAGCAACAAAAGACAAAGACACTAACAGTAGAAGCAGTCAAAGTAGGCCAACACACCAAAGTAACTAATGCAGCCACAGATTTAATAAAACGAGAACTCTCAACTGGACAGGACGTACATCAGAATGTAACCATCGGGTAAACCAAGGCTTGTCCACTCTATTCAGCTGCAACCCACAAGGGAAATGAGTGGAGAGGCCAAAAAGAAACTTGAGAAGACTGATAGAAGAAGAAGCCAAAGCAAACGTCCGACGTTACAGGGATCCCGTTGCACGCCTATTGAGGCATACTGGGAATACGGTGTTAGGCCCGTATTTTCTTGATCATCGGCACACTAGGGGTGATGTGGTCAGCATCAAGCCGGCCGCCTTAACTTTCCCAGAGTGACGTTACAGGCAGACCTAAAAAATTTGACCCCAAATGGATATCCCCCCCCCCCCCCCCCCCTCCCCACCCCAGCTCCTGGGGATCTCTGAAGAGGCAAGGAAAGAATATGACTAATACATTCTCAGACATGTCGTATAAGGCGACTAGTTGAGGTTGTGCATTGAGCAGGCAACCTCATTATGTAAAACAAATTTCCACAAAAAGCACAGCTGCATGAGCATGTCAATGCTTGGTGCAGGATTCCAATAAGACGACCAGCTACGCTAATTGCTCCATGTTCTGTTAAAAGCACAAAGGACAAAAATGGTGACAGTACTGATAATAATATAAGTCTTTGGTTAGAAAAAATTGCAGCACTGTGTTTCACAGGCAACGGCATTTGTGAATGATGAACTGCTTACTCGGAGCAACCAAGAGGACATGCACACCATCATAGCTAGCAGACGCTGGAGTTGGGTTGGCCACGTCCTCAGGAGAGATCCTGATGCCATCACAAGAACAACTATGCTAAGGACTCCTGATGGAAAGCAAAAGAGAGGCCGTCAAATACAACTTGGCGGAGAACTGTAGAGGCCGAGATGCAAAGAATGAACCAGAGCTGGGACACTGCACGAAGGATGGCCCCCGACCGAGCAAGGTGGAAGCAGTTTGTTGCTGCCCTACATGACGCCACCAGGCGTGATGGCCACTTACTGTTAAGGATCGAAGAAGAATAATTGTTAATTATTACGACCAGATACGGTGCTACACTTCTCGTCGTCGCTCCAGATTATAATGAATGTGCCAACATTGCCATTTAAATCCAGATTAGATGAGCATCACACATTCACAATGAACTGGTCACGGAGTTGAGTGGTTCGCAGCAGAAGTCTTATCTGTTAAAGTAGGGGCAAGAAGTCTAGTGACCACCTCAGTGTATGATCTACCGTAATAATTGGGCATGAAGGGACAGCCAAATGGTAACGCACTTTAAAAGTTCGGCGGACCTGTGAAAAAGGCATCGTGCTGGCTGTAGCACAACTGCAACAGTATATGGAATTCAGGACAGTAGATTAAACTTACTTACCGTACTACTTACTTAGTCGTTCCTCTTCTACCGTGAGGTGTAGAGGTTTGTAAGAGAGAGCGCTATACTATTCTATCGGCTGTCTTCCTCCTGGCTTGGTTCCATTCTAGACCTCGGTCCTTCAAAGATTGTCTAATGTTGTCCTCCCAGCGCACTCAGTAGATTATATAGAACAAAATTGTTACTATCACAACTGCTTCATTTTGGCAGAACTGATAAAACCAGGAGTGAATAGGGAAGGTGCAATCAATGTGGAATGGGATCAGTTCTCAGTGAAGACGGAAAATCATTAGGAGGCTGACACTTGGGAGCCGTGATCCAAGTGGGCCCGTCACTTTTATAATGTAAAGGAGGTAAAAGGGCTGCAACAATTGTTTAACGGGGGAATTACTTCTGATGTTCAGATTGCCTCATATGTTACGCTCTGCAAAGAGTTTCCAATTACTACGCACAGTACAAATAAATGAACGATCAAATTTAGAAGAAGATTCTCGAACAGACGAAGAGGGAGAGGTTAATAAACATAAGTCCCCGTATTACTAACTTTCTTAATGAAAAGTTTGTAATCAACAATTAAACAATCCTACGAACTTTTCGGGAAATTACGAGATTGGCGAGCATTGCACTTTGAAAACTATATTGAATACTCGTTAACATAGCACGCAGGACGTTCAATGTTATTTTTCATGCAGCATTGTCCATGAATAATGAACAAATTTGACTACAAAGATTCAATGAAGTAGACATGAAATGGAAAGGAATGAAATGACTCATCTCATCTCATATTCGGAACCTCTTCTACCCCGTAAAACGAGGTGTAGAGGGATCCCAGAGAGCACAAGGCTCCTGAGCAAAACATGTAGTCAAAGTGTCTGGCAAACAGGTGATTAGCCCGTTGTGCCCGAACTTGCCCTCATGTATACTTTCAATAGCTATAAAACCACGGCCCTCCAGACCCTTTTCCAGCCAAAATGGACAGAGCCTCATATACCCGAAGGTGTCGAGGAATGTCCCTTCCTCATCTGCCCGAAGGCATTTATAGAGGAACACTCAGGACCCGAAGGTCTGAGGAAAAAACGAGAGTCAATGAGCAAAATCTGAAAACGGACACAGCAATCTGTCTGGTTTATAAGTACTGGCAAGGCCCCAAAAGGGTGCACTACACACAGTCGGTCAAGACAGAAGTTCGCCTGCGAATGAAATGACAACAGAAGAAATTATGACGACATCAAGACATGCAGAAGAAAGAGTTCAACATAATTTTCTCCCCATCATTTCTGGCGGGTGTTTTTTGTTGGTTTGGTTTTAAGGACTTTCTTCACTGCACACGGACAACTGCATCAGTGCTCCGATCTCCTCCCTTATTTCACAGAAAGAGGATCTCAGCACAGTTCACGAACTGCGTAGCACTGGCGAGAATCCCTATGTGTGTGTATAGGAATCACATATTCTATAAATATTTTTGTGGTGGGTAGGTTTCTAATTTTGTAATTTTGCCAGGGCAGCAGCCTTATGGCCTACTCTATACGATTTCCAACTGCCGTGGGATTTTTAACGTGCGCAACCTGCACACGGGACCTCCTATTTTTCACCCCTATCCGAGAAGACTAGGCATCCGATCTCACTGCCTAGGAGACCAGGGGTATAACGCCATTAGGACCACTGGTTCTGAGAAAAAAATTTCCATAAATTATATTCCCTCACTGGGAGCCGAATCTGGTACCTCTAGATTTCGAGGCGGACGCCATAGCTATTAGCCACTCCAACCCTTGGTGTTTTTGTTAAAAATTACTAATCGCTAATTTGTACGACAAAGACACGTTTCATACACTGTTTAGAAAAAAATACAATCGAATCTTAAAGATAGAAACTGATGTCTAGTTGGCTTTTGAAAGTCAGCCGCGATCGCCACAACTCAGTAAGAGAGAAAATGGTGGATCTCGCCGGCTGCCAATCTCACTAGCAGTGACCATGTAATTTTGACGTGAATGGACGGTTTTTTTCTTGATCCGTTATTAATGAGTGATCGGGAATTTGTGAGCCACACTTACCCCCGCTCAGCATTATCCATGTTCTCCAAGGTGGTTTTTGTGGTCGTTTTTGAAGTGCTTCTGTCTGAGTTTTGAAGTTATTTGAAAAAATGTCCAGTAAGATAAGGATTTCCAGCCCATTCTTAGGTTTCTGATATGTGATGCTGTTTCATTTTTTTGAATATCTAGTAACGACGTATATATATATATATATATATATATATATATATATATATATATATATATATATAAAAATATATATATATATATATATATATATTTATATATATATATATATATATATATATATATATATATATATATATATATATATATATATATATATATATATATATATATATATATATATATAGTATATATATATAAAATAGCAGTTATTTATACGGGTGTATATTTACTATAGCTGTTACTTATTTTCTTATACCATTTATATGAGCGGTTACTTATTTTCTTATATATATATAACGAAGTATATATATAGCTAAAACTGAGCAGTTATTTATTTTCTTACGGGTGTCTACCATTTACTCAAACTGAGCAGTTATTTATTTTCTTACGGGTGTCTACCATTTACTCAAACTGAGCAGTTATTTATTTTCTTACGGGTGTATACCATTTACTCAAACTGAGCAGTTACTTATTTTCTTACGGGTGTCTACCATTTACTCAAACTGAGCAGTTATTTATTTTCTTACGGGTGTATACCATTTACTCAAACTGAGCAGTTATTTATTTTCTTACGGGTGTATACCATTTACTCAAACTGAGCAGTTATTTATTTTCTTACGGGTGTCTACCTGTCGCAAAATTGGTTTCAAGTCATTGCAAACGCGCAAGTCATTGCAGACGTGTTCAGTTAGATTTATAAACCCGTCAACGATCGATTGACCGCTTTCAAAATGGCGGCGTGTCAGCGAAATGTGTATCAGACAGAGGAAATCGCCAAGGATAAATAAAAGCAGAAGGGAATCAATATGAAAAGGATTTTACATTTTAGTACAGGGAAGGATTGTGTATAACTGCATATAAGAAGGAACGGTAGGAAGTTCTCATTTACGGAGATATATGCGTATTTCGGCTGCCCACAGATACGCTAACAGCTGGTAAACCCACTTCTGTTCTAAATATTAAAATCAACAAATAACAGTTTGGGAAATTACAGGGATAGGAAGATAGAGAGTTATCGGCTGGATAAAACTAGATAAGATGGAACAATATGGATATTATATATGCTGAGAATGAGAAAGGCAAAATTTCAGTCGACGCGCAGATCGGCTGAAATCACGGTTCGGGAAAGATTTTTCAGGCCTAGGTTGAAGCTGTGACGTCAGTACCCTCCGATACGTCCGCGCTATGCGTATATAAACGTATCGGTAAAAACTGGAGAGATACACATCGAAAGAGGTTTGAGACAGACTGGAGGCAGAGTTTCGCCACTACTATGAATTGTGAGCGGATCGCCAGAAACATTTTTAAGTCCAGTATCTGAAGTCTGAGGGTTCCATGAAATAACTCAAACCAGACTGTCCAGTATCAGAAGCCTGTGTCGTTCATCAGAGGCAATCCCACAAAAGTGCAGGACCCCAAAGAGTGAACTGGTCATTGGCATCCCTACTGTTGGGCTTACCAAGTCTGATATCAGCAAAGGACAGTTCAGTGTCAGCAGTATCAAGTTGAACAGATAAGTGTCACTTAGGACACTGACTACCACAATATATGAAACACAGTAAATAGTCAAGTGATGACATTTATCAGAGGACTAAGAACAGTGATATATTTAAAATGAATGCAGTCTAAATAGACTTAATTTTATATATATATATATATATATATATATATATATATATATATATATATATATATTATATATATATATATATATATATATATATATATATATATATATATATATATATATATATATATATATATATATATATATATATATATATATATATATATATATATATATATATATATATATAGATATATATATATATATATATATATATATATATATTTCAATGCTCTTTTCCAACTAGTAGAAATAGAATATTAGTGTAATTATTAAACTATTTTAACTGTACCTGAGGATTTATTCACTTCTTCCATTTGTGGTTTCAGTGAATGTACATTTTACTTATCCCCTAGAATATAAGTAATCATAAGATAGTTACAGGGAGGAGACACCTTAAATCCTGATACTACTTCTTACCAACTGGGCCAGGGTTTTCGCAGTCTGACTATTTTTATGATAACAATCCACCAGTGCTTATTTCTAAGACTGGGGTATTACTTGTAAGGTCAGAACTCTTTACTGGCATACTCTTACATAAATAAATAATTTTAAATAACCTCCCGCTACAGTGGGGGCTCGTCTGCGGGATATATCTTTGATATTCCTGAGCCAACTTTCTATTTCTGCTGTGAAAAAAAATTTGTTTTGTAAAATTTTTTGGAAAGAGTAACACAGTAGGAAATAATTATATTTTTAGGAGTACCATTGAGTACAGATAAAGAAAGCTGTTTCATATATGGTGAAGTCAGTTTAATTAACTTTAATTTTAACTAAGTTAATTATATTGTAGTAAATTAGTTTGAGTAAGATCGCTTGCCCTACTAGACTACAGATACATCATGGCTGACTTGGTCAAATTTAGGTCTGCTACACTGCAGGTGGGAAAAGAGCTTGGCATGGATGGTGACGCTCTGATCCGGTATGTCACGACGGAATGTGAAAAGTACACCGAGAGAGAAGCAAAGCAATTAGAAGCAGAGAGAGAAACAAATAAATTAGAAGCAGAGAGAGAAGCCAAGAAATTAGAAGCAGAGAGAGAAGCCAAGAAATTAGAATTAGAAGCAGAGAGAGAAGCCAAGAAATTGGATGCAGAGAGAGAAGCCAAGAAATTAGAAGCTGAGAGAGAAGAAAGGAGGCTACAAGCAGAGGCTGAGAGAGAAGAAAGGAGGTTACAAGCAGAGAGAGACCATGAGCTGAAAATGAGACAGCTTGATCTTGAACTTCAGGCTGGGACTATCACCCATGGTAATAGCTCACCTCATTCTGCGAATAGCTCTTTTCAGAACACAGCAAATGGGGCCATGAACTTCCACCTAGATCCATTTGTTGAAAAGGAGGACGCAATTGAGTCGTACCTGGATAGGTATGAAAGGCTAGCCTCTACATATGGACTGGAAAAGGAAAAATGGAGTCTAAAGTTATCCCAGGGATTGAGAGGTATTGCATATGATGTGTTTCTGAAACTCCCCAAAGAAGATCAGGAAAATTATGAAATACTAAAGCAAGCCTTACTGATCCGGTATGAAAAGAACTCTGAGGCATATAGGAAGAAATTTAGAACTTCTAAACCTCTACCTGGAGAAACATATAACCAGTTCTCAGCTAGGCTAGAAACGTATTTGTTGAAATGGAGTAGTTTAGGTAAGTATCAGAAAACCTACGAGGATCTGAAAGAAATGGTTATGTTAGAGCAAGTGAAAGATTCCATGTCTCAAGAAATGAGGAAATTCCTTATGGAACAAGGAGCAGAGAGGCTGGAAGACATTTTGAAATGTGCAGAGAGATACCAAGCAGCTCAAGCTGAATTGGTAGGAACAAAAAGAAAGCAGGTAGAAGGATATAAGCCACCACCACAGAATACCCAGTTTGACCAGAAGGATCATCCATACAGAAATAAGCCAAAATTTGATAATAAGGACAAGAACCCTCAGACTCAGGAAAAGAAACCCTACAAACAGGGAGATAAGTGGTGCAAAATTTGTAAGATGAGCAACCACAACACTGTAGATTGTAGAAGGAAAACCCCTCATCACGCTGCATGTTTAGCGACAGGGAATAGGACAGATATGATGGAACTGACAGGGAGTCAGAATAGCCTCCGTCATCCCCCTGTGAGTGAACTCGTAACCGTGAACGGTACTCGAGTCATGTGCTTATATGATACCGGCCTAGATTTTGACTCAGTCGTGAGTTCAACCCTAGTGCACCCTGATCAACTTACCACAGAGACCGTGGAAATACAAGGAGCAACTAAGGGAACAGCAACCATGACACTTCCCATAGCTAGGATCAATGTGAAATCTCGCTACGTGGAAGGAGCGATAACAGCCGCAGTGTTAGATGACCCTATATACCCGCTGATATTGGGGTGTAGGTATGTATTTTTAGGTGACCCAATAAAACCTGTTGTCATGGCAGCGGTCCAGACCAGGTCGAGCACCAAACAAGAGGAGGAAAATCCTAACAATACTCAGCCAGAACAGATGAAAAAGGCTCAAACAGAAGATGACACATTGAAGCCTTGTTTTGGCAAATTGCCAAAGGCCCATAACCCTCCAGAGAAAGGAGACTTGTATATGAAAAATGGACTACTGTATAGAAAAGCTGGTACAGGACCTCAAGGACATGGACAGCTGGTAGTACCAAAGTCATACAGGGAGAAAGTTATGGAGCTAGCACATGCTATCCCATTTAGTGGACACATGGGGATTGGTGCCACAAGTCAACGGATAGCTTGTCACTATTACTGGCCAGGGATCACGGAAGATATCAAACGATATGTGAAATCTTGTCCAGAGTGTCAACGGGTAGCCCCCAAGCATGGGACTGCACCAGCAACTCTAGGAGAAATGCCAATCATGGGTACTCCATTCGAGAGAGTTGCAGTGGATATTGTTGGACCCCTCACTAGAACGAAGAGAAGAAATAGTTATATCCTAACTCTGGTTGATACATGCTCTATGTGGGGAGAGGCCGTAGCCATGGCATCTATAGATTCTAAGCATGTGGCAGAGGCATTGTTGACAATATTCACCCGGTTAGGCTTCCCACACCAAATATTGACGGACAATGTGTCCCAGTTCAAGGGAAAGCTAACCCAAGAAGTGTTCAGGATTTTTCAAGCCAGACATTATCATTGCTCTCCCTATCACCCACAAGGAAATGGTCAAGTCGAGCGGTTCAATGGTACGCTCATTTCTATTCTCAGGAAGCTGGCAAGTGAAAAACCTGAAACATGGGATGTATACTTACCCGCTGCATTATTCGCATACCGGGAAGTCCCACACAATTCCACAGGAATGGCACCGGCCACATTGTTGTTTGGTCGGCCTATAAAAGGTCCACTGGAAGCATTGCTGCGGACTTGGACAGATGAGAAGGCAGAGGAAAGTGTCACCTCATCAATTCAGTATGTAAATGAGTTGACGTCTCGACTGAAAGCGGGCTGGAAACTGGCTAATGACAACCTTCGCAGAGCCAGAAAGAAGCATACTGAATACTATAACAAGAAAGCCAAGGATAGGGAACTTGCTGTTGGAGAAAAAGTGCTTCTTCTATTACCCAGCAGTAACAACAAACTGCAGATTGGTTGGCAGGGTCCATATAAAGTGCTAGAGAAATTATCTAGGACTAATTACAAGATTGACAAGAAGGGCAAAGAAAAGGTGTACCATGTCAATCTGTTAAAGAAATATTATGACAGGACATCAACGGAGGTAGCCCATATGATGACTCTGGCCATCGCAACTGAAATGAAGCATGAACCACTAACCTCAATAGAGTATCCATTGAGGCCGACTGAGACATATGAACAAGTCAAAATTAGTACTCAGTTATCTCAGGAACAGAGGGAGCAAGTTAAAGAAGTTTTAAAAACACATGCAGATGTGTTAACTGATAAACCAGGATGCACCAACTTATTGACATATGATATGAAGGTCATCGATCCAACACCTATCTGCATGAAGACCTACCCTATACCATATGCCAAGGCACAGGCATTGAAGGAGGAAATTGATTATTTGTTGCAAGAACAAATCATCTCCAAGTCAGAATCACCTTACAGTTCAAGTGTTGTACTGTTGAGAAAACCAAGTGGAGAACACCGACTCTGTATTGATTACCGGAGATTAAATGCGATCACGGAAACCCAAGCTGATCCATTACCGGATACCAATCAGCTGTTCTCGAAGCTAAGTACTGCGAAATATTTCTCTAAGGTCGATTTAAGTAAGGGATATTACCAGATTCCTGTCAAACCCGAGATCCGACACATGCTGGCTTTTAGCACTTCGGATGGTCACTACGAATTTAATGTACTACCATTCGGGTTGAAAAACGCACCCAGCGTATTTTCAAGGATGATGAGGAAATTGCTGGAACCCTTGAACAACTCTAACATCACCAACTTTATGGATGACATTCTCATAGCCACGGAAACATTTGAGGATCATCTACATTCTCTATCAATGTTACTGGGTAGACTCAGAGAGGCAGGTTTGACTGCTCGTCCAACAAAGTGTGTAATCGGATGTCAGGAATTAGAATTTTTGGGACATACAATTTGTCATGGAAACATGTCTCCTGATCCCAAAAATATAGAAAAGTTAAGGAATGCACCTAGACCACAGACAAAAAAAGATGTGAGGTCGTTCGTATCCTTAGGAGGATTCTATAAAAAGTACATCAAAGACTTCAACACCTTATGTGCACCTTTGACGGATCTGACAAAGAAAGGAAAACCTGACACAATAAAGTGGACGGCAGAGTGTGAGCATGCATATTCAGAATTGAAGCATAGACTCACTAGTAGGCCTATTCTGAAGTTACCAGATATGACGCAAGAGTTTATAGTACGGACTGATGCAAGCAATGTAGGAATTGGGGCAGCGCTTTTGCAAAAATCTCAGACCCAGAATGAGGAATTGTTTCCTGTTGCTTATGCCAGCCGCAAGTTGAACGCGGCAGAAAAGAATTACTCTACTATAGAGAGGGAATGTTTAGCATTGGTGTGGGCCATCAATAAGTTTCAACCCTATTTGTATGGCAAGCCATTTGTGGTCCAGTGCGATCATCAACCCCTGTCATTTTTGGCCTCATCACGTCATGCAAATACTCGCTTACTAAGATGGTCATTATTGATTCAGCCATACTCCTTCACTATTGAATGTATTCCTGGAAAACAGAATGTGGGCGCAGATTTTCTCAGTCGCCATCCCACAGAGTTGGAGCAAGATAGAAGGAAGGAAAACTGACTTTGGAACGGTCGATTTGCAATTGTCTTGTATCCAATAGTTAAGCTAGATATCATCCAGCTTAAAATATGGGGGAGCTATGTCGCAAAATTGGTGTCAAGTCATTGCAAACGCGCAAGTCATTGCAGACGGGTTCAGGTAGATTTTATAAACCCGTCAACGATCGATTGACCGCTTTCAAAATGGCGGCGTATCAGCGAAATGTGTATCAGACAGAGGAAATCGCCAACGATAAATAAAAGCAGAAGGGAATCAGTATGAAAAGGATTTTACATTTTAGTACAGGGAAGGATTGTGTATAACTTCATATAAGAAGGAACGGTAGGAAGTTCTCATTTACGGAGATATATGCGTATTTCGGCTGCCCACAGTTACGCTAACAGCTGGTAAACCCACTTCTGTTCTAAATATTAAAATCAACAAATAACAGTTTGGGAAATTACAGGGATAGGAAGATAGAGAGTTATCGGCTGGATAAAACTAGATAAGATGGAACAATATGGATATTATATATGCTGAGAATGAGAAAGGCAAAATTTCAGTCGACGCGCAGATCGGCTGAAATCACGGTTCGGGAAAGATTTTTCAGGTCTAGGTTGAAGCTGTGACGTCAGTACCCTCCGATACGTCCGCGCTATGCGTATATAAACGTATCGGTAAAAACTGGAGAGATACACATCGAAAGAGGTTTGAGACAGACTGGAGGCAGAGTTTCGCCACTACCCATGAATTGTGAGCGGATCGCCAGAAACATTTTTAAGTCCAGTATCTGAAGTCTGAGGGTTCCATGAAATAACTCAAACCAGACTGTCCAGTATCAGAAGCCTGTGTCGTTCATCAGAGGCAATCCCACAAAAGTGCAGGACCCCAAAGAGTGAACTTCAACTGGTCATTGGCATCCCTACTGTTGGGCTTACCAAGTCTGATATCAGCAAAGGACAGTTCAGTGTCAGCAGTATCAAGTTGAACAGATAAGTGTCACTTAGGACACTGACTACCACAATATATGAAACACAGTAAATAGTCAAGTGATGACATTTATCAGAGGACTAAGAACAGTGATATATTTAAAATGAATGCAGTCTAAATAGACAATACTAGGATATTGTGTGATATTAATATATATATATATATATATATATATATATATATATATATATATATATATATATATATATATATATATATATATATATATATATATATATATATATATATATATATATATTTCAATGCTCTTTTCCAACTAGTAGAAATAGAATATTAGTGTAATTATTAAACTATTTTAACTGTACCTGAGGATTTATTCACTTCTTCCATTTGTGGTTTCAGTGAATGTACATTTTACTTATCCCCTAGAATATAAGTAATCATAAGATAGTTACAGGGAGGAGACACCTTAAATCCTGGTACTACTTCTTACCAACTGGGCCAGGGTTTTCACAGTCTGACTATTTTTATGATAACAATCCACCAGTGCTTATTTCTAAGACTGGGGTATTACTTGTAAGGTCAGAACTCTTTACTGGCATACTCTTACATAAATAAATAATTTTAAATAACCTCCCGCTACACTACCATTTACTCAAACTGAGCAGTTATTTATTTTCTTACGGGTGTCTACCATTTACTCAAACTGAGCAGTTACTTATTTTCTTACGGGTGTCTACCATTTACTCAAACTGAGCAGTTTTTTATTTTCTTACGGGTGTCTACCATTTACTCAAACTGAGCAGTTACTTATTTTCTTACGGGTGTCTACCATTTACTCAAACTGAGCAGTTATTTATTTTCTTACGGGTGTCTACCATTTACTCAAACTGAGCAGTTATTTATTTTCTTACGGGTGTCTACCATTTACTCAAACTGAGCAGTTATTTATTTTCTTACGGGTGTCTACCATTTACCCAAACTGAGCAGTTATTTATTTTCTTACGTGTGTCTACCATTTACTCAAAATGAGCAGTTATTTATTTTCTTACGGGTGTCTACCATTTACTCAAACTGAGCAGTTACTTATTTTCTTACGGGTGTCTACCATTTACTCAAACTGAGCAGTTATTTATTTTCTTACGGGTGTCTACCATTTACTTAAACTGAGCAGTTACTTATTTTCTTACGGGTGTGTACCATTTACTCAAACTGAGCAGTTATTTATTTTCTTACGGGTGTATACCATTTACTCAAACTGAGCAGTTATTTATTTTCTTACGTGTGTCTACCATTTACTCAAACTGAGCAGTTATTTATTTTCTTACGGGTGTATACATACCATTTACTCAAACTGAGCAGGTATTTATTTTCTTACGGGTGTATACCATTTACTCAAACTGAGCAGTTACATGTTCTCGAAGATGGCACAAGTACAGGAGATAACATCATGTGACCATGAAAGAGTGGTGTTTTTTTGTCGCAATGGACACGTTAGAATGACTTTGCCAACCGGAAGCAGGTAAATAACGCGCTGAGAACTGCAGGCCTATTAAAAGTCAGCAAGTTGAGTTTATGAAGGAAATTTCCGAAATGGTCGTTTGTAAATGTGGCAAGTTTAGGGACACTCCTATACCTTTCACACACATTCACATTCACACACACAAAACAAAACAAAACAAATACAAAAACAGAGACGTCAAGGCTCGTTTTATTGTCAGACAATTCTTACAATTCCTATTCTGAGGTTGTGTAGCCGCGTGCGATTTTATTAATGTTTAAGAAGACTAACGATAATTTAGTAAACGATGTAGAACGTCAATTATTAGCACCAATTAGTTTTCATTTTAAATAAAAGTATGCAGTGAGGTTACTGCAGTACACGCAGTTCATTATGACCCACTGTGTGTCAAAGTGATTAATAGATAGTGTCGTGAGACATTCTAAATCCACATATATAAATTAAAAAGTAAATGTAAAGCCTAACGCATTAATTCAATAAAAGGAAAGAAGAATGGTAAAAGAACAGTGCGGTCCCCATAGCGTACGCCTGTATTATAGAACGTCATGCTAGTTAAACAAGAAATCCCCTTTTTATGCTCCGTCTGCATAATTGTAACGCTTTCACGTTTGCTAGAAAAGTCTACTGCATCAAATACACGCGTTTCGAAAAATAACACGGGTACTGTGTTTCTTAGAAAACCTTGAGATAGACACACTGCGTAATGACCTAGATTAATATTCCATTAATGCTACCCCACGCGAAAGGCATGCAGGCTTGATTTTTTTCAAATAAACAGTGACAAAAAACACTACCAATACGAGGTTAGGTTTTAAAAAACATGGTTAATGCTTATTAGGAAACATGACACAATATGTTTTACGTCTGAAATCCTGACATTAGCCTGACAGTACAGAAGACACCCAATCGTATAGAAGTGAGCGGGTGGTAGAAGAAAATACATATTTTGAATGCAGCCACTTAGCTCCATTAAACTTATATATTTGGGTGCCTTAGGTCTTGCTGACAAAGAATATGTTAGGTGTTAAGTAAATAGTCTAATAATTAACAAATTATAGCCAAAATATTATAGTGGTGTTGTCTGACAACACAGGATCATATTTGCTCATAATGGCGTGTTTGGACACTGCTTTAGAGGAAATGAGGCCACCACGTTAAATCCGATTTGATTGGCTAGAATAATATGTAAGGCGAAACATGATTAGTCGATGGCAAATACTATTTTTGGTTGTTAATGGCAACGATAGAAAGGGTACTTTTTTTCAAAAGCTTTTGTAAACATGGTCTCATTGGCTAGACCATTTAATATAGTCAATTAGGAGCGTCAGTTCAGTGCCACTTTTTGAAAATCCAATTCGTAAAAGCAAGTGCGTTGAGATCCAGCTCATATTTTTATAATAAAAGCCTGGGACAGAGGCAGATCGGAATTGTGCCATAACTCATCGCCAGTCAACGTATTTGTTTAATATTTCCGTGAATTGTGGTAAGCTAGACATATTTGATATCTTTTAGATGAAAATTGAATGTGAATTGATAAATTTATGTCTGTATGTGTGTGGTTCAGTAACAAACATGAGGCAAAGCCTAGATATTGCTCTATCATGAGAAAAATTTGTCGGAGAGGAGTATAACTGCATGGGATTGCCAAATAGTACTATGACACCTATCTTATTGAATAGAAGGAATTAATGCTGGAATTGCAGAGGCGTTGTAACCATTAGGGAGAGGAATAGTGGTGTATATTGTTCATGAGAAGCTAACAGTTGGCCTACCGCGCTGAACTCGGTGTTTGTTATGTATTGTGCTTCAGTGTGGAAATAGATTATAAATTAGTTCTGAAGTAGGAGGTACAACCTTCTTGTTTCAGGGACCGTGGTACTAAAGTATTAAAGCAGCACCTGGTCTGAGTTTTGCTGAATCCAGAGGCTGATAGCATACTCCTTGGTCAAGATATCAACCAGTGTTGTTTCTCAAGAAAACTGTGAAGCAAGCGAGCATAGGAGACTGTTTCCTGCCGCCCACACAGAAGTTAAGATTACGTTGGCCAGAGCAGCTCAATCTTGTGTATACCCCCCTCTAAAAGTGACTTTACATTAAATCCAGAGGGACATTTATTTGTTTCAAATAAAAAGAAACTGCGAACCTTTCCAATATTATTTCCACCAGAAACAAACACTTGAAGTCATGATGACAAACAACAACCTAGCTTGAATAGCCAGTATTACCTCATAGTACTACATCACTGTCGTGGTTGAGTTGGAGTGTAGAGTATTTGTCGAGTTGGACAACAGTAGTGAAATCGACAAGGGATAGTGGACTGACAGAGTTATAGATTACACTCACAGAAAGGTGTAAATAGGAGATGGACTTGAGACAACCTGGAAGAAGATTTATTCAAAAGGATCTCTCTCTCCAGGCCTCAACTCACTTATGTCTGTCTAAGCACCTCCTGCTCTCAACTCTTTTCTCTTATCATACATAGAGATTCTAGTAAAGAGCTAAAAATACAACTATGGATGGAAAGGTCGTGAACAGCGCATTAATAAATGTGTAAAATTTATTAAAGAAGAAAAGCATGAAAATAATGCATATCATCACCACAACATAAAATTACATCAATAATCAAATATTCATCAATAATCATATACACCAACAACCACACACACAGATCACCATTCATAAAACCTGTAGAACACAAAGAGATAAATAATCGAGTGACAGTCCTTCGGTTTTCGGGGACCAGCTGAAGTAACTCCAGTAAGTGGTGTTTTCGTATATATCCTCCATCGGTGATGGAATTAACCTGAATAACATCACTGTATAGGCGCTATCGTTGGTGACCCCCCCTACTGGCGCGAGTTGGGCTGGGGGACGCTGTTTATCTCCTGCTGACCAACTGATTAAACTGGGCGACAGCCTGTCCGCTTTTCGGGGACCAAATGTACTAGCTCCAGGAAGTGAATTACTTGTAGATCCTTCGTGAGGGACTAGCCTACAAAACTTTCTTTGTTGGTGCTAAACGTTGGTGACTCCCCTTATAGCGTGAGTGGGGCTGGAACTCTGTCCATAGATGGCTGCTCATACGTGCGAGGTTTTAAGTATCCAGGAAATACACCAGAAGAAGTCACTTGAGGACAAAGAGACCCAGGCGCGCTTATCCGGCGCAAGGCTCCGCTTGGCTGTAAATCCTGTTTAAACTGGTTTGGCTGTGGTTTGCTGAGTGCCCCGTTTAGGCACAAAAAAGGCGGGTGATATGGAATTCTGCTATAGGCATGCTGGGCGGGTTTGATATTCTGGAAGCCGCAATGCTCTGGCTGGTAATCCAATAGGCGAGTAGAGAACTACTACTGCGTTTGGCGATTCCAGATTTAGCGTTGGCTCCGTTGCACTGCGTGAGCTTAACTTGGCGTTGACAAAAAGGGGTTTTGATTCAGGAACGGGGTTGACGATTCGTGACGCTAGCGGTATTCAGAACCCTCTAGATCGAAGAGAATATTTCGTTCTTCGCCTGACTGGAATCTGCTCTCGCGAGTCGGTCTCCCTGAAACTGAGACCCAAAAGAGACACCTTTTAACTTCAAGCAACGCTAAAATCACACTAACTTTATACAGAAAGTTTCGCTCCACTATGGGATTAGATTTATTGTAGTTATTGCTATGATAGTTTAGGGCTGTCTTTAACCATGTCTCCTGTTCCTTAAAAATATCAATTATCAACACGCGCCCGCATAGGCTTAATATCTTTTGCACACCCAGGTACCTGTCAGTAAACTGTTCTGACAGCAACAATCTACTCCTCTTCTCCCAATCTCAACATACAGGAAACCTAACCTGTAGTTACAGTTAAATGAATATGCTTATTCATCTTACAACATTAAATGAATTTACATAAACAGATTACAGCATTTGACATTACACAAATAAATCGTATGTCCCCTTTGGGAAATATATTAGCATTTCCACAAAATGAGTACAAAGAAAATGCAATGTTCTTGCTATAATAATACAGTTGTGGCTAGATCATACGATATAATTATATCTATGCCTGGTGACTGCTTTCAGTGAAAGTTATAGACTAGTGCCTAGCCACACAAGTAAGCATAAAATGATCCTCCCTTGCCACTAGAAATATCTATCAGAAGGAATAAGTGACTATCTCCTATAATCCAGAGTTATTACCTGCATCTCACTATTCAGTTTTAAAGTGAACAATCCACACCTGACATTATCTTACAGAAATGACAGTTAATTTTGCTGACTCTTAACCCAATGGTAAGCATTCGTGGACTGATTCTACGCCTAATATCTGTTATTGTAAGTTTAACATTTAACCCATGATAAACCCTAACAGTTTAAGCACCCTTAATAGGCCGTAGACAGCGCTGCCTTATCACTGAATAAATTACTAGGAGAAGTCCTCAGAAATAAATTCACTTCCCTAACAGATATATAAAAGCTAACATGAATCTAATATAATAATTATAAGATATGTCAACTCACCCCGAAAAATGACTAGAACATAGGCAAACACATTCTAGTACTGTGTTAAAGTTTGCCTTATCTCATGATGGTCATCTACGGGCCAGGAAAATTTACGAATGTCTTTGTCTATTAAAACCAGTCTACTCTTATAGATCACAAGGGACGCTCCCCCGGACCTGGCCTGCATATTTCTACAGAAGTTCGGCGAAAGACGTAATCTAGAGTAAGACAAAAGAAATCGTGCGAAAGTTCCCCAGGTAGAGAAATGCATAACATTATGCTCTATCTTGTCTAAGGGGCGAAAACCCAAAGACTGACCGCGATTGTTATCTTCCCCTGAAACAGATCACACTCGTTACCCAGGCCTCAAAGGGTACCAGCCGCTCGTCATCAAACGTTTTAAAGCGACCAGAGAAATTCCCCTGTTGGGACCACAGAGGGTACCCGCCGCTAACGAACCGTTTCTTTCACAGAAACCGTCTTTGGCTCGTTCTAACACTTAAAGCGGACCCGAGAAATGTTTCTCTGGTCGAACAGGTGCGTTTAGATAACATTACGTCTAGCGTTAGCTGACCGCAGCTGGCCAGCGTAAACAACCTCGGGTGGGGTTGAGAAGGTGAAAAAATGTAGGTAGAATATGAAAGAAACGAAAATACAAAATGTCTCGGAAAACAGAACATTTAAAGGAGTAATCAAATTATGGACAAGATGGTAAAATAAATTATCTTTCACGTGACAAGTGCCCCCCCCCCCCCCTTTTAAAGTTCGAGGAATACGGACAAAAATGACAGTAATTTATCTTTTCCATCGATGTCCGTTACCTGTCATTGGAAACCTTCTATACTCATAAAACCAAAATCGTATCCAATTTCTGTCAGTACTGTATGATTAGCTCCGAGTTCATTTCTTTTCTTCCCTCTGTCTAATAGACGTTCAGCGAATGGGATTTTGCGAGGCCAGTCGGCACTGACGCCTTCCGTTTCCGTGTGAACCTGACCTTGCTTCCGCAATTTGCTTTGTCTGTCCATGGTCCGGAAAATTATCCGCACCTGTTGTGAGTTTCGGCCCCGCCTGAACTCACTGGCCACTGCATAGGTAATCCGCCTGTTATGTGCAGTGTAATCGTTGCTGGACTCGGGCTGTTTAATTTCTGTTATGGGTTTACCTGTCGCGGACTTGAATAACCCTGTATAGCTGCAGTCTATAGGGACTTTTCGCGCGCGTGTAACCCTAGTTGGTAAATAAAGCCGTTCGTTGGCCGAAGAAATGCTAGCATTTTTCTTCTGCCTCTCCACACCTACTCCGCTGTTTCGGCGGGAGCATTGATCAATCTTCAGACCTGTGCCGTCTAAAGGCGGGTCTGGAGCTTTCCTTGCCTTGCCAGTCACAACTCTGGCTTGGTCAACGGAAATGATCAAGTTGTTCTGTAATGGCCTGGCGGAGGCGACTACTTTGCTGTCCATCAGTGGGGTTGAGACCACTGGAATAATGCGATTTGAATGAGAAAACTCTGCTGCCTGAAGCAAAGAGTAATCGATCGCATTCTGGGGTTCTACTAAATCATAACAGATCTCCGTAGCTTCTATCCGTGAAGACAGATAGGTAATATCTGCGAGTTGCAGAGTTTGTTGAGTCGCTTCACCGGTACTAGCATGACGTGAGCCAAGGCTCTCAACAATGGCTCCTTGTACAGTAGTAAGGCAGCTTTTCTCACTGTCTTCTGCCCTGAGAAGTGTGAGAGACTCAAATGGAATACCAGGGATCCCTTCGCATGGAACCCTGTGTCCACCATAAACGTCAACTTTGCCCTCCCCTGAGGAAGTTACTGGCGTCAGTTGAACTTTGTCCTGCAATGCGAGATCCACTTCCTGGTTGACAGGCCCCGCAGACTGCATGCAAAGGACTGGACGGTTTGAGATCCCGTTAGATCGCGAAGTGCCCGAGAAAAAACTCTCGGTGTGTTTTTCCAAAGTTCCTTGGAACGGTTTGGAAAGTTTAACCCTTTTAGCAGGCGACTTCTTGCACCTTTTAAGCTCAGGGTGATAAGAGGAGCGGCGCCTCCTTTCTACGATCGTTGAGTTGGAGGGATACGCCTCTGCATATGGTTTTTCGCTGTCCGGCCGGGAATCTTGCGAAATATAACGTGATAGGGTGTGGCTCCCTTTTCTCGACGTCACGTGTCGGTTAGGTGCTGCTCGGTCTGGAGCGTGAGAGGCTCGGGGTTCGCCGCTTGCCAGACGGGAACAATCCGTATTACAATGCTTGTTAGCACCTGTCTCACCTTTGTGCAGTTTCCATGCCTGGGAACGTTGCGTAATTTTCCCGTGGCTTTAGGTCTGCTGTCCCGACGTAAATTCTTTCCTTGTTTGGGCTTCGGATCCAAGTCCAAAGGAAAGTCAATTTTCTGGAGTTGGGGTTCGGTTTTAGCAGGCAAGTTTTCTTTCATGGGCGCAAGGTTTGCAGGGGCGTTGACCGTTAAGGGCACAGTAGAAGGGGAAGTAGAGTGACTACATTTAGTATCTGTTTCCACCCTCCGAATTTGGCTATCCAGTTCATTCATTCTGATTTGGTGTAGCCTGCTCCTTTCTTGGCTTTCTCTGTCCCTTTCTTGGCGCTCTATTTCCCATTGCTTGTCCCGTTCTTGTTGCTCCATTTCCAATTTCTTGTCCCGTTCTTGTCTTTGCTTTTCCCTTTGCTTCTCATCTTCTATCACTTCTTCTACATACTGTCGGGTGAATGCTTCACTCTCCCCAGTTTGTTTACAGGACCATGCCAAGATTAAACGGCTGTCAAACCAATTGTCTACCTCGTATTGATCCTGCAGGCTTACTGCAAATTCTAGAAAGGGCTGGATTTCGCTATCCTTGTACTCCATGTACTTAGCTACCTCGAGGGCAATCCTATGCACTTTATCTAGATCGGCCATTATATCAGGGTGAGCAAACACTATAGAAGAATAGAACCTAGAGATCTTAGTTACCTAGTCCACTAGATGCTGATTAACTTAATAATCAATAAAATCTAGGCTAGCCAGGGAACTTTAAAAAACAAGAAAGTTTGTAGCTACTCTGATTGCGACAAGCAAAACCCCCAAAAACTCCAAAAATGTAAGTGATGTAAACTTATTACTATCACTTCACCCCAGTTCTGTCAGTACTAAGCTATTGAGAGGATTGGTTACTATCGTCCGAATGAACACCCTCCCTTGGTACAAATGCAAGCTAGTAACTGACTATCTGTAGCTTCTTATCTCAGATTAAAGAGCTACTCCTGAAAAAATATTAACCCTTAAAAAAAAAAAATTTCTGACTTTTACAACAATAGTTGTCAGATTTGTCAACCAAAAACTCAGCATTGATACCATCAACCTTTACCAGCTGTCTCATGTGTAGCATGAACAATAAATGTAACTAAATATTTATGATTGCTGTGGAGAAAAACGCTGTTCCGACTTCCTCCAAAAGAAATAGTTCGATATGTCTAGGGGAAAGAAATTCCTATAATCTGCAGAACACTAAACTCTAAGAATCAGAATAGAATCTTGTGAGAGATTCCTACCAGACTGCAACCTCATCTTTTGCGATTGCTGCAGATGTAGTTCAAATTCAGCGGCGAGACCCCATTTGTCGTGGTTGAGTTGGAGTGTAGAGTATTTGTCGAGTTGGACAACAGTAGTGAAATCGACAAGGGATAGTGGACTGACAGAGTTATAGATTACACTCACAGAAAGGTGTAAATAGGAGATGGACTTGAGACAACCTGGAAGAAGATTTATTCAAAAGGATCTCTCTCTCCAGGCCTCAACTCACTTATGTCTGTCTAAGCACCTCCTGCTCTCAACTCTTTTCTCTTATCATACATAGAGATTCTAGTAAAGAGCTAAAAATACAACTATGGATGGAAAGGTCGTGAACAGCGCATTAATAAATGTGTAAAATTTATTAAAGAAGAAAAGCATGAAAATAATGCATATCATCACCACAACATAAAATTACATCAATAATCAAATATTCATCAATAATCATATACACCAACAACCACACACACAGATCACCATTCATAAAACCTGTAGAACACAAAGAGATAAATAATCGAGTGACAGTCCTTCGGTTTTCGGGGACCCGCTGAAGTAACTCCAGTAAGTGGTGTTTTCGTATATGTCGTCCATGGGTGATGGAATTAACCTGATTAACATCCCTGTATAGGCGCTATCGTTGGTGACCCCCCCCCCCCCTACTGGCGCGAGTTGGGCTGGGGGACGCTGTTTATCTCCTGCTGACCAACTGATTGAACTGGGCGACAGCCTGTCCGCTTTTCGGGGACCAAATGTACTAGCTCCAGGAAGTGAATTACTTGTAGATCCTTCGTGAGGGACTAGCCTACAAAACTTTCTTTGTTGGTGCTAAACGTTGGTGACTCCCCTTATAGCGTGAGTGGGGCTGGAACTCTGTCCATAGATGGCTGCTCATACGTGCGAGGTTTTAAGTATCCAGGAAATACACCAGAAGAAGTCACTTGAGGACAAAGAGACCCAGGCGCGCTTATCCGGCGCAAGGCTCCGCTTGGCTGTAAATCCTGTTTAAACTGGTTTGGCTGTGGTTTGCTGAGTGCCCCGTTTAGGCACAAAAAAGGCGGGTGATATGGAATTCTGCTATAGGCATGCTGGGCGGGTTTGATATTCTGGAAGCCGCAATGCTCTGGCTGGTAATCCAATAGGCGAGTAGAGAACTACTACTGCGTTTGGCGATTCCAGATTTAGCGTTGGCTCCGTTGCACTGCGTGAGCTTAACTTGGCGTTGACAAAAAGGGGTTTTGATTCAGGAACGGGGTTGACGATTCGTGACGCTAGCGGTATTCAGAACCCTCTAGATAGAAGAGAATATTTCGTTCTTCGCCTGACTGGAATCTGCTCTCGCGAGTCGGTCTCCCTGAAACTGAGACCCAAAAGAGACACCTTTTAACTTCAAGCAACGCTAAAATCACACTAACTTTATACAGAAAGTTTCGCTCCACTATGGGATTAGATTTATTGTAGTTATTGCTATGATAGTTTAGGGCTGTCTTTAACCATGTCTCCTGTTCCTTAAAAATATCAATTATCAACACGCGCCCGCATAGGCTTAATATCTTTTGCACACCCAGGTACCTGTCAGTAACTGTTCTGACAGCAACAATCTACTCCTCTTCTCCCAATCTCAACATACAGGAAACCTAACCTGTAGTTACAGTTAAATGAATATGCTTATTCATCTTACAACATTAAATGAATTTACATAAACAGATTACAGCATTTGACATTACACAAATAAATCGTATGTCCCCTTTGGGAAATATATTAGCATTTCCACAAAATGAGTACAAAGAAAATGCAATGTTCTTGCTATAATAATACAGTTGTGGCTAGATCATACGATATAATTATATCTATGCCTGGTGACTGCTTTCAGTGAAAGTTATAGACTAGTGCCTGCCACACAAGTAAGCATAAAATGATCCTCCCTTACCACTAGAAATATCTATCAGAAGGAATAAGTGACTATCTCCTATAATCCAGAGTTATTACCTGCATCTCACTATTCAGTTTTAAAGTGAACAATCCACACCTGACATTATCTTACAGAAATGACAGTTAATTTTGCTGACTCTTAACCCAATGGTAAGCATTCGTGGACTGATTCTACGCCTAATATCTGTTATTGTAAGTTTAACATTTAACCCATGATAAACCCTAACAGTTTAAGCACCCTTACTAGGCCGTAGACAGCGCTACCTTATCACTGAATAAATTACTAGGAGAAGTCCTCAGAAATAAATTCACTTCCCTAACAGATATATAAAGCTAACATGAATCTAATATAATAATTATAAGATATGTCAACTCACCCCGAAAAATGATTAGAACATAGGCAAACACATTCTAGTACAGTGTTAACGTTTGCCTTATCTCATGATGGTCATCTACGGGCCAGGAAAATTTACGAATGTCTTTGTCTATTAAAACCAGTCTACTCTTATAGATCACAAAGGACGCTCCCCCCGGACCTGGCCTGCATATTTCTACAGAAGTTCGGCGAAAGACGT
Organism: Oreohelix idahoensis; assembly: GCA_024509875.1. Classification (NCBI taxonomy): domain Eukaryota; kingdom Metazoa; phylum Mollusca; class Gastropoda; order Stylommatophora; family Oreohelicidae; genus Oreohelix; species Oreohelix idahoensis. Next base: position 143,524 of record JAMPIV010012018.1, read on the forward strand.
AATCTAGAGTAAGACAAAAGAAATCGTGCGAAAGTTCCCCAGGTAGAGAAATGCATAACATTATGCTCTATCTTGTCTAAGGGGCGAAAACCCAAAGACTGACCGCGATTGTTATCTTCCCCTGAAACAGATCACACTCGTTACCCAGGCCTCAAAGGGTACCAGCCGCTCGTCATCAAACGTTTTAAAGCGACCAGAGAAATTCCCCTGTTGGGACCACAGAGGGTACCCGCCGCTAACGAACCGTTTCTTTCACAGAAACCGTCTTTGGCTCGTTCTAACACTTAAAGCGGACCCGAGAAATGTTTCTCTGGTCGAACAGGTGCGTTTAGATAACATTACGTCTAGCGTTAGCTGACCGCAGCTGGCCAGCGTAAACAACCTCGGGTGGGGTTGAGAAGGTGAAAAAATGTAGGTAGAATATGAAAGAAACGAAAATACAAAATGTCTCGGAAAACAGAACATTTAAAGGAGTAATCAAATTATGGACAAGATGGTAAAATAAATTATCTTTCACGTGACAATCACTACTTACACACATATTGTAATAATAATATCTTCTTCTTCTTCTTCTTCCATCCTTAGCCACCGACCGTCAAAGCAGTCAGTGGCCATTACGCCTAGTGGCGTCTTAGGGCAACAGCAGATAGGTTTTCTTTGTCATTGTTTCCCATCACGCCTATTGGCGTCTTTAGGGCAACGGCAAATCAATCCATTTGCTGTTGTTTCCGTAATCGAAGTGACTGGCAAACGGGTGATCAGCCCGTTAATAATAATATATGTCAATACAAAGATCCTATCTATAAATTGTGTACATACAACTTGTGATTTCATTTGATTGTGATTCCTGGTTCACTTTGTAGTTGAATCAGGATATCTATTATTGAAAGGAATTAATACATATTTTAAAAGTTATCACTTGACTTATTAAGATAGTCTTATAGAGTGTTCCATGTATGTGAGTGTTGTAAAGTATTGTGGATTAAATTAAATTGTTTATCTGTCTGTTGGTTGTTGTGAACACACACTGCATCATTATCATAACCCTAGACATTCAACGTAGTCATCACAATATTCCAGAATTAGTCTGACTGAGGTCTAAATGTGGTAGCAAAGTAAGGTCATCTGTAATACACCACACTTATTAGATACAGATACCTTCACAGCTGATCTCAATCAGTACACTAAGTCCCCTATAAATACTTATAACATCCCACTTTACCACAGATAGGTCGCACTAAGTGACTGACAAAGTTTGTATCAGCAGTGATTCTCAAAATATATCGGAAAGGTCCCTAACTAAGTATGATGCTAGTAACTACAATACGTTAAGAAGCATTCATACGCACTTGAAATTGTAAAATAATGCAGTCAGCAAGAATTGAATAAAACAGAATGTATGTCAACATATAGAGCAGCGCGTGAGAATGGTTACTAAAAAGTAGAATTATAAAAATTAAGATCACGTTGATCAAAGGAGCAGCAGAGAGAGAGAGTGAGAGATCTCTTTCAATTACTCCAAGAGACATGTTTTGGATGCAATGTTGTTGTTGTTGAAGCTGTTTTTTTTTTTTTTCTCTTAAATTTTCTAGAAAAGATGGAAAGCGAGGCTCTCCAGCACTCTTAGACAGCAAATCTTCAACATCAAGCACCACATCTTCGGTGCAAGTTTTCAGTGTAACAAGTATCTTGTTCTGTTTTGTTATCCTGATATCACACGGGCGATAGATTAAAAACATTCCGAAATGTTTATAACGCACTATTAGAGAATTATCTTTCTCTTCAAGTACCGTTGACCTTCACTCAGTAGAAAGATCATGTCTCTCCACTACTTGATGTCTCCAGTATTATTTATCAACTCGTGTAAAAAAGTCATAAGACTGGAATTGCCAAAATTCGAAAAAGCACCAATACCTAATGGCGAATTTTACTTACAAAAGTTATTTTTAAAAACCACTGAATGCATCACCACAGTACACGACGACTGACTAAAGCAGCTTAGCGAGGAATTAATCCAACTATGTATTACGGGATCAACATTGCTATAAATATTTTTGTGCACAACGTCATTTGCGCATTTTTCTTTGGTAAGTGTTACTTTTTTCGGGAGAGTACATATACGGGAAACAATACAATCCCATCCCAACATAATTACCGATGTATGTTACGTCGGTCGGTCTCACTCAAAATAATAAATCGCACCAGAAAAAAAAAGTGCGCAACGCACGGTGTGCAATTTGCGCGGCGTGGGTGTTATATAAAACAAATACATTGTTTGTGTTTTTTTTTTAATTTATTCTTTCACGAAATTAGTAGCGCTCGACAAAAAAAAAGTGCGTAAAAATTGGTGTGCATGAGCCCTCACCCGATGTACAAATCATGAAAACTTGAAAGTATTTGTTAAAACCACTTATTATCACGGAACACTCTTTGAAAACAATCCACGCACTTTCACACGAAATGTTGTCATCAAAGAACTTTTAAATTGAATCTAAAATAACATAATTCTCGCCGTGCACGTTGGTCACAGTTGAGGAATGCAACCGTGTTGAAAAAATGTTTTGTTTCCATTATATATACTCTCCCGAAAATAGTTACAATCAACAAAGAAAAGCGTTCAAATGACGGTGTTCATGAACAGTTTGATTACACTGTATAATAGAAAGAAACCAAAAAACACTCTAAGAATGTACTTCTATCTGCTCATCAGGGAACGGAAACAACACACCGTAATTAGTTTGACGGTAGTTAATTTATAAACGACATGCGGATTTCGTAAAAACATTATATGTATTTCCGTCGTGACTTCAAAGAAAATACATGTCGTCAAGTTTCATTATTTGTAGACAGTGTTGGTGAACGTTTTGTGTTGTGAAGATCTTCTACAGTGACCAAGTTTGTCATCAGTAGGCTGCCCAGAAAAGATCCTGGAAAATGAGGCTTCCCATTGCCTCAAAATACCTGTGGCCATAACCATCTCAGGTGTTGTTAATCTGACACAATCTGTTCTACCACAAAACTCTACGATCACATCAGAAAAACACATAACAAGATAGACTACAACATTGGAACATATTACTAAAAGAATAAAGTCGTTAACAAAGACTAATACCTGACACACTAACAAACACACCTGATAGACAAATCTTCTATTCTACAAACACAACCAGACAGTTAAAACAACAGACTACACGGCCACAGGTGTGCGCGAGGTTGGTAACCTCATCTTGAAAAAACGCATTGCTGCAGAAACCCGTTCATAAGTGAGAGCTTGCGTAGAACAGAAGAATTGAAAAAATTATATGACAAAGCCACCAGTGTGGAACTGAAGACAAGGACTAGACAAGCACCAATGGAGCAAGAGATGAGAAGAAGACGCTGAGGATAGATAGGACGCACATTGAAGAAACATGTTGATAGCATTACCAGGAATTTCGTGTTATGGAATCGCCAAGGAAAGAGAGACAGAGGTAGACACACACACACACACAAAAAGAAAAAGAAACTTAGAGAAGAAAGCTGGAGATAGAAGTGAAAATGATGAAAAAGACGTGAAGAGAAAACTTGAGCTAATGGCACGTGACCTAAGAATTTAGCATGTGTTTGTTGAAGGTCTACGTTCCTAGGGCAGCCAAAGGGTTTTGATTGAAAGAAGCCACAGCTACAAAAGCACGGTGTGGGGTTTGGCGCTGGCTTCCTGCAAAGGAAACCTATTATAATGGGTGTCTCCATGATATGTAAGGGAGCGAGAAATGGAACGATTTGTACTTTTGACAGCCGCCTGCAGCTTTGTACAAATAATATTTCACATTTTTAAAAAATAAAATTTTGCCTCGTTTTGGCGAGGCGCGTACCGTTCAACCTAGTCGGTTATATTAGGGCACATGTCCAAATATAAAAGACCTTTAGGACTGTATAATTTTATATTTCACATGTTTAAGTGATCGTTTATTAAACTGATGGTGTGTTCTAAGCCATGGATTCGTCTTGAGAATGCAGCACTCATTTGTAAACTTCGTCTTTCATTCTTGTCTTTGCTACGCGTACATTTCTCTCAGCCAGTTATTCTGGAATATTCTTCATCAAGTATACAGAGGGACTGAACGCTAAGTTATTTCGCCATCTCATGAGAATCAATCAATCAATAACTTTTACCTCATCAAGGAGCATAGGCCTTCAACGCACACCTGCCAAGTCTCCCTGTCGCGTGTTATCAGCTCAAGATCTTTCCACGTTTTTTTCATCATATTCACTTCCGTCTCTAGCACTCTTCTCAGTGTGTTTCTTAACTACCTCTACCTCGCTTACCCTGGGGGTTCCATAATAAAAATTGCTTTGTAATGCTATCTACAAGTTTCCTCAAATGTGTGTCTTGTCTATCCCCTGTGTCTTCATCTCATCTCTAATTCCACAGGCACTTGTCTAGTTCTTGCCATCAGTTCCACATTGGTGACTTTGTCATACCATTTTAATCTCATGAGCCCGATCGCAAGGTATAACGGTGGAAAACTCGCTATTGTGGAAGGAGAAATCAGAGCAGCAGTGATAGAATGAACCAATCTACCCTCTGAATATTGGGGTTGGTAGATAGTTTTCTTGGGGTGATTACCACTACGCGCGTATAACATCAGAAGATTTGGTTTCAGGACACAGGGAAAACCAACAGGCAGATGGATAGACAACTACCACGTCTTTGAGTGCCCAGCACTCGATGATGTTACGAAAATGATCCTTACATCGAGGCCAGATATACCAAACACCTTGTAAGACACGCCTGTTTGCGAGCGACGTTTTAGTTTTTCCTGACCGCGCTATTTATAGCTATCGTGACAGAGGTCACGTGGTCAACTTCCTAATGGGGAAAAAATGTGGCGGTGTTTACTTTTGATAGGGCTTAATTAATGCTTTTAGGCTACTTTATTATTATAAATACCGGCTTTAATTTTGCGTTAAGCTAGACTTGAAATGTTAGAGTAATTTTTAGAACAAGAACAAACATTTTATCACAATTAGAACAGAAGATATAATAGTCTGAAATAGTGTAAAATTTCCTTTTTTTAAATATTGTGTTATGGTTTGTTTCTAATGCAATTTACACTAAAACGATCACAATCAACATGCATAACAAATTACAGAAATCAAAAGTAGAAAACCTGCAGAAAATGGATATCATAGTTTAGTTTTGGTTTCATGCGTCAAACATTAATTATTGAAACATTAAATTGCAAGTCCACATTTATTACCTTAAAATAACACACCCAATTGTCCCCAAAACATGAGAGCTAATAATTATCTCAATCATACATCACGATAGTCATGTAAAAATGAGTATGGTCATGAGTAAAACGAAATGTTCAATTTAATAAATAAAACATACACCAATTAAATGATTTCCACACTCTGTTAATTCTGTCACTCTCACGCAACAACTGCCATAATTTGCTCTAGCCCCAAAATTTCGCTCAATTATCATTCACGCTTCCTTTTTTTAATAGGAGGAATCCGTACATTCACAGACGGAGAAATTTGTAACAAATGAGTTTCCATTATAAATTTTAATTGTGAAGTTCTATTTTTAATACCGCTGGCGCGTCTTTCAAAATTCTCTGTTTTCTCTCCTGTGCCCACGTAAGACCTACTGTTTCCTTCATGGCTATTGCTAATTCTTTGGATATTCTAACTCTACTTTCAATGCCTGCTTTCCTGCAAATTTCCTGACGTGACGTTTCTGAACAGCGTTGTAGTTCATGTACCTGCTGCAGGTCTAGTGAGTCAGTTGATGTTCCAGCAATATGTTTCCTAACAGTGTGGAGAAATTGAGATCGCTTACGTTTTGTTGGCGTTCTGGTGACTGATGTTTCTCTTCTATGTTTAATTAGCCATACAAACACAAGTAGATGATGACATGGAATTTTTTGTACTACAATAGGCTGTCCTCTGGTTTTGCATTTTATGATATTATTTTTTGCTGTTTCTAGTTTTTTTCTAACAATGGATGTGAATAGGGGTTCTTCCTCTTGTGTTAGTGGTTGTGAAGGTGGCTTAGCAAGTAACTGTTGTACTGTGATGTCGCTTTTGAAGACAGGCGAGGTGGATATACTTGTCGTATGTATAACTGACTTGGTAGGTGTAGATGTGGCAACAAAAACTGGCATGCTAGGGTGAGTAGTGTCATCCACCTCCAAATGAATAATGGTATCGCCTTTAATGTGAGATGACTCATCAACCTCCAGCTGAACAATATCATCACTAGTGTGAGCAGGCACATCAACCTCATGCTGTACAGAGCTATCCTGACTACAGCTAACTGACTGACTACAGCTAACTGACTGACTACATTTAACTGACTGACTACAACTAACTGACTGACTACAGCTAACTGACTGACTAGACATGGAGGGGTCAGAAAGAACATCACAGGGGATAGAGCAGCTTTTTGTTTTTAAAACACCAAAAGATGTCTTTGCAAACTAATTGCACAGTTGACATTCACTTATAGTTACATTTTGGTCATAGTCTTTCCAGATGTGCTGACTGTTTTCCGATAGTAACTTGGCTGTTTCAAGACACTTCTCATTCTGCCTCCTTTTTGAGTTTTGTATTCGTAAGTAACACTTCTTACAAAATATAGTCGAATGCTCTGTGGGTTTATCATCTGATACGTTAATTCCAAACACAAAGAACAGATCACTAACGTAATTAGAACAGTTTAGTGCTTTATGGTTTGAACTTTTTGTTTTGGAAATTAATGCTCTCTTGCCACAGGCTCTGCACAGTGCACTTTCACAATTCATATGATGCAAAAAAGTATGTTCCGTTTCGTTATGTAGTATAGTTTACTTGTGTATGTATAAAGATAATGGAATATTTGGGAGTATTAAGTCTAACACCAGGCTGTAGAATGCTTTATCTGTGAATGAAAGAAGATATACAAACAGTTACTTAGAATTCTTTGGCAGCCGTCGTCTGCACAGGATTGTCTACCAAAGAACACTAATGGAACAGTCCTTATCTCACACACAATAAAAAAAGACATTCATATTATAAATACAAGATTAACAAGACTTGAAAGATAGATCAAAGTATGTGGAAGTAATCTATCTATAGCTTTACATGTTTTCTGACGCTCTTATACGTCTAGTTAAGTATCATTATAAATGATTGAAAATGCAAAAACAGATGGTGCTTTACAAAAAGTTATTTTTTTTACATCCTTATTTAAGATTTGCGAGTATCAGGAATGCGTTTGCAGTGATTTAAATGTTATAAAATCTGGTGACAATATGCTTGTTCTTGTAATGCCAAACTCATAAAACTGACTACCACACATTCTCAAGATATGAAACGAAAAAAAAAAGTATGTGGAAATAATCTTTAGCTTCCCTTCGAGAAGTCTTTATAATTATAAACTCATACGAATGGGCTGATTTTTAGATATTACATTAATAAAAAGATTACTTCTGTTATGAATTTCCTCAAATGATGACGCTGTTTTCAAAAGTCTGTAACTACGTCAAATATAATTTCAATCAAATAAAAATGCAATCAAAAATAGAACACAGAACAAAGTTATAGTATACAAAAGAATTTTAGCGCTGTGTTTATCCAGAACGAGTGTGTAATGATTTATATTTTACTGATTTTACACACACATCAGCTGATTTTCCCCGCCAAAACCCTCAGTAGTCGTTTACGGTGCACATGAAAATATACCAGGTGTCAGAATTCCGGTCACCGAAACTAAAAGAGCGCTCTGGTATAGGGTGCAAACAGCCGTGAAGGAGAAACACAAGAGCCCACGCACCGATCGATCAATAACAACAACAGAAATCCAACGACAACACGGGTTCACAGTCAGCGCCGGCTTTATTAACTGCGGGGCCCGATTTGGACCATATTGGAGGGGCCCCCTTTAATTAAGATTAGTTTTTATTTTTTTTTTATTTTTTATTTTTTTTTTATTTTTTTTTTGTAACACGCTTTATGTTAAAATACAGCTAATAAATATAGATTGCTACTTTATTTTTAATACAGTGTGATAGCATTATTCCTGATATGTAATTTGAAATAATTTTCATTCTTTTTTTCAAAGCAGGAGGTAAGAATCCTAGAGAGTGGGGCTTCTTGTGAGCACAGGGCCCGATTGGATCAAATAGGCTCAATCAGCCTATTGCCGGTTCTGCTCGCAGTAGCCAGTCCAACACACTTGACTCCAGAACACAAACTGCAGCTCATCTCTGCGCTGCACCGCATCTGTGAAACGAAAAATTAAGTAAGTTTTTCTTCATTCCCCTATTTTTACTGCACTGCCTGAATTCCTCACTCCGCTTTCCCCAGCTTGTCTCTCAATCTTCAATCACTTGACATTATAACGCAAGAACAACAAGAGCAGATGCCAGTAGCACGTGACAGATCTTTATCTGGGGTCACCTGATCAATAAATCATGACGGGGGGTTTTTCATTCATTCAGAGAACATGAAAATGAACGAAAAACACTGTAGCACTTTTAATAAATGGGCCACGCTAAATGTGTTGTCTGCTTCATAGTTCAGAGCTTTACTATAAATAATAAATGTATGCTTTGTAATTAGAAGTTGTTTTTTGTTCTCTTCATTTCGCGAGGCGTGCCGTGTTTAGTCTTGATTCAAGTAGGGTGAGGCGGGGAGAAATGCCCCATTTCTAAACAGTTAGCAGCCCCCTTCCGCAATAACTGACTATGGGAATGCGCCCCTGGGGTGATAATCCTCTGCTGTTTGTTTTTGGCTGGTGTTCTATTCTGCGTATTCTTTTTCTCTTCTGCTTGTTGTGAGAGCTCGACTCCTTTTCGCCCAATCCGAGGTGGTGCTGTCATTTCTATATCATATGTATTGTAATGTATTACAATAATGTATATTGTAATGTAAAAAATCCCAATCATAACAATATTTTTTGGGACCAATTCTGAATCATCATCGTCCCGTTTAATCTGCGCCCACATATATATATATATATATATATATATATATATATATATATATATATATATATATATATATATATATATATATATATATATATATATATAATCCTTTACACTAGGGCGCATCATCATTTGCCTTTGCGCTTCTTACGGAGCAAGGGTCACCAATGCCGCTTGTCCCCTTGCAGTAAACCTGCACCAATTAGTCGCTTGCTCTTGTTGCAGTGGTTTCACTGACAATTTGTTTGACATGATGTAATTGTGAACATAGGAATGAACAGAGAATAAAAATTAGAGATCTCAATTAGACAGCTAATATATTTTGGCCATTGTCATGGGATTTGCCTCTCCTTTGCTCAGCAGTAGTGGTCGACCAGTGGCCAAAACTCAAGAGTGGGTCTTCAAAGGTGTCTACCTTCGCACAAGATTACACTTGGCACAGTTGTAGAAAGAAAAATAATGATGCTTCTATCTCACAGGAGTTTTCACAAGATAGTTCAGAAGTCAAGAACAATGCTGCATAGGGCAGAGCACTAACAACTTATCTGATATGGAACCTTTTGTGAAGTCTTGAGCAATTGTGTTTCTAGTTCGGGCTGGCAGCTGGTTTAATGCAGCGAAATTCCTGTTATAAGTATGTTTGGCTCTATGGCTGTAACTATACGTATATGCATTAAAGATTTTAGATCATAAATGCGCTCTCTTATCTATAAGAACTGAATCAACGTTGAATTTGTAAAATAACATATAACAAATTTAATGATCAATTTGTCTTTAACAAATTTAAATAAATATGGATGAAAGTGACTTTAGAGGGTTTTAAAAAGTGTCTTCACTGAGACATAACTGGGGGCTGATGATTATTGTCTGTTGCTTGCGCGTGTTACAAAAATACTTAACTGGCTGAGTACTGCAATGAGTCGTTGTCAGGTCTTTTGTGATGAGGACTCTTCTCTAGAGGCGTCTTGATGAACTTCACTCCTAATGTCAAGGTGGGCGTCTTCACAACGTGTCCACTACAGAAAGTTGGTGTCGAACCCAGCTTTTTGAATCACAAGATAGTGGTGAAGATTGTTACTTCAGACTGGTCTGGTACTCAGAACCGTCTTGTAGCTTCGAACCACGAATAGTAATGTAGTCTCGTACCACGAACTTTAGGAAAAATAAAAGAACAAATGCCTCTGCTAAGTACATTTGTGGGCTGCAGATGAACAGGCGCATTGTCTCGCTGCCCACCCACCAATGTTAGCCTCTCTGAATAATTATTCTCTCTGAGTATACATAGGATAACTCAGGGAATATGATTAGAAATCACCGTTATTCTTATGGTTACTTAAATGAGGAAAATGAGTCTGGACAGCGCGAGTGCAATGATTTGCCAGAACTAACATGATAAAAGTACACATATCTCACAAAATGAGACTAAACACCCAAGGCACGTCTGAGATAATTATCTCACTGCTACATTCGGAGTCTGGGGTCACTACTGCTTTCGCTTTCCTGGGCGAACTAGCATAAAGCAAACACCAGTGCTTGCAGTAGTGGTATATGAACATACTATTGTCATATGGTGAAGTTGCCAGCCTCCAATGACTGCTATAACTACTTAACAAGTACAGACAGATCATAATTCACATTGTAAAATAAATGTTTACACTCACCTAGAATGGGATATACAATCTCCTGGCACAGTAGAATGGACACTGCAACGTTGATTTGATGCTTCGAACACACGGTCTGGGGGTAGTTTTAGAACCCCTCTTATGACTTGTGCTTTATGATTCCTTAAGCCTCCAGTCTTTGTATTTAAAATTGCGGGTTCTATTTTAAATTATAAAGACGCCCAAATAATTCGATGTCACTTTTGATTTAGGAATTCTTTGTCCGATCCTTCTCTCTGGTTACTAGGAGTTGTTACTTTACATTGTTGAAAATACAGTCTGATTTGTGTCTCCAACTTTGCTAGATTATATTTCCATTTCTCAGACCAAGTTCCAGATGGTATTTCCTGTCAACTTTCCAATGAGAGCTAAAGTTTATGTTAGGCTCTCGATTTAGACCAATCTCGTCCTTTTATAACTATATGGGTTGGGGTGTTAAATCATTACTATCCCCTGCGTGTTTTAAAATATAAATTTTAAAATTTTAACTCGTGACCTCTTTCAAATATGGCAGTAATATTTTCGATTGCAATTGTGCAAACTCACAAACACATCGGTGAACGTATTTCCTGGTTAATACCTTTCCCACCATAATCTCCCTAGACGGGTTAATTGTATTGTTGATACAGAGATGGGCCATTGGAAGTGATTTACATATTATCACCTGTGTTTACGGACATCTTCCAGACGGATTTCTTAGAAAGACAATCTGACTTTCTCTTCATCTATCGGGCAACACCACCTTAGTCAACAATGACCGTCTCTATCAAAGATAGTTAGACGACTTAAGTGATAGAAGTATAATACCGCTGACCTGTCTAATTAGCCTTGTAATACTACGATTCACATGATGAAACTTAAACAAGTCTGGGAGTGACTAGGTAAGAATGTATGTGCATAAAATATGCCAAATAATAAGACGATGAGTGTGAAAAAGGAAGAAATGAATCGGTAATGCAGGAGAGAACGAAGAATGTAGAAGGACGTACACAAATATCGTCATAGCCATGTTAAAAGACATAATACCTTAATAAAGACCATAATAGAAGGCAAAGTAGTTGTAGGCAAACATGCAAGAGGAAGACAGCGTTATTAGTGGGAAGATAACATCAGGAGATGGACAGGAAATAGTCTATCAGAGTACACCATCAAGACAAGAGACAGAAGGCGTTGGTGATCCATTGCAGCCTACCTTCGGTGGCATAGGCGTTTTGGCCGTAACGTAGGCAAATTTATTTGCCCTAGTAAGACATATCACCTACTTTCGCTTACCCCGCCGTTTCCACCGTCTTGCAGCGGCCTTCCTCATCTTCTTATAATATGATTCAGGGCCGGAGTTATTCTGACTCTACCAGTTCACCCGAATCGGGCCCTGGGCAGGGCGTTCAAAGATGGGAAACTAGTGGAAAAATTAACTGTAAAAGTTTTATCAGAAGCAGATACAGAAACTAGTGGGAAGCAGAGCATCTAGCCTTCCAGAAGAATGATGCATATTAACAGCTTAACAGAAGAGAAATAAGAAGAAGAGGAATAAGAAGAAGAGGAGGAAGAAAATGAAGAAGTAGGGGCAAAAGAATAAGAGGAGGAAGAAGAGGAAGAAGTAGGGGAAGAAGAAGAGATAGAAGAAGAGAAGAAGAAGAAAAATAATAAAAAGAAACAGCAGAAGAAGAAGAAATAGGAGAAATCAGCTGACATAAATGGCTGCATGATATGTGAAGAACGGAAAGCGTTAAAATCCATTCTTCCGTCTGATTGTAGAAACTCCCTTAAAAAACGCTTCTATTTCTTGTAATTAAAAACCGATTAATGCGTTCCTAAATTAATTTATAGCAATTCGAATTTTCCTGGCGGATCTGATAAAATTTAACCTCAATCGAGAGGAGGTTCTCCATGCTAAATCTAATTAAAACATATCTGCGATCAACAGTGCAGAACAACACCTTAACACTTTGACAGTTACGTCGATTGAACATGAAATAATGAAAAGTTAGTGTATAAGAGAATATACTGAAATATTTCGCTGAACAAAAAAAAAATTTAAAAAAATAGGGAAGATTAGTTTAAACAAATATATATATATATATATATATGTATGTATGTATGTATGTATATATGTGTGTGTGTATATATATATATATATATATATATATATATATATATATATATATATATATATATATATATATATATATATATATATATATATATATATATATATATATATATATATATATATAAAGGGCTCCCATTCGTCCCGTCTTTCCCGGGACAGTCCCGATTTTTGATAAAATGTCCCGGTGTCCCGAATTTATTCCAAATGTCCCGCTTTTTAAGGGTCCTTCCTGAAAAAAAAAATCTTTGGGTAACGGATTTTATTCCGTGTTTTAGTAGTGTTACTTTATCAATTTCCGGTTACAGTGGACCCTCGGTTTGAATCTCGAACAAAAATTCGAAAGTCGACCAAAACAGTGTTCAGTGAGCATCTACCAAATGATTTAATGCGTATTAGCATTATTATACAGTATTTTTATCGTTTTTCATCCGCATAATGCCGAAACGTAAGTGCAGTATAAATGATAACATTACAAGAGAATTTCCCATTCATTAAAGGTGTAGATGAAAATGTGGAATGTACTTTATGCAGCTCTAAATTTCGCATTTCACATGGTGGTCGGTCAGACGTAGTCAACCACGTGAAAACGAAAAAACATAAAGGTGCTGTTGAAAGTAAGGCTTCCAACATCAGTATAAGTCATTTCTTAAATGCGAAAAATAAGAGTGAAAAGGAAATGTAAAAACAGTTATCATTGGCAGCACAGGAAGCAACCTTCGCTTATCACACGGCGGTGCATAACCACAGCTTTAAGTCCATGGATTGCACAACAGTCATCGTGAAAAAACTTTTCAACGATAAATTCAGATGTTCGCAAACAAAGTGCAAGGCAATAATCACCAATGTTATTGCGCCATTTGCAACAAAGCAGATTGATGAAGAGCTAAAAGAAGCTCGTTTCATATCAGTATTGATCGACTCATCAAACCACTTGGACAAGAAGTTAGTGCCTCTGGTCGTGAGATATTATCATGCAGCAAAAGGTGTGAAGGTGAAGGTGTTGGAGTTAGTTAATTTAGGCGGTGAAACTTCAGAACTCTTATTTTCTTATGAGTTGGAAGTGTTACAGAAGTCAGATCTCCTTAAAAAGGTTATTGCTATATCAGCAGATAATACAAATACAAACTTTGGTGGAAAGAAAAGAAAGGGACAGAATAATCTGTACTTCAAAATGCAAGAAAACACTGTGAACAATTTAATTGGTATTGGTTGTCCTGCACATGTGGTACATAATGCTGTGCAGATTGCTGCGGATTGCTTACCTATTGATCTTCAGTTAATAATTAACAAGATTTACCAGCATTTCCACATTTATTGTGTACGAGTTGAGGAACTCAAATCATTTTGCGAATTCACCAATACAGAATATAAAACTGTTTTGGGTAACAGCAAGACAAGATGGTTCTCTCTCTTGCCTGCAGTCCAGAGAGTTATTGACATTTTCCCTGCATTGAAGTCATATTTCCTTTCCATTCACAAATGTCCTACCAGTCTCAAAAATTTCTTTGAAAATCCACTTTCAATTACACTCCTGCATTTCATTGCCAGCCAGTTAAAAACCTTTTCTGATACAATCAAATGTGTTTGAAAGACAAGAATGTTTGAGAGACAACAGTAATTGAAGTGAAGGATGAAGTAAACAAACTGGTCGAAAAATTAAACTACAGGAAGGCAGAAAAGTTTCTTACCACTACGGTGAGAAATCAGTTGCAAGAATTAGAAAAAGAAGGACACATAACAGTTGAAAAGTTTCAAAGCTATACAGTAGATTTCTATGACACCTGCATTGAATATATTCAGGAGTGGTGTACACCATTTCTTACGCCTCTTCAGTCTATGGATTGGATCAATTTGAAGGGAAAGGAGTCTGTGACTTGGAAGAACATCCAAGAAAGCTACATATTCATGAAGACAGTGTCACCAAATTTTACTGTGAATGAAGACTTATTTGATGAGTTTGCATGTGTGAAAAAATATTGTGAAAGCAAATTTGATGTGTGGAGTGAACTGAAGGATCAAAGTGTCAGTGAAAAATGGTGTGAGATGTTCGCTCATTTTACAAAGCAGGATATAAATGCTGAGAACCTGAAATGCCTAGTTAGTTTTTGTTTGGCACTGCCGGGTTCCAATGCAGCTGTTGAACGTGTTTTTTCATTAATAAATGCGCTTTGGACAGACGAAAAAAACAGACTTAAAATTGAGACAGTGAAAGCTTTAACCATGATAAAGACCCATTTTAAGGATTTCTCTTGTGCTGAGTTCTATGCCCAAATATCGGAAGAAAGAAAACTTCTTGAACAGGCCCATAAATCTGACAAATATTCTGATGAATCTGAAATATAAACTTGACTATTGTGTATTTTTTAAAGGTGCGATTTTTCTAATTAAGTATGTTTGTAATTTAGAATTCTTTTTTAAAGTGGAAGTTGTGTTAGTTAATGTGTGTATTTTTATACCAGTATCTTATTTTAAGTGCATCATATAAGATATAATAGATTTATTTGTGCTTTACCTTAATTTTTAACATGTCCCGTTTTTTTACAAAATGTCCCGGGTTTTTTAAGGTAAAAATTTGGAAATGTCCCGGTTTTTAAACAAAACATTATGGGAACCCTAATATATATATATATATATATATATATATATATATATATATATATATATATATATATATATATATATATATATATATATATATATATATATATATATATATAGCAGAAGAGAAAGAAGATATAGGGGGATATATATATAACCCCGGAGAGAGAGAGGAGAAGGAGAGAGGGGGGAGAGAGAGAGAGGGGAGGAGAGAGAGAGGAGGAAGGAGTAGGGGGGGAGAGAGAAGAGTTGAGAGGCGAGAGAGAGGAGAGGAGAGAGAAGAGAGAGAGTGAGGAGAGGAGAGAGAGAGAGAGAGAGAGAGAGAGAGAGAGGGGGGAGAGAGAGGGGTGGGGGGGGCTGGAGAGAGAGGGAGAGCTGTCTCCCTCCCCGAGGGAGGGAGCGACGAGGGGAGCGGGAGGGGGGTCGAAGAAGAGGGAGGGAGGGGAAGGGTCTGATGAGAGAGGGACAGTTAGAGGGGTGAGGTTGACCTGAGTAGAGAGGGGAATATGAAGGGAAGAGTGGAGGCGAGAGGGGGGGGGAGCCGAAAGAGGGGAGGGAGGAGTGGGAAAGAGGAGAAGGAGAGGGGGAGGAGTGGGGGGGTGGGAAGGAGGGGGTTATGAGGGGTGAAGGGTGGAGGGAGGGGGGGGAGGGAGTAGGGAGGGGGAGGGGATCCTGGGCCAGTCGAGTCCTATGCTTGGGGAGAGGACTGGGAGGGGGGTGGAAATTAAGCCATGCATGTCTAAGTTCACACTGTCTAGGAAAGAGGCATGGTCTGTGGACCGCGAATGGCTCATTAAATCAAATTGGAGTTCCTTAGTTGACAGGGTTTACGTGGATAGAGAAAAGGTGGTGGCAATTCTAGAGCTAAGGACATGCTTACCCACCAGAACCCTTAGATGACACGATCCTCGTGGATATAACTGTGGCAATTCTAGAGCTTTACCCACCAGACCCGGTTTTCCGTATATAGTCACAAGTTACTAAAAGGGAACATGGATTGGAGGGCAAGTTCCGTATCCTACTAGTGACAGGCGGTTGCTACTGGTGTCAGACTGTAGCGGCCAGACCGTTCCTCTGACGCCCAGGCCGGGTCTTGCTGCATGGGCAACAGCTCGATCTACAATTGCCCAAACTCGTGCCATTGAAAGTTATTTCGGGAGGTACGCTCCTATGGTCAGTAATGACTGGAAGGGAGGATATATATATATATATATATATATATATATATATATATATATATATATATATATATATATATATATATATATATATATATATATATATATATATATATATATATTATATATATATATATATATATATATATATATATATATATATATATATATATATATATATATACTGTTCAAAAAAAAGAAACGCATAGCTATCCGAGGGCGCGTTTTTATGAGTTTGTAAATAAAATTTGGTGCTAGGGTATATAAAAACCAGCCTCAAATGTTCTTTACAGTGTCTAATGCACGTGTTGACCTGAATTGCGTTCGTTTTTGTAATCGTTACAACGCAGTGGTCAATAGTGTTTATGACGCAATTTTTGACCACAGCTCATGTTGCGCGCACGTGAAAGCAACAAAATTTGGGGTGAACACTATTCACTGACTACGCAACTGAAACCCTATAAAAGGATAACGCTAAATAAAAAAACCTTCAGTCCATTTTCAAGCAGACATTTATGGCGTCTCTATCTATAAATTTAAGGAACATTGCTATTGGCCGAATGCATGCTGGCGAAAGTCAAAGTCAGGTTGCCAGGCATCTAAACGTGCAAATTAATATTAGACAAACATAAAGGTATGTTTTCAGGCGCTCGTAAGAAACAAAGAAGTAGAACACTTGGACAACAGAAAAACAACAGACGTGAGTGGCTTACCCAGGGTTCGAACCCCGTACCTTCCGAAACTTTGCCAGCTTGTGCGGTCACTCATGATAGATCACGCACTCGCAGCATGGACCGACGGTATAGGGATGACTATCAAAATTCCTATAGAGGTAGATATAATTTCCCTCATAATCATTCGCCCTCACGGGGTATAGAGAGACGCAACTTTAACCATAATAATAAAAAGTCATGGCAAAGAAATAATCAATACTCCAATAATAATTACACTCACAAACATCATTTTTCGGGACTCTCACGTAATGATTACAATAACAGTAATTACAATAACAAACATCATGTCTCACCACCATCTCTTAATTAGTTAACTTAACTTCTTAATTGAATTATTATCAATAAAATGAAATGTGAGAAAAAATGAAATGAAAGAACAAAAAAAGAGAACGAAATATAAAAAGAAGAAATTATGAAAAGAGAAAATAAATCTCACACAAGTATTAGATTAATATTTTTTTTAATGTACCTATACGTTATTTAGTTAGTTAAATTAGATAGTTATTATTCACTAACACTTAACACACCCAATTAAGTTAAACTTATATTCGAATTTCTTTCTATTTCTTCTCACTTATTTTGTCTTTTCTTCTCTCATAACATCGCGTACAAATAAAATACACCAGTTATCTACGGAACGGCACAGCTAACACAAATCGTCAAACGATAGCAGATCTGGACAGGTCGTCAATTGCCAAGGAAAATAGATTGAGAGAGATTGCTCAACGTGAAAGAGAAGAGCAAAGAGCAATCGCCAGACAGGAAGAAGAGAATAAATTGAAACGAGAGGAAATTATTTTACAACAAGAAATGGAATTGGCGCGTATTAAATTGGAGACAGCAAGATTACAAGCACAAAGTGCTGATGCAAACCAGAATAATAACGCACAAAATGGATCGTCATCCAGCCAAACGTACGGGGTTCGAACCCTGGGTAAGCCACTCACGTCTGTTGTTTTTCTGTTGTCCAAGTGTTCTACTTCTTTGTTTCTTACGAGTGCCTGAAAACATACCTTTATGTTTGTCTAATATTAATTTACTGTTTACAGGCCTCGGGTTTCCCTTCCTTATGTGTTATTTATCTAAACGTGCATCAGAGTACCATCAGTCGACTTTGGCACCGGTTCCAAGCCACTGGCTCAGTTGAATACCGGCATCGCAGTGGACGACCCAGAGTGACAACAGCAGAGGAGGATCGCTTTATTCGGCTTCGTCACCTCAGAGACAGGTTTACAACAGCTTCCTCAACTGCCCAGTCATTGCCTGCAGGACGTCATGTGTCTGATAAAACTGTCCGGAATAGACTGCATGACGCTGGACTTTGGGCACAACGACCTAACCGAGGACCTGTCCTTACGCACCGCCATCGCCAAAATCGACTTCTTTGGGCCAACTAGCATCGTCCCTGGGCAGCTGACAATCAATGGAGACGTGTCTGGTTTAGTGACGAATCTTTCTTTTTGTTGCAGCGTCATGATAGACGGCGTAGGGTCTACCGAATGCGAAATGAACGTTTTGCCCAAAATTGCGTTGATGAAGCTCCGCCGCACGGTGGTGGAGGAGCAATGGTGTGGGGAATGATCAGTTACAACGGAAGGAGTCAATTGGTGCACATTGAAGGAGGCTTGAATGCGCAACGATACGTCAATGAAATTCTTCGACCCCATGTCCTTCCACTTTTGGCTGCACAAAGGTCTGTGTTTCAACAGGACAACGCCAGACCCTCATTGTGCACGGTTGACCACGCAGTTCCTGACTGCCAACAACATTCTCACCCTTCCCTGTCTCCAGACATGAGTCCGATTGAGCACCTGTGGAATGAGCTGCATAGACGTGTTTGTCGCCGAGACGTTGCTCCAGCCAATCGTCGTGATCTGTTCCAGGCACTCCAGGAAGAGTGGGCAGCCATCCCACAGGCCCACATCAGACGTCGGATCGCATCCATGCCCAGGAGATGCCAGTCGCTGATCGATGCAAGAGGAGGCCACACACCATACTAACGGGAAAGCCCGTACGCCAAAAAACTCTCGTGACCCAGATGCAAAACAACTGTCAATTGATTGGCTGACCCCTAAGGTATTCTTGTGTGCAACTTGAACAATTAACTCATTAAATTAAAAAAGTTATTGAATGTCAAAGTTATGGCTTTGTGTGTGCCTTCAGTAGCTATGCGTTTCTTTTTTTGAACAGTATATATATATATATGACCAAGAACACACAGAGTTTGACTCATTTAACATCGGCGGGTACCAGATCCCGGAAATCAGATATGCTGACGACACAGTCCTCCTATCGACCAACCCAGAAGGACTTGAACAATTAATTCTGTCCACCAAAAAACACAGCGAGGCGCAGAATCTATACCTAAACACCAAGAAGACCAAAGTATTGACAACAGACAAAGTAAAGACCAAACCAGAAATTGAAATTGATAACGAAGAACTGGAAAGTGTTAATGAATTCGAATAATGAGGATCAATCATCAACAGCTCTGGCGACTGTGCAGTAGAAATTAAAAGAAGACTTGCAATTGCTTCACATAAACTAATACAGATGAAAAATCTATGGCAAGGCACAAGCAAAGAAACAAAGTTACAACTGATCAGAGCATGTATATTCCCAGTAGCAACATACGGCTGCGAGACTTGGACACTCAATAAAACAGTTGCAAAAAAGATTACATCATTCGAAATGAAATGCTACAGAAGGATGTTGAGAATACCCTGGACAGAAAAAAAAGACCAACAGAGAAGTACTGCACTCACTAAACGTACAGGAACATTGGCTCCTAAATACCATCGCAATAAGGAAGCTGAAATTTTTCGGTCATATAAAAAGACATAATAGTCTGGAAAAAAAAATAGTGATGGAAGGCATGGTCCCTGGAAAAAGGGGAAGGGGTCGACCTAGACGACGGTGGACCCAGGACATCACAGAGAATCTGAACTTGTCTTTGGCTGATGCAGGTCGACTTGCCCAGAATCGTGATGCGTTCAGAGCAGCTGTAATGGAGACAACGTTCTGGAAAGAATACGTCACATGATGATGATGATGATATATATATATATATATATATATATATATATATATATATATATATATATATATATATATATATATATATATATATATATATATATATATATATATATATATATATATATATATATATATATATATATAACTGAGATGTACTGTACAATAAAATTCCTCTTAATCAACTTTTTATAAATAATAAATCGTTTAATGTAAGTAATAGATAATTTTATTATTATTATTTTTATTATTATTATTATTAGATAATTTTATTATTGTTTTGAAGTCTTGGGAAGTAAATATGTTTTTTTAATAAATTAAATTTTTAATAAATTAGTTAGTATTACCTGCCAGGGCCTCGTTGAAACTGTTCGAATTGGTCATGAACTTTTTACAACCGGCCTTGCATAATAACAAGCATTACAAATTCAAATCTGTAATTCCACAAAGGGGCTTTGATATAGTCTAGGTAAACATTCTGTAGAGACGCCATTGTCTTTGAGTAACTCATGAATATACAATCAGCCAACGACGTTCACAGAGAATAAATAGAACTGCGGCAGCAACGAGAACATTCAAGAATGCAGACATAACGAATAGAACAGAAGACATTAACTTGAGAAAGATACGCTCCGGGAGTGTAATACACAGAACAGGTCTATAGCAATGTTTGTTTTCTCCAATGGACTATGAGAAGAAGAGATATCGTGACAGAACTGAATGAGCGAGGCTCAGTGTCGTAGCATGAGTTTATTCAAAGGGGAAGAGGGAATATATAGGGCCGGTTTAATTATTGGGCGAATTAGGGTGTCGTCTCTGGCGGCAACATTTGGGGGGAATGGTCCGGCAAAATCGAGTGTGCTCAAAACGTAAGTCTGTGGCCCTCCCATAACATTGTAAATAAGTTTATACAAATATCTGTATTAGCACATTCATGTGTGTTTTTCATGTGCTTCAGTGTGTGCATATCTATGTAGATATATTAGTAGTAGGGGATGCGCAACTTAGGTATTATTCAGGAGGCGCGGCAGGAGGCGCGTGACTTTTATATAGCAAAAACGCCAGGAGGCGCGTGACTTTTATATAAGCGCATTCAGGAGGCGCGCAGGAGGTTGGAGGTGCGTGACTTTTATATATTAGTGTTGTTGTTTTGGATAACATGAAGGGGGTATATTTAGATAATAGGAAGACTTTGAGATAACAAGAAGACGATAATAGGAAGACGATATATTTAGAGAATATATATTTAGACATACAATAAGATGATATATTTAGATAACAGTTATACGAACAGTTAGACGATATATTTAGACATACGAACAGTTAGACATATACTCGACAGTTATATATAGGTAACAAAAAAAGAATTTTAGTTAATATATTTTTTTTATTTTGTCAAATACTAAAGGACAAGTCTCAGCCGCTTGGTAGGTTTCTTCTTCTTCGGTGGTAGATTAGGGACATCGGGTAGGTGGGTGTCTGTGGTGGTGGTCGTAGGAAACCAACTCGGGTCTGGTGATATTGGACAACTAGAGTTCATGTATTCGTCAAACAGGTTAGTGGAGGTGGTAGGTTTCTTCAGTGGTAGATTGGTGACATCGGCCAGGTGATTGTCTGTGGTTGTCGTAGGAAACAAACTCGGGTCGGTGGAAATCGGTTGGTAACAGCTGGAGTTGATGTAGTCGTCAAACGTGTTAGTGGTACAAGTAGTTGGATAGGTATCCGTGCTTGGTGGCTGTAATCGGTCAAATTCGGCGAGGATTTCACTCTGTAATGTCAACAAATGTTCAAACTCGGATCGAGTTAACGTAATGCCGGTTTTGGTGGGAAACTTGAGGTAGGATTCACCAAAATATTTTCGCACGTGTAGTAAAGGTTGGCCTCGGTAAACACATACAGACGCGGCCTTCAGACCACTAGCCAAAGGTTTAAGCATTTCATCACAGCTCTTGATGTAGACCCAGTTGGTGGGAGCAGTCATCTTGAACGAGGTGTAAGTATCTGTCGTTATCACACCAACGCTTGAATAAAGTATGAGTGTCTCCAAGTGTCTGTTTAAATGCAGGAATACCAGTTCAATCTGGTTTTTTGAAGCGTGCCCTAGCTAGGATTTGATTCGTCGAAAATCGATCGTGTGACCAGACTCGTGTGTTAGCCAGGTCGTGATTCGTTGAAAAGGATCGTTGACGTGGTTGTGTGCGAACAATGACACATGGACGTGTTGGCGTGGGGAGAAACCTGATAGCAAAAAATACACACACCTGTCTATTGATCTCTTCCTTTGTCTATGAAGGAAAAAGCCATCTGGTGGTTCGCTAGCCAGGGACTGACTAATCGAAAAATTAATCGATCGTTGGTGTGTTGTCTAGCCGAAAAGGGTAGTAGCACGCGCTGCATAGTACCACCTCGTGTTTTTATCAAGATGAAATAAATGGCGTAGAGCCCACAAACGTTGGTGACTACATCTTGTAAATGTCTGACGTTGTAGTTAACAGGTCGAGTAGAGTTTCTGGCTATAAAATTAATCAGGTCCGGGTGTGTAGGTGGTAGGCCGAAAGAATCAAAATATTCAAAAGTGCCAAGTCCGTTATAATATAGAGTGACCCAGTGGTCACCGGGGCGATAGCTAGGATCAGTGTTGATGACGAAAGCATTAGTCTTGGTCGGATCGATACGTAGAGGTAATTGGTCACGAGCTAAAACTTTAACGAGCCCAGTTCGTTTAACAAATATATCTGACAGGAGGGTGGTCCGTATCTCGTCTGTGTTCATCGTTTAAGTGGTGTAGTCTGTCAAAACTTGGCGCGATTTCGAGATCTCCAAGATCGAGTCTTGCTCGGCGTAACGAGAACCTGTAATGGTTCGGGTGTGACCTCGGAGAATTTAAGTTCTACTGAGACAGGGCCCGACTTGGCCATCTCAAACTGGTCACCGTCCAGTAGACTGGGGGTGAGGTCAAAGGCGTATAGGGCGTAACTGTTCTTAAAATGTCTATACTCGAGATCGTTGCCGGCGGCTTTACCAACCAGTCCCATAGCTAGATTCGTCCCGAAGAAGGCTCTCATGTACTGGTTGTGTTCATAATCCATGGACAAAGGCTTGACGCTGACTGTTCTGCCGTCCGCGCTGACATTCAAATATATCAGATCAAAGGTAGCGAAATTGAACGGATTAGATGTGTACGACCCGTTAAAAGCGGTCGAAGTGACTAGACCAATCACGATCCGTGTGGGTGTTTGACTGAGAAATAGATTATCCTGCATGTGCGATAGCATACCTCTAGGGATAGAGAAAGTTTTTAGCACAACTCGTTTCAAGGGGTACTTGGCATTATCTCGCACCAAGGCTTTCTCGTGGGCTAGAGAGACGGCGCGGTTTAATTTCGCTTTCCGGACAACCAAGGCCGCATAAGTTATAATAGATTTATAACCAGCGGTGGGGTCGTGTCCCGCATAAGCGGGTAATGCGCCGCCATTAGCTAACGTGATTTTGGCGCGCACGTGCAGAAAAGTATTGAACAAATCTAGATATTCTTCACCGTTTCCCGATATTACAAATTCCACCGGGGCTCCGGGGGCTAAGGCAGCCAATGGATGTATCTCCACAAATTGTCCCTCTTCTACGGCTGTCTGCGTTGGTGGTACGCTAAACAAATCTAGACCACTGTGAAGACACTCGCACGAGTTGGGGTGAATAAGCACCATCATTTAAATGTATCAGAGTACCGTCGCTTCTTCTGGTGAGAATGAGAAGGGCGAGCTCGGTTACTGCGTTTTATTCGTTTCGGCTCGCCAGGTGGGGCAGCTCTCGTTTTTCTTTTTCTTCTAAGCCCGCTACCTGATTGGTTAGTGGTGAGGTGTTCAACCGCTCCCTGTAATAAACGCTGACCCGATTCCTTGGCTCGTTCGCGAAATGACTCACCAACATTTCTGCCGGCTAACGCATCGCTCGCGACCTGTAGACCGGTCCCAAGCCCTTCTCTGAGTAAAGCTTTGCCTCCAGTTTTTAACCACGGGAGAACCATGCGACCGAGCCCGCCGAAAAAACTACCCAAACCATGTCCTCTTTGACTTCTGCCTCCGATAAACACTGTCATCCCGTGGCCAGCTTGGTTGCAGTAAAACTCCTCATACATTTTGGGTTTTCGTCGGATGGGTACGTGTCTCACCATTTTTTTCTAGTCAAAATCAAACCGTCTGTGAGTTCGGAAGTGTAGTGTCAACACCGAAGCTCCGCTAGTGAATGGGATAATCTTACCCTGATCGTTAGTTAAAAGGATTTCCACCGCGTCAAACGAAAAACGGCTCAGGGGTACGTAGTGTGGTTTGTCGTAAATCCTGAAAACCGAAGCGGTAGTCCTATCCAAAATAGGAACAATCCGTAACAAAGGGACAGAGGCATCTCCAACCGGTCTCGCCACTACGAGATCGCAGTACACGTATACATTTTTCATGTCGCTATCCATCTGTACTTCAGTCTCGCCTCGTAGTATTGGGTCGATTTCTGTGGCGAGCGAGGCAGGAAAACCTAACATGTGTTTCAACGCCTCGCTAATTCTAACTTCAACCTCCGGATCATACAGATTCAAGGTGGCCTTATTATTGTTAAAATGGAATCTAACTCGGGCTTTTTCATCCGCATCCGTGGCTAAAAGCAAACGATTCAACTCGTCGATCAGTGTGTCGGGTGACTTGTATAGACCAGCGGGTAACGTGAGTAGTATAGACTCATCTTCTTTGTTGGGAAAGTAATGTATCCATACATCATCCTCTAACACGTTAAAATAACTTTTGGGAAATTGAATCTCAACCAAACCGACCTCGTAACGTGAAGTCAAGTCTATAGTCTGCGGCAATTTGACGAAAAAGTGACCGGCGTTATTGTTTGGGTATATTTTCATCGAGGCATTGCTGGGTAAAGTCACGTAAAAACTCATCCTATCTTAGGGTTAGGTAACATGTAACCCAGACAACTGCTCATTAAAGCGATCCAAAACTTGCCGTCTGGTCCCTCTGCGTTGCTCCGACTCAGATTGAATAACGAGACACCGATGACGACATATATAACGATCATCTGACAGATGAAAACGATCTCTAGTCGCGGGACTAGTTTCCCAAAACAAGACCAGAACGAGGTTCTCGCGGTCTTGGGAGGGGGTGGCCGCAAAACTGGGGTGCTCACTTCTTCTTCAATATCCATCAGTCTCGATATGTCGCTAGTTGTTTGGCGGAAATCCAGCTGTTGAATGACGAGTTATATCTGAACCATTTGACTAAATACTCTTTTACACCCCTGACACCTCGGCGTTCTGGTAAAATGGACTCGATTCGATAAACTATCTTCTCGCCGACTCGCTGCAGCTCTTCTTGGTAAAAAGAACCTTTCAGTTCCTCACCCGAATCGTCTTTAAGGATGTACGTGACCGGTTTTGTTTGGTTTAGTCGACTGACCGTAAACAGTTCTTCTGTCCACGCCGGCGTATAACCCTTTTTAAAAGTTTGTCTGGCTTGGGCGATCCGCACGCGATCACCGGCTTTAAAATAGACTTTTCTTCCGACGACGTCAGGGGTCGAATACAACGTATGCCACACCTCTTCTTGATTGCTCGGGGTAACTTCCACCGGTGCCATCTTAATACTCCGGTGATACGAGTACTTGTAGTTGTGGACCAGTTGCTGTATCACGTCGACGTAGCGAAGAGTGTTGGTTTTGGTAAAGTAACGCCACGTTTTTTCTTTAAGGGTTCGATTAAACTTCTCGACAATAGCTGCCTTGGTATCCTCATTCTCCGTAGTGAAGAAATGGACACTCTCGTCTTTAAGAAACTTTAAGAATGTTTTGTTGACGAACTCACTGCCTTTGTCTGTTTGAAATTTTATCGGTTTACGACTGTTAAAAATTGTCTTTACCGCTGTTACTAACGCTTTCGCAGTCTTGTTTTTCAGAGGAACAGCCCAAGCGAATTTACTAAATACGTCAATACACGTTACTAGATAGGAAAACCCATCGTTAAATTTCTTTAAACCTCGCAAGTCAAGTAAATCAGCCTGGAACTGTTGGTCGATACCACCCGCAATGGTGGTACGTCGCTTAAATTTTCTGCACACCGGTTTGTGTAAGGTGTAGGTGTCCTGATGACCTAACCACTCTTCAATTTTTTACGAGTAAGTTTGGTGCTACGTTGTAAGGCGCCGATTCCGCCATAGGATTCGGCTCGTTTTGGATCGTAGTAATGTTGTTTTAAAAGCTTATTCACTTCTTTAACCATGCTTCCCACTTTGGTGTCTTTTTCCTTCTTCTGAGCGAATACGACGATGTTTCTCGCGATTTACTGGCAACCACCTTTTTTCGATTAGTGGGTGTGACGGGTGGGGACTGAGGCTTTTTGTCAACGACCTCCTCTTTAAGTACAATGGGTTGTTTGGTGGTTTATAATGGTGGTGGTTGTTTAATATCCACGAGGCCTAGAGGTACGTGACTGTACTGTTCTAGTCGATTCAAATAACGCTGTAGTGTTTGCTGATATAGTCTAGCTTTGTCACCCAGTGGCAAATCTTCTCGATCCAAGACTAGATTGGGTGACGCTGTTTTCATAACAGCCTTGATGACTGGTGGTTTGGCCGTACCTAGAAACTTTAACATATCACCATGTCTTTTTACCTTTTCTCCCATCTCGTTACTTGGGTACGTAAACAATTTGGTGTTCGTCTGGAAATATGTGACTACGAAGTCTCAAATTGTCTTGTGTTTCTTGACAAAGGTCGATTACCAAATAGCTGTGTGGGGTCGACGTCGCGTCTTTAAAACTCTCTAGGACATAGGCAGTTTGACCTGGGTACATCTGCTTGGCCAGATTAACAATCTGAGATCCATCGCGTGGATTTTTGAAAAGCACTATGTAATGAGAATTCAAACTAATGGTTCCGTGTTTTTTATTCTTGGCAAATAAATTTTGCACAATATATATTACGCTTAAATTTTTATGATGACTGGATTTTGTGAATAATTTAGTTACTCGCTCATCCGTCTCAGTCATGAGATCATCAATAATTACCAAACGTTTCTTATCACCTGTCCACTGCTCAATATCGGGTAGTCCTTCAATAAACTGAACGCCAGTCATCGAGTTATACATTCGCTTGCCACTCGCTGTAACACTATATAATTTCATCGGGTACGGTTGTCACCATATCTCCGACATATGTCAAAAAATGTCCCACAAAAACAGTTTTGCCACTAGGAGTAGGCCCTGAAACCAAACACGTGAAAGGGTGCACCCAACGCGGGTCCATAACTAACAATGATAGATTACACTTACAGACAGTTATTTTATATCAAAGACACAACGTGAGAACACCTTTTTAACAACGTAAGAATCACTGTGTTTTCAACAATCACAAGAATCGTGCTAACAATCACGAGAACCCCTTTTCAACAGTCACGAGAGACATGCTAACAATCACGAGAATCCCTTTTCAACAACGTAAGACTCATGCTAAGAATGTGAGAATCCCTTTTCAACAACGTAAGAATCGTACTAAAAAATTCAAGAACATAAGAATCACTGTGTTTTCAACAACGTGGGAATCACTGCAACATGTTAAAAAACATGCACACCTTTTGTGTAAAACATCAAGTTATCATATATATATATATATATATATATATATATATATATATATATATATTTAATATATATATATATATATATATATATATATATATATATATATATATATATATATATATTAAAGATTGGATTTTAAAGATAGGTCTTTAAAGCTATCATTGGTACATTGTTAAGTTCTGCATATATTTTTATATATTAGTTAACCTGTGTAGTATCCATTTTTGATGTTTTTTAAAGTTTGTTCTAGTACAGTATTACGTTCCGTGTTTTCACACAGTTGTTAAAATGTTTGGTCCCCTAATGCCTTTTTTTTCTCGTCAACAAGCCATAACAAAGGTGGCGCGTATGGTATCACAAATAAAGATCGCTAGTATTACGCTGGAACGTGCTACAATGGGGGTCAAATTATTTCCAGCTCTACGTAATGCTTGCTAACGGGTTTTCGGAGTCGTATGAATTCCGAATATTTGCGTGCGAGGCACATCTGCCCTAGGTCTGTTTATAAAAGACATTTCCATTGTTTAACTGCTCAATCGTAGAACGCAATTAACTTTTTTTGACCACGAACTGATTAAGTATGTATACACATCTGGACGGAGATTTTGTGGAACAATAATCGTACGTGTTCTAAATGTACACGCGGGCACGTGTGGTCACCTGCATTATTTGCCTAATGCGACCACGTGTGAACAGCTGCGTTATTTGCCTAATATAAAGCCACCTTCTATTACAATGTGAAAAATCTCTTTCCGAACCGATGGAAATTATGCGTCAGCTGATCAAACATTACTGTGATGGTGATTAGATACTTGAGCGCAATTAAACAACAAGCGAAAATACTAATTGGGTTCCTATCAAAATCGTTCGAACAACGTTACGTGACAATTCACCGCCAACAGGTTGTCCCTGTGTACATACGCGACCAGCTGGGTATACATAATTAGTCCCCCTCGAAGTCAGCTATTTTACGCGCGGACTTTTTTGTTTTTTTTTTGTTTCCAAACCTCGATATAATGAGAGAAGTATTTTAGACAACTCATTCAACTAACAGAACCTTGCCGCGTACAGATCGCTGAAAGACCAGCCGTTTTTGAAGCCTTCTGAAAAAAGCACTTGTTTTGAAGACCAGGCTTCTCATATCAACCACCAGACCACCAATAACGTTGACTCTTACATTGTATTTATTATCTCTTATATTTTGTATTAGAATGTTAAATATCTTTGTTATTTAAAAGATATATGTCTGTTTAAGCGTATTCTGTGGAAAAATATCTGGCCGTGTGTTTGTTTTTCGCTAGGCGTATTTTCTTAACACTCAGACACTGTGAAGACATAACCTACGCAACGTTTGTTATTTCTAAATATGTGTGTGTGTGTATTCGTCTGTTTTTTTTCCCTATAATACTAGGAAGTTAAAATATATATTTTACACATACACGTTATATAGATTTTTTATATAGCTGTTTTCGTTAGGAGACATACCCTAAATAACTTTAAAAATATTGTTATGTTAAATTCTTACACATCATTTCTTAAAAATGTGTGTTTTCGATAAGTTAAGACTTAACCGATTTATTATGTCCTAGGAAGAAAGACTAAATAATTATCCTTAGCTTAAAACTTATCCATGTTTCTCCCCTATTGTTAGACAAGTGCTTTGTTCATTTATGTAATCAGGATGACTCAACCTCGATTTCAACTGATGGTGCAATACTTTCTGAACTACAAACTAAACTCGCGCGTGAGGAATATTTTTATGTGTTAACATAACAAATAATAAAATATACAGAAACTAATAACGGAAAAATTAATAAACACTTTTATCACCTTAAAAAAGAATATTTAGAACATAGCATATTATTGGATTTAACAGTACCGAACTACACAAGGACAGACGCCTTGCTATAAAAAACAACCATGGTACAAACTAGCAAACACGTTAATAAAACTTATATCTCCATTATGTTAAACGACAGGGCAGATCAATTCGTCACTTGTCTCGCGAACAGGCTGGGTTTTAAATCAATATCTTTGTTGCCACAGCGCACGTGCGCGAGGTGTATTTCTGATACGTTAACATCACAGAATAAAAATAAGACTGTGTTTTATTTACCTGTTTATTCTCTCTCTCTCTCTCTCTCTCTCTCTCTCTCTCTCTCTCTCTCTCTCTCTCTCTCTCTCTCTCTCTCTCTCTCTCTCTCTCTCTCTCTCTCTCTCTCTCTCTCTCTCTCTCTCTCTCTTTCTCTCTTTCTCTCTTTCTCTCTTTATCTTTCCCTTTCTCTCTTTCTCTCTCTCTCTCTTTCTCTATCTCTCTCTCTCTTTCTCTTTCTCTCTCTTTATCTTTCCCTTTCTCTCTTTCTCTCTCTCTCTCTCTCTTTCTCTATCTCTCTCTCTATCTTTCTCTTTCTCTCTTTTTCTCTCTCTTTCTCTCTCTTTCTCTCTCTCTTTCTCTCTCTCTCTCTCTTTCTCTTTCTCTCTCTTTCTCTCTTTCTTTCTCAGCTTGTCTGTGTCTTATTTAACTGATTGTTGCATATATATGTATTTAATTTTATGTGTGAGTAACGTTTTCTTGTTCCTCTTCTAATCAACAGATGTCTTCAACTCAAAGATATGGTTGTGCACAATGCAGTCGTTCTTTTACGAGGAATCGTGACCTAACCAGACATACGCGCACAGTCCACACAGACCAGAATCACCCCTGTCGTGTCTGTCCTCAAGTCTTCACAAGTCGTCATGCACTACAACTCCATATAGAGATCTTTCATGGCCCAGGGGCCCCGAGATACCCCACAGTGGAAGCCATTACACCAGGGGTCGCTATACGAATACCTGTTATAGACACCCCCGTGGGGACCACCACTGCAGCTGGGCACAGTTTCACGTGTACCCGCTGTGGAATGACATT
This sequence comes from Oreohelix idahoensis, assembly GCA_024509875.1. NCBI lineage: Eukaryota > Metazoa > Mollusca > Gastropoda > Stylommatophora > Oreohelicidae > Oreohelix > Oreohelix idahoensis. The sequence goes on from JAMPIV010012018.1 coordinate 174,339, forward strand.
CAATCGACGTGATAATTTAGCACGTCACGTCAAGACAGCTCACGCAACATCTCTATTGTCTTGTGACATTTGTGACAAAAAATTTACCCATGTTGATAATCTACGGGTTCATTTAAAACAACATCAAACTGTCCCTACACCAGCAGCATGCCCCACAGCACCATCAGGGGCCACACCAGACTCATCAACAGCATACCCCACAGCACCATCAGCGAACCCACAGACATCACCAGCAGGGATCACAGCATCATCAACATCGACGCACCAAGCATCATCATCTGGTGCAGCTTACCAACAGCCACCAGGTGCCGCACCAACAACTTCCACACTACCAGTGGGCCCATATTCAACAAGTCCCGTCCCATCTCACCCACCAAAAACAGGCCAGACCAAGAAAAGAACAATGCCCAGTACCCAACAATCCCATATAAAAAACCCCGCTTGTCGTCTGAAGAAGACAGCTTACAAGACTTACAGGCTGACATAAGACAAATCTATATTGACAACTGGCAGGCGATCAAAACACATTCAAATAAACATAAATATCTGTCAACTTTTACTTTTTTCAACAATAACGAAAATATCGACTGGGCAAGTCTCTTGACACCAATCTTCACACAACAAACAAAAAGATTCAAAATAAACTACAGTTTTCACATCGTTTTGAGACACAGAGAGACAGGCGACCTAAGATTTTTTCACGCTTCTCATAACAATGCAGTCGTCTTAGATCAACCCTACTTAGTCAACAATATTACAGATTTCAAATCTTTTGTCTCACAATTACACGATAGCGATATTGTTACACACGCACAATTAAACAGACCAAACACAAAATATTTTGTCGAAATAATCCCAGCTACTTCTTTCTATATATACCATCTTCAAGACTTTCCAATTGGCTGTTGCTTACAAGACATCCCGTCTTTCATCACCGATAATAATCATATCAACACATTACAACACGATTCAAACTCCAAACCATACAGTGATGATAACTTTTGCTTTTTTAGGTGTTTAGCCGTTTTTAGGGGTGGTCTACTGGGGTTTAGCCGTGCGCAACGTTTAGGGGTCAATAATATTAATAGAATATGTCGATATTTTACGGTATACTGAACGCGAAATATATGCTAAGATTATGACGCATTCGCGTTGGGAAGGTCACGCTGGGTGACTTGGTTACATTGCCCTTGCTACGCTATCCGTCAAGCAGAGAAGTCGTGTCTGGTATTTCTTCCAAGGAGAGGCCTAGTATATAGCCTAAATATGAATCAATGTAGAACTCAGGGTCAGTTCGGATATTAATCTAAGTATGAGATTATTAAGTAAATTAAATGATGGAAGGAGAATCGTATTATGATTCAATTTGTAGCTGTCAAGAACTCATGTGCTCATTTCTGGCTGTTGACTACAGCAGCGCATGTACATAGCCATGATGTTCATCTGACATATTGTTTTGACACGGACGGATACTTACTGGTATTATGTGGAATTCATTGTTATGCTGAACTGTACATGAAGTTTTTGTGAATGTCGGATATCGTTTATATGAACGTCAATACATGTGGACTCAGAACAGAAGGCTTGATCTTTTACTTACGTTTCGGGTTCGGTTCCACAGCTGTTAATGTTTACGTTTTTTCAGCACGATAACTCTCCCACAGGGGAAATCAACTAATATACAATATGCAAATCAGAACGTCGAAGGGATGTTCTGGTGGTCAGAGCTAACCATCAATAACAAACATTAACTATGTCAAGAGAGTGACTTTAATATTCAATAAATAATATAAGACCAAGGAACCGCAACACCCGCCACAACTGGTGGCCATTAGTGGTCTTGAAACTTTTCAAAAGAGCGAACCTCAAAAAAATAAAACATTTTTCCTTTCGAGCCGAAACGGACATTATTATGCAAAAACACCGGTGACGTCATGCCCTTGACAACAGTATGAACGGTTGCAAAAGCCAGGAACAATCAATTCGCTTCAAAAAATTGTTTGCAGCTCTCAAACAGCAAATGAACCGTATTGCTAACGTCTTCATTGTTTCAAACAAGCTTGCGAGTCTGTTGGCGAAGCAGATAATGTACTGAATTACTGCCAAAAAAAGATAAGTAACTGCTTTTAAACGTTACAATATTTCGTCCTTTTTGTCCGACAACGCCATGTTCTTTTTTTTTTTAGCCATGTTAAATATTGTTTCTGTCTTTTTACATGTAGTGGGTATGGATGGGCGGCGGATTGAAATCAATTCTATGGCTCCTTGGATGCCACGAACTGATTTTAATTGTTCTTAGGGTCGTGAATTAATCGCATTTCGCGAAGAACGCGTCGAAGACATTACCGGTGATTGTTTCGTTCGGACCTGCATTAATTCACCTTGTATGTTAAGTGTCTAGTTCTGTGAAATAACCGTTGTATTTTACCGTATTCAGTTTGATTTTTATTCAGTTACAGTCATATGTTCGTAATCTATCCTGTTTATTCTAATCTGGCTATCTTTAATTTTATTTAAATGTATTGTATTAACGTCAAATGAGTCATGTGACGTCATTATTCGTAGTGCCAAATATGTTCTTTTACTTCAGTTAACCTTCACCCTTTTATATTTCCGGTTAGTAGACTTGGTTTTATAATATCACCTATTTTTGTGAAAATGTCACTTTTGTATTGTGCTACTGTACTATAAAGCCTTGGTTAATCATTTGTATTGTCTTCATTAATGTTATGTAATAATAATATTTCTATGAATTGATTTTAATAATATATTTAATTAATTTAATTAATTTAATTAACTTTTGGGAACTTTGATGATGAATCAAGAACATTGCAACAATTTGCAGTGGTGGTTCTAGAAACTAGCAAAGCACTTTATACACGATGAGTAAGGCATAAAATCAAAACTTTATAAGTGCAAGTAAAATTTTATATTAAAATAATTTATTGAATTATTTTTTGGTATTCACACCATGGATAGGTGTTGAATTAAAAAACTATATATATAACATAGTAATTGGTACATTTTCATAGTACTATATTGTTGACTTCTCACATTTCTTTAATTAAATAAAATAGTTTATTTAGGAATAATGCCCATAATTATTTAACAATTATATTAGGTGCAGGATATAAACACAGCATCTGATATAAATAAATATCATAACTATTTATGATATATATTATTGATTACATATAATTTTATTATAAAATATTGAATAGTTGTTGAACTTACAACTATTATTAAGAGGATATTACAGTTAGGTATACTGAGTATTCATACCCTAGCTGTTACAAATAAGTACATAGATTCTATTGGTGACTATTATAGATCTGTAATTTCTTACAATATTAACTTCAAGATGCTTGGGTTGGACCATTTTGTTAGAATTGGGAAAGATTTTGGTAAAAAGGGAGAATCTTTAGAAGCATACTCATTGGCTGAATTTGCTAAATATGAAGCAAAAGAAGCAGAACGGATAGCAATCTTAAAAAAAAGAAGAAGCAGAACGTGAGAGAAAAGAAGCAGAACGGATAGCAATCTTAAAAAAAGAAGAGGCAGACCGTGAAATGAAAGAAATAGAAAAAGAAAATAGACAAAGAGAAATTGCTAGACAGGAAAGGGAGGAACGTCGACAAGAAGAAGAAAAAAAAAGGAGAGACGAATTGGAAATAGCCCGTCTTCAGAATGAAACAGCAAGATTTCAGGCACAAAGTGCTGCTGCAACCCAGAATGATAACGCACAAAATGGGTCTTCATCCAACAAAAACAAACATTTTTACAACTTTAAATTACCCCATTTTAAATTAAATTTTGATGATTTATCATCATTTTTATCAAGATTTAAACAGACATGCAAATCAAATCACTTGCCTAAGGATACATGGGTACTTAAGTTAAATGAATTTTTAGATGGGGAACCATTGACGGCATCTCTGAATGCTGACCCAACAATAGCTAATAATTATGATGCTATTAAAACCTTACTTTTACGAAGGTTTCATTTGGACGAAGAAAATTGTAGGTTAAAATTTAAAAATATCTTACCTGACTCTCCTAAAGACTTTGCAGGGTTTATTGCGAACATTAGTAATACATTTAATAGATGGCTTGAACTGGCAGATGTCAACAAATCATATGACAAATTAGTTGATTTGTTGTTACGTGATAAGGTATTATCCTCTGTCAGCCCACCATTCTTCGCATATTTGCAAGAACGAAAGCCAGTTACCATTGACGAGTTAGAAAAAATTTCTTTGAACTATTGCAATGCGCATCCGAATGCGAACATTTCTAACTCTTTGATAAGGGAACCTCTACCTGTGGCTTCCAATATGGCATACTATAACACTAACAAACCGAGACCTCATAGCGTAGACAGAAGTAGGTTCAAGGGAAATTACAATGTCAATTTTCATAAAGGACATAATAATAATAATAATTTCAACAATAAAAATGATTTGAACAGAGGAAGATCACGAAATAGGAATTATTCACAGCAATCAACCTACAACAACAGTCAACAGAACGCTAATTATAATAGATCAAATAACTACAATAATAAAAGCAATTGGAATGCTAATAATCATGGCTCGAGACATCGAGATAACAGTTACTACAGGGGACAACGAGATAATTCTAACGATTATTCCCGTAATCGATCTCATTCTCGTGGATCATCCCATTTTCACCATAATACTGGTGCAGCAGTTACAAATGATACAACCCCTAGTGTTCAGGTTCCACCTAACGATAATGCAATACAATCTTCTGCTGCATGTTTTGCTATAAATTATAACGTGGCGAATAGTTGCTCACAATGCAATCTTATTTTTCAGAAGGCAAAGGAGACAGTGCTAAACTGCGGACACATTCCACCAGAAGTAGGTCTTGCAGCCAATGATGGAACAGGCTCTCTGATTTTTAACAGAGGGATAGTTAACGGTTCCATAGTTTCTGTATTGAGAGATTCGGGGTCCACAACAATTGGAGTGCGACAGTCGCTGGTACATCCTAGCTGTGCAACTGGGGAATATGTCCGTTGCATGACTTTTGGGGGAACTATTGAGTTTTACCCCACAGCTATTGTCCATGTTAATACACCTTTCTTTTCAGGACAAGTTAAGGTATGCATGTCCTTGTTCTGGAACCCCCAGGGCAAGAGAGGCAGAGGAAGACCAAGAAGTACATGGAGAAGAAAGTTGGAAACAGAGGTGAAAATGATGAGGAGAACATGGAAAGAACTTGAGATGATGGCACGTGACAGGAGGACTTGGCATGTGTTTGTTGAAGGCCTATGCTCCTTTGGGAGTGGAGGGTTATGATGAATTAAGGTATGCATGCTTCAGAATCCAATTGCAGATTTGATGTTGGGACGCATCCATGGTAGCAAGGGTTGTTCCCCACAGGAAATTGAGGAATGGGAATTGAAGAATTTGCAATCTTATTGCAATGCTAACGCTGTCATTGCAATGGCTACATTACGGGCCAACAAAATGAATACATGTGGCACAGTTTTCTCCAATTTCAGTCTCAGTACCATTCTGGAAATCGATAAGGAGAAGGATAAGACTCTCCTACAGGATACAAAGTATACTAAACTACCAGCCCATCCTAGGAAGATTAGAAAATCATTTCGAGGCAGATATACCTTTTCTCAAGAGAATACTGCCAAGTCAGAAAATAAATGTTGGCGACAAGATCGTATTAACAGTGATCTGAATGAAATTGTTGAAAATGGGCAAAGAAAAAATGTCCCAGACAAGGGTAATGATGGTGGAGTTCTTATGAACTTAACTAATAAAATTAGGACAAATAAATATGTCAATCATTATGAGACATCATCTCATAAGACTACCATATCCAAAAGATTAAATAGAAGAACTATTTATCATGTTAGTGACAATGATATTACTTACATTGGTAAAGGTGCATATTCTCGCACCGTGTTAGTGCGCAATCTGCCACAAGGTACCAGATGGCAGGCACTTAGCAATTTCTTTAATGACACGGCAGACGTTATGTTTGTACGGTTGTTGTCACCTACCAATGACAGGTATGGTGAAGCTATAGTTACATTTCGTAACAATAGAGATGCTCGAATGGTCATCGAGCAGGATAATGGTGCTTACTTTAACCATCATTGTCTACGGTTACAATTAGTACCTAATGCTGCGTCACGCAGATAACATGCTATGGCAACACAATTGTCTCATATCGTTGATGACTCAGCATAGTCATTCATCATTTCTTTTCTTTATTGGTCATTTCTTTTCTTGGGAATTAGATCTTGTACATTTTCTATTACTGAACACTTACAGTCAATTTTTCATGAACTAGATGACAATACGGTATCTACTTGTCATTATTCTAATTTGTCTGTTATACAGGAGGAAGAATCTTCTTTTCCTGAAGTGCAGATGCCTTTACCTGTACTTATTGTCCAATCTACTGAATCTTGGCGTGATGTGACAATTTCTTCTACGGTTACACCGCAACAGCATCAACGCATTGCTGATCTTCTACAATCATGCCCAGATGTGTTAACGGATGTACCGGGTTGCACATCTGTAATTAGTCACGATATTATTCTGAACGATGATACACCAATTCGTGTTCATCCTTATTCTGTACCTCTACATTTTCTGAGTAAGACATCTCAGGAACTCGAACAGATGATATCATTAGGTATTATTGAGACTAGTACATCTCCATTTTCTTCTCCTTTAGTCATTGTCCGGAAAAAGGACAACAACATACGTTTATGTGTTGACTATAGGAAACTTAATGCGCAGACAGTACCTGATAGCGAACCACATCCTATCCTTGACGATTTACTTCCTCGTCTATCCAATGCTACACTTTTCACTAAGATTGACTTAACCAAAGGTTATTGGCAGATTCCACTAACCGAAAGAGCCAAATACTACACAGCATTCTCAACTCCACAAGGTCTTTACCAGTGGAACGTGATGCCTTTTGGGCTAATGAATGCTCCAGCTACCTTTATTCGCATGATGCGAAAAATTTTATCAGGTACATTCGATATAATTACCTACATTGATGACATATGTTTGTTTAGTTCATCATTTGAGGAACATTTTTTGGGTCTTAAATCGGTTTTGGAAATATTGCGGGATAACCATTTAACCGCTAAACCAACTAAAATTCAAATAGCGTGTAATAAGATAACATTCCTGGGGCATATTATTGGATCAGGACGTATCCAAACAATTCCCAGTACGGTTTCTAAAATATTAAATTTATCTGTTCCTCAAACGAAGAAACAGGTTAGGAGTCTGTTAGGGTTAATCCAATACTATAGCAGATTTGTACCTCACTTGTCATCCATCACGGCTGTCTTGTCATCTTTATTAAAGAAGAACATGCCATTAAGGATAAATTGGACAGACGAATGTGACAAAACTTTTCGCACTATCTTGAACATTTTTTTATGCCCACCTGTTTTAAGATTATCAGATGCCTCTAAAAAGTTTGTTCTACGTACAGATGCGAGTAATTACGGACTCGGGGCTTGTCTACTCCAATATCATGATGATATCCTTCATTCTGTACTATATATCTCACGCAAGCTGAAACCTCCGGAAACTAAATATTCGACTGTAGACCGAGAACTGCTCGCCGTGATCTGGGCAATTAACAAACTCGAAAAATTTTTGCTGGGATCACCATTTCTGATCCAGACTGATCAGAAATCTGTGGCAGCATTACGTCGTTCAAACCATAAAAGTCCAAAGCTTGCACGATTTGCTATTGCGTTGCAACCATATGATTTCGAAATACAGTCGATACCAGGAACTGAGAACGTTATGGCCGACACGTTGTCCAGACATCCTACGGATTCTGAATGAATATTACTATTTCAAGAAAATTTTCTGACTAATCAAGCATTACATTTGCAATGAACGGTATTAACTCTTACTATACGGGAGCTAAAACCGCGTTTTTACGCGCTAGTTTAGCTATCGTTACCGTCGCGTGCCACTTGAACTGGCGAGCTGTAAAATTGGTACTAAACCCACGCCACTTCACGGGGCTTGCCGGATAGTAAGAGTTAATGCCACGTCAGAATATACAACACTTCAGTTGGACTTCCTACTTAAATGAGGACATTTCGAAATAAACTATTGTGATCAAAATATCAAGTTTTACGGATCGGTTGAAAATTTGGACTTCACTTGGACTTTGCGTATCACTCATTTCGATTGCAAAATAGTAAAAAGTAACAATCTCTGATATAAACTGGACAGATACGGTGATGACTTATTCAAATTACGTTCAAAATTTCAATAAAGGAACTAACGACGATTGGATAATCATATCAAAATTCGATAATATGAACTTTGTGTCTTAATGAACTTTCATACAAGTCATTAGGATGTAACAACGATTGGATCTTCATGTCCGATATTGTTAAATTTGCTAGCTATTAAATTAATATATAATAAAATAAAGTGGAAGTGTGATGAAATAAAAAAATAAAATATACTAAGAAAAGATGAAAAAAAAAAATATCACACCAATTAATATTTTAATTATTAAGGTGATAGATAATAGATTATGATATTTCATATGAATAGTTAAAATGTATGAATTTTTTTTATTGTTCTTTTCTTTCTGATTGCTTTAATTTAATTAGGTATCTATCCTTATACTTCATTTTCACACTCATTACTATTTTAATGTATACTTTAATATTTAGTTTTAATTGTCCGTACTTCTCAATTTTTATTTCTTTTTCTCTCTTATACTATTTCTCATTAGATATTAATTAGTTAGTACCATACGTACATATTATAATTAATTATTTTAATTTTAATTAGTTAGAATAATTTTAATAACACCTCACATTAGTTAGTCAATACATACATCAAATTAATTAGTTAATTAATTAGTGACAGTGACATTTCTTTATTTAATATAAGTTATATGTATGATATGACGTTGATTTTATTATAAGATATTACTGACATGACCGCGACACTGTTCTAGATAGAACATCGTAGGCCATACGTCGGGTTTTGTTAAATTTTTGATAATTTGATTAATATTGTTCAAAAAAAATCTATCTAATAGATTTTTTCCCCCGCCTGACCGGAAATCTGTTACGGTGTTATTTTAAATGACGGCGTCTGCTGGGGTTTAGCCGTGCGCAACGTTTAGGGGTCAATAATATTAATAGAATATGTCGATATTTTACGGTATACTGAACGCGAAATATATGCTAAGATTATGACGCATTCGCGTTGGGAAGGTCACGCTGGGTGACTTGGTTACATTGCCCTTGCTACGCTATCCGTCAAGCAGAGAAGTCGTGTCTGGTATTTCTTCCAAGGAGAGGCCTAGTATATAGCCTAAATATGAATCAATGTAGAACTCAGGGTCAGTTCGGATATTAATCTAAGTATGAGATTATTAAGTAAATTAAATGATGGAAGGAGAATCGTATTATGATTCAATTTGTAGCTGTCAAGAACTCATGTGCTCATTTCTGGCTGTTGACTACAGCAGCGCATGTACATAGCCATGATGTTCATCTGACATATTGTTTTGACACGGACGGATACTTACTGGTATTATGTGGAATTCATTGTTATGCTGAACTGTACATGAAGTTTTTGTGAATGTCGGATATCGTTTATATGAACGTCAATACATGTGGACTCAGAACAGAAGGCTTGATCTTTTACTTACGTTTCGGGTTCGGTTCCACAGCTGTTAATGTTTACGTTTTTTCAGCACGATAACTCTCCCACAGGGGAAATCAACTAATATACAATATGCAAATCAGAACGTCGAAGGGATGTTCTGGTGGTCAGAGCTAACCATCAATAACAAACATTAACTATGTCAAGAGAGTGACTTTAATATTCAATAAATAATATAAGACCAAGGAACCGCAACCCCCGCCACAATAGGGCCAGCCATTCTTTTTCGTGCCCCAAATGCGGTAAATTATGGAAAATTTTAGGGATATGGAGCGCCATGAAAAGACCTGTGCCGGGTCTAAGAAAAGGGAAATCTTTAAAGGTGGTGTGTATAATCCGCCAGAGACCATTTGGGAATTAATCGATGAGCTGGGCATAGATGTAGACACAAAATTCGTCTTCCCGTATCAAGCCACATTTGACTATGAGTGTTATTTCGATAACGCTGTAGTGACCAGTGGTAACGCCACTACGTATACAGCCAAACACGTGCCCCTGTCGTGTTCGGTGGCTTCTAACGTCCCCGGTTTTGAAGCCCCCGTGTGTTTTATCACAACGGGTGATCCACAAGAATTGGTCAATAGGATGGCTGACCATCTGATCAAAATTGCCGCGGCCTCTTACGAGATTCTGCGTGCGTATTTTGACGGTGTTTGCATGCAACTCGAGGCTTTAGAGACGGATGGTAATTCAGAGGCGCTCCTTGCTAGATTAGAGGGTTATTTGGGGGAGCTACGCGTATTAGGTTTCAATTCGGGCAAGTACGACGTTAACGTAATCAAACCGTACCTCATTCAATATTTCATGGGTTAAGACTTCAAATTTTTAGTGAAGAGAAATAATAATTTTATGTGTATTGCCACTAGCGAATTAAAGTTTTTAGATATAGTCAACTACTTAGCCCCCGGTTTTAGCTATAGCAAGTATCTGGCCGCGTATAACGTTAAAGAAACTAAAGGGTATTTTTGTTACGAATATATTACAGATTTAGCAAAGTTAGACGAAACGGCGTTACCACCCCACTCGGCATTTTTTTCCGCCCTAAAAAATTCTAATATTTCAGTTGACGAGTACGCCGAGTGCCAGAAGGTGTGGACCGAGAACCACATGACCACGTTGCGCGACTTTCTGAGGTGGTACAACAATAAAGACGTGGTCCCCTTCCTAGCGGCGTTAGACCAACAAGTTACTTTTTATGTGGACCTAGGCGTAGATATGTTTAAAGATGCGATTTCCGTGCCCTTTGTCACGTTAAAATACCTATTCAAAACACTCCCATTCAACGTCTCGTTTTCTTTATGCTCGAGGCGGGAGGCAGATTTACATAACATCTTCCGCCAAAACATAGTCGGGGGACCTTCTATTATATTTCACAGGTTCCACGAGCAAGGCAAAACCCACATTAGAGGTGGGAAGATGACCCAATCGATTAAAGGTTTTGATGCCAACGCCCTTTATTGGTGGGCGCTAATGCAGAAAATGCCCACTGACTTTCCCGTTCGACGGTACAGGGAGGATGGTTTCAAACACCACAAACTTCATAAATATACCGTGCAATGCCGCGACTATTTGACTTAGGTCTCGCATCAACATAAAGTGAACTTAAAAACCCAGTTTAACGGGCGTGAGAAGGCGTTGGGTGATATATGCATTAAGGTAGACGGTTGGGACAAATACTCTCGTACCGCCTACCAGTTCCATCGGTGCCTATTCCACGGCCACCCTAACTGCCCACTAACCGCCGGTCGTGACGTTAACCCAGTCAACAAAAAACCTTTGACTGAGTTGTACGCAGCGACACTGAAAATTGGTTCTTATTGGCGGGACGAGTGCGACGTCAAATTGGTAGAAATGTGGGAATGCGAGTGGCAGGAATTGAAGAAAACCGACCCATCAATCCGTCGTTTTCTGAACGCCACCTTCCCTACCTCGAAACCATCTTACACCAAATGTCGGTACCCGCTATCAAAGGAGAATATTCTCACCTCGGTGCTAGACGAGACCTTGTTTGGTCTAGTCGAGTGTGACATACATGTCCCCGACTCTCTAAAAGACCATTTTTAAGAACGTCGACGTCACTCGGAAAGATATTGGACCTTTCATGCGGGAATACGCCGACAAACATAAACTCCTGACTACCCCCAGACGAACATTAATCGGAAGTTATGTGGGCAAGAAGATTCTGTTGGCGACACCTTTGCTTCGGTGGTACCTGACCAAAGGATTAGAAGTATCCTGTATTTACCAGGTAATTGAATATCCACCTGTGACGTGTTTTAAACGGTTTGGGATCACTGTTTCGAACGCGCGTCGACAAGGTGATACAGATCCTGCCTACGCCATAACCAGCGAAACCATGAAACTGTTGGGTAACGCCGCCTATGGTAAAACATTGACCAATAAGGCGAAGCATGTAGATGTCTCGTACACGATGGGAGAGGATACGTCTGACCTAATAAACTCACCCCGATTTAGGAAAATGACGTTAGTGACGGACGATATATTTGAAGTAGAAAAACGTAAAGAGACAATTAGTTGGGACCTGCCCGTGCAGATAGGATTCTTCGTGTACCAATACGCCAAATTACGCATGTTAGAATTTTACTATGACTGTCTAGATAAATTTGTAGATAGGTCAGATTTTCAGTTGTGCGAGACAGACACCGACAGTCTTTACTTGGCCCTTAGTGCGAGTAACTTAGCGGACGTTGTTAAGCCCGCTATGCGACGCGAATTTTACAGTACCTACCATCAGTGGTTCCCCGCCGAAGTATGCCCTAATCATAGACCCGACTTTGTAGCTAGCGAGGGTAAGACACGCGCCCTTAGTCACAAATGCCGCGCTCAAAAATTATTCGACAAACGGACACCGGGCCTTTTTAAATTAGAATACGAAGGCCGCGGAATGATTTCGCTGTGCAGCAAGACGTATCACTGTTTTCGGGACTACGACAAAACAACCACAAAAGGACTCAACAAACACCACAACAAAGTAGACAAACACACATTCTTAGAAGTCCTCAACACACAACAAGCACAGGGCGGGAAAATATCGGGTTCCGTGCACACAAAGCCTCCATCTACACCTACGAACAACACCGCAACGCTCTATCTTACTTCTACATCAAACGTCAGGTACATTCCGACAACGTCACCACATCACCCCTCAACATCTAAACTCTCTCTCTCTCTTCCAGATACCCACAGGTATACACAACACACAATACACACACCTCTCTATTTTTTACGACGTGACGACACCCCTCAAGGTCTGGTCTGCAGCTGTGATATGTCATAACCCCTTTGTAAATATTGTATAAAAAACTACACACTACCATATACACCCTGTCTTTCCAATATAATTCCCCTATATGTGTTATTTTTCAATTGTACAATATTGTGATTTGATAAAAAAATTACTGCACAATGTATATTCATATGTGATATTTGACAATTGTACAATGTCAATGTTTGATAATGTTATTTGAAAAATTACGAATCTTACCAATATTGTTATTTAAGAGAATAAAAATATATTAACTAAAATTCTTTTTTTGTTACCTATATATAACTGTCGTACTATATGTCTAACTGTTCGTATGTCTAAATATATCGTCTAACTGTTCGTATAACTGTTATCTAAATATATCGTCTTATTGTATGTCTAAAAACATATCGTCTAAATATATCGTCTTCCTATTATCGTCTTCTTGTTATCTCAAAGTCTTCCTATTATCTAAATATACCCCCTTCTTGTTATCCAAAACAACAACACTAATATATAAAAGTCACGCACCTCCTACCTCCTGCGCGCCTCCTGAATGCGCTTATATAAAAGTCACGCGCCTCCTGGCGTTTTTGCTATATAAAAGTCACGCGCCTCCTGCCTAATACCTAAGTTGCGCATCCTCTACTACTTATATTTGTAAACTAGCTATAAGTACCCGGCGTTGCCCGGTTTCTAGTAACGAATTAAAATGTAATAATGAAACTGATCTGTTGATAAATTTATAGTGTTTTGCTTTTTCAATTCGCATACGTTACAATTAATATATTTGACTACATCGTGTCATATTTGCTGATCATTAATTTATACATTTTTTATTGCATCCTTATTCTTGTGCTTTTTTAAACAATATTTTTTGGTGTTGCCGTCTGGGGCAAAAATTAATAATTTCTTGGTGTGCCCATTCTGGAGCAAACAACATGTAGCTTTCCGTGTGAAAAGCATAGATTTTCTAAGTTAATGCCTGCTATGGTAAGTGACTGTCCCAGAGCCTTGTCTATTGTCATTGGTAATGCAAGACGAACAGGATACTGCAGTCGCTTAAAATCAAAATACATGTTAGTGAGGATCAGAGTAATACACGAAATGAATGCATTTTCTCCTCTTGCACAATCTGTTAATTTGTTTGCTTCTATTACATATTGGCATGAGGTTCTTAACACACAATCTGATTCCGTTATGCAATTTAGGCAGATCAAGATTTCGCAGTAATATTATCGGTGGACCCATTTTAACAATTAAGTTGTGCAGTGGTATTTCAGTTGTTCCAATAAGTTTAGAAACTCAGTCGGATAAAATACAGCCTGCATGCTATCTATGACAGTGTTCATAGATTTGTATGTTGTGGCAGTGTCCGGGCAGCTGATTCTATATTTGGAGATGAATATTACTATCGCTCTCATTTTTAGGGTGCTAGAATTGCTCGTTCACTAAGCCATTCATGGTTTCTAAAGTTGTTGTTAGTGTTCCGGAAAACACTGTTTTGTAATTCTTGAACTGATATGACCACACTGCAAAAATTAAATGGAAAAGAAATCAGATTAATTGTAGCATTCGATTGGAATTTGCCATCATCAAGGCACAACAGTTGGTGAGCAAAGTTGAATGCTGGTGTATCTCCAAGCAAATTAACTCACATATTGGTAGTCAGTCCAATTTTCTGTATGTGTCTCCATGGGTATGATACTTTGAGGCAAGTTTGAGGCAAGTTTGAGAACTGAATGAACTGTACGACCTCCTTCCAATAATATACATGATATTCTGCATTATGCAAGTGCAATCTCACTTTGCTTCCGAATTTTAGAAATATGAACTTTCAAATAAGACAATATGAATGGATTTAGACAAGCAGGAGTATGTAACCTCATGGTTTGAAGGAACCGGAAGTTATTACAACTGGCCTATAACCAGATATTTTCAACATTTTAGTACTAAGCGCAGACACAGATATCTAGAACTTACCATTGTGGACAGTGAAATCACATGAACTTATTTAATTTCCTTTCTCACAACAAATTACGGCAAAATTATGTTCCGATCTGGTACTTTAGCTTTTCCATTGAAATAATATACTCCAGTTGCTTTAGCTTTAAATTTCATTGCCTCGCAATAACCAAATATTGTATCCGTATTTTTTGAAACTACATTATTTTTATGTGTATGTGACGTAGAAATGTAAATAGATCCTCAGAAATCTGGCTACATTGTTTCCTCGTTAGTATTTATGTTTTGCAACGCATATTTTGAAGCCACGCCTATTTTTTCTGTTTACATGCGCTGACAAGTTGTTTACCTACGTTCGTACAGGCTAGATAACAGTCAGCGAGAGCATGATTCGCTTATCGGAATTATCACGCGAGCTAATCGTCAATCATCATTTGTTGATAGACATAAGCGCGCGTATAGATAATTAGGTTCTTTGAAGAGGAGACGACGGGCAGAAATTCTGCGGGTAACTGTTTGATGTTCAAGTTTCAGGGGGACTTAACTAAGTATTTGATCTACGGCAGGCGGAGATAATCTAAGAAAACCCGTTCGCAAGGGATGTCTTTGATGTCGTTCGGCATAGCGAGGGAGCGAACAGTAGAATCCTTTACCTTAGAAGTTTAGCTCGATGATTTCCCTGATACTGCCGTAGGTGTAAATTTTCACATCTGTTAGAGATATTGCACTAAATCAGTATATATATTGCATTTTTTCTAGTCAGTTAACAGTCTATCAGAAATTTTTGATAAATCTAAGCACGCCAGACTAGGAACGATTTTATTCGTTAAATGTGTTAAATTGTCCAGTGGGGATTTAAATTTCTGATTGTGCTACTAATTTAAGTTGTGCTTAAGTATTAAATGTGTTAAGAGTTTTACCTTTTTATTCACTGCTATTCCCTAGCGTTAAGACTAGAGAAACAGAAAAAAACGCGCAGATATTTTCTTACCAGTGGTTCAGTAATGTAAAATCTATCAACCATTTTTTTTAGCTGACTTAAGTATAATGTTAAGAGTGACGGATAAAGTGACAGAGTAGTATGCGCATCATATTTCTTTGTGTGTAAATTTGTTTAATGACTAGTGTTTATCATGTGTTAAAAAACCGATAGACGCCAACAATCAACTAACTAATAATGACAGGCGATATTTGTTAAGGGCATAGTCATAATTCAATTAAAATTGACATCGTGCGCTGAGCTGCAAGCCTAAAACCCAAATCCGTACTTGCGAAGCGAAGCGCGATAGAATAAGCTTAAAATACCGTGTGCCTTTTAATTTAATTAGGAGACGGAGAGGGTAAGAGATCACACTTTACGCGTGATAGCATAGGATTGTCATTTTGGTTAAATGTTTGTTCTCTTCCGAATATAGGCTCGGTTAAAACCAGCAGCTAGCGGTTATTTTTTCTCTATTGTGGTCTTTGACTCAATTACTGAAGGAATAATAGTTTTCGTTTTCCTTGGCGTTTGTCCCCGTACCGGTGTGAACAGGAATTGCCAGGGCGAGACACTAACATTTTTAAACTGTAAATGTGAGTAAAGGGACATACCAATATACCCAGATTTTTCCATTAAATTTTATCAGCCCGCTGTGGCAATATATATAACATTTTTTTCCCGACTATTGACAGTTGTTTACCCAAGTGAATTTTTATCCAGGAGTATACACTGTTTCATAATCGGTACTCATCTCAAAGAGTCAGCCGCTAGGATTTACTATCATCATCATCAAGTGTTACATATGATAACATGTAGCTTCGCAACCAGATGCTTAGCATTACGGGAATTAATTTATCATTTTTTTCCAACTGTGAACGCCGAGAGAACGTCTTGCTTCAGTAACTATTTGTGGTGACAGCGATTTCATCCAGGAAACATTAAAACACCAAAGGTGGCGTCCACCTTGTAATTATTACTCGAGATTAGGCTGGACTGGGGCTATCTTTGGCAACCCCACATGACAGTATATGCTCAGGGCTTATTGTATGTTTTCAATGGATGCAAACGTCACTAGTAGGTAAGCGAGATTGTATGTGGCCACAGATTGACAGAGTGAGAGAGAGAGGAGTGAATATTTCCTTTTGTTATAATCATTGTATCCACTTCTGTTTTTTTATTCGCTAACCTGATTATTTTACTGGATAGCTTAAGTAGAAACTTTGTTCTTACTATACTGTCTATTCTATACCCTAGTGTTAATCTTTGACCTTTTGGGGTTATTAACTTCTTGCGGGATCTTTTCTCAACAGAGGGGAGAGCACTTATGGGGTTATTTTCATATGTTTGTAAAACTTGATTTATATTGATTTCTATATGTTTGATGTTGTGAGAAGTTTAAGTGATAAATAAACTAAACAAAACTTAATTTATCTTGTCGGTCAGCCCCATACTCAATTATCCATAGTTTTTTCCACGTGTGTGTGTCTTGTTGTCACATAACTGTGTGTGTGTGTGTGTGTGTGTGTGTGTGTGTGTGTGTGTGTGTAGATAACTTATAATTAACATTATAGGGAAGTGTGATAGATCGTCTTCTTCTAAAGATAGTCGTATAGATAGGCTGGTCTAGAGAAACCACTCATTCCAGAGACGTATCTTCACCTTAATCTATTTCACTCGTGGAATCTATTCTAACACATTTCTTTCTCATCTGCCGTACCTTTCTGCTCTACTCAGACGGGACCAAATAAATCCCTATACTTATCTTGTAAAATTTACGACAGTGTACAATAAAATAACTTACGAATTAAAATAAAATTGCAAACATAACAATGAAGCAACTGATGCATTTGAAGCTCATAATGCTTCTTTTTATTTAAGTTCAGGTATCAAAAGTTGTATCCATTTTGAGTGGAACCTAAAATTGAAAATGAGATTGCCGCTAAATACTGCCAATTTCAGACCAGAGTGTTTCATTCATACTAAAAGTGTCCTGTTTCATTAAGCAGTATTTTAAGCTTAAGTGCTGTAAAAACTCAAAATCTATTGATAATTTCGTCCAAACCAAAAAAAAAGTGTGCAGTTAATAATTTAAACCGTATTAATTATTATTTTTACTTTGATGTAGAGTAACTTAGAAATAATTTTAAAAAAAAAAACACACACACAGAAAAATAAATTATCTGATGCATTCGAAATTTCATGGATAATGTCTTCTTTTATTCAAATGTAAGGAGTAATTACTCCTGTTATTTAAGTGTGGATCAATATATTTCTTTTTTTTTTTTTAAATACTTTGATTTATTTTGTCGAAGTGTGCCCGGTTCAACCTAGACACAGGGTTGGTTGATTATATTAAGGCGCATGTCCAACTACAAAAGACCGGGTGGTCTGATTGCATACCAAGTAAATGTTATTCAGTGTCTTATAAAACTATTAACCAGTTCATAAACTCTGAGAAACTACCTTAGTTTTGATATACATAGTAATAATAACTAATACTACAAAAACATAAATGCTATTTAAACTTCCAATAACTTTTAAAGTGTGATGCGTGTCGTATTATTAAACGTTCCGGTGAAGGTCTCCGTGGCCAAAGTATACACTAGGGGATAGTCCAACAACACGAATCAGCATAACTGCAGTGAGCTGACAAACACCTCTTTCATAATTCACAAAAATGCAGTTTATTATACTTGACACAAAGCTCCATGAAATCAGTTCTCGCTCAAAGGCAAATGCAGTAATAAGTAGTTGTCCAGTCAGTTCACTATCAAACGCTGTTCAACGGCAATCATACAAACTTTATTTATCACAGTCCAATGGACCTCTTCATGAATTGATATACATTTCCTGAATATAATAAACCAGGGACACCTCAACTACCGGTAAGTATATTGATGTCCTGATGATGGAATGATGCAGGAAAAACACAGTATACTGCAGGAGCTCAATACACATACGTCCGCTCACTTTCAAACACAAGCCGCATCTCCTCTTGCAGACGGTCATCTCACTTCTGCTTCTAAATGTTCACGTCTGCCTCTACACCATATCGGCATGACGTCACTTCCTTTATTAATAAGTAATTCCGTATACAATTATCAGAAAAGGAGCCTTGTCGAGCCAACTATTATACCGACATAATAGTTATGAATTTTAATCATAACAAAGTGTATATTTTAAAATGTTTAATTACGTTGTAAAATAATAAAAATTGTGGTTGCTAATTGCAAAAGTTATTGAATGTTTTTAACATTTTGATTATTTCCCTTGATATGTAGCATGAAGTTACTTCCCTTAAGTTCCGCTCCTTCCGTGTATGAATTTAAAAGGAAACACTTTAAAAATATTTTTCTGTCACAGAGCTTAAAGAGTAACTGCCAAATTTCAAGGCGAAATTTTAAGGAATGCAGATTTTTATAAAATACAAGCAAACGGATTTTACCTTTTATAAAGTAGATACATACACTACTTGGGACGGCAGATGAGCTGTTTGACTCGAGCGCCAAACACCCTGTTTGCCTTGGCCGCCAAATACCTTTTTTGCCTATGGCGCCAAATACCCTTTTCGTCCTCAGCGACAAATACCCTGTTTGCCTATGGCGCCAAATACACTGGCCATCATAGTTACTGAGTTTGAATGTTGGATTTGACATATGCTTGTTCATCACTAGATATTCAGTGTTTATGCAGCTATAAGGATGACAGCCTGTCTAGGCTGTTGGTGTTGGATAGATAATATATTTTGCTTGAAATTATTTCCTTAATGTCACGTATCTGTTTTGTAAAATAGTACTGCGTTGTTGAATTTGTCAAGCTCTTAGATTCCAGGAAACGTATCTTACTGCTCATTCAGTTCAATGCATTAATATTCTTCCGTATAATTGTTTATGAAATTCAGCATTAAAATAAACTCTCAACGTACAGCATGAGCGACATAAACAAAACTAATATAACTCTTCTTATTTGACACAGCCGTTTTCACACATTATGGAGCTTGTAGCCGCCACTCAGAGGCGGACCTACTATGAAGCTAATGAAGTTTGAGCTTTAGGGCCCCGCAAGTCCAGTTTTCTCTATAATACGTTTCTTTCCCATCCCCCCAACACTTTTGTTTTTAATAAAACGGGCCCCTCCAAGAGTTCAAACTTCAGGAAACCCAAAAGGTAGATCCGCTACTGCCGCCACTGTATCTGGTCCTCTTGCAAAAACTCTGCATCAAATCGTTAAGGGACTCTTTCAGCGATGGTTGTCTGTAGCTGTTTGTTTTACATAGGGGGACGTGTTACGTTACGCATTTTATTGCGCAAACAAGACAGTGTTTATTACTAGTCGTTTGCGCACTAAAATGTACCAGTGATAAAAGAAACGCATGAATGTTGTGGGATGACGTGTGTCGGGGAAGAAGAAGTTCCGACCGTGGAGGCCTGAGGGCCGGCCGGGTGTATGGAAAATGTAATTGGAAAGTGTGGATAGCTAAATAGTGTCCAGTGTGTTCAAGGTGTTCATATAGAACCAGAGATTTCACAGTGTCGTGTACATGGAAGTATGGCCAACTTGAGCTACATGTTAAAGCAATGTGTTCAATAATACTCATTGTGCATAATTATAAACTGTGATTAACCGTCCAAGTATGGATATGTGTTTAAAGACTGGCGTATGAACTGTGATTAAACCGTACAAGTATGGATATGTCAAGTATGGATATGTGTTTAAAGACTGCCGTATGAAATGTGATTAACCGTCCAAGTATGGATATGTGTTTAAAGACTGGCGTATGAACTGTGATTAACCGTCCAAGTATGGATATGCGTTTAAAGACTGGCGTATGAACTGTGATTAACCGCCCAAGTACGACTATGTGTTTGGAGACGGGCGTATGGACTATGAAGATGATTGATAAATAATGAAAAATGATCCCGGTGCATTGTATGGTTACTTATTTAAGTTTGCTGTGAAGTTCTGCGGCATTTGTGGATTATAGTTGACGTTTCCGTTTGTTAATAATAATAGACCCCTTTGAGCCAGCCATACGAGGCTAAGCACTTATAGACTGTTTATTATCATCCTCTGCCACATCCGCCCACGTGACAGTAAGGTTGCCCGTCCCATGCATGACCTCATTGTAGTTACAATCATCAAGAGCTAACCCTCAGTGGTAGAGGTTCAAAACGAAGACAAGAGATGTAGTTGCCACTTACGACATGCTTGTGGTAGGATTACTCCTAATCTTTATTTGTCTCCTCATTTTCCCGGGAATTACACGGGGAAAAAAAGTGTATAATTTAATGTGATCTAATTTGTGAGGTTTCATTGAAAATGGATGAATTTCCTTAATGGAAGAGCCATGTTACAGCGCTTCCCAGTGCATAATTTTTGCTACGGCAGCGTGCCAACACGTTATGCAAAATCGTTGTCTTTAAACTTAGGAGTGTCGGCCGTGGCCAAAACACTCAATAAAACAACATTAAAGCTACGGGAAGTTCGCTAATAAGAAAACTTGTTTTTAAATTAAAATAAAAAGTAACTGAGAATGAACAAAAATTGTGAACAAATGTGAAGATGTTCTTGCATTATATGTACATCTTCATACTAAGTAAAAATGTAGGGACGCACTAGCCGCCTAGTAGTAAAAAAAGGACATGCTGTAAAGCAAAACTTTACGTGCAGTAGAGAAAAGAAAGTTACATATAGAGCTAGACTGGAATGATTCCAAAATCCAGACACTCTGAAACCTGGAAAATGACATGATTTTACCAAGGGGATTCCCGAATTCTCCTGGGTTGCCGATCCCTGCTGTAAACGCTATGCTTGGATGTGTCAGTTTTGACAACCAAAGAGTGCAAATGCCAAATTTAGTTCTTTATTCCTGTTTGAAAAAATAATAACATGCATGTAAGGTAAAAGGTAAGGGCAACGGATCCCGTTACACGCCCATTGAGGCATTTTGGGAATATGGTGTTAGGGCCATAGTTTCTTGACCATCGGCACACTAGGGGTGATGTGTTCAGCATCACGCCGGCCTTCCCAGAGTTTCTCTGGTACCCAATTCAAAAGGCTGGGTCAACCCCAAAGCCGTTTGTGGTCTAAAAAAATCCCACCTCAACTGGGGATTGAACCATGGACCACCGAGCTAGGAAGCCAATGCACTAACCACTGTACTACCGCGGCTCATAACATTCATGTAAGTTGTTTTTTTTTTTTCTTATGAAGTAGTAAATTATCATCAGTGAAGTAGTAAATTATCATCAGTGAAGTAGTAAATTATCATCAGTGAAGTAATAAATTATCATCAGTGAAGTAGTAAATTATCATCAGTAAAGTAGTAAATTATCATCAGTAAAGTAGTCAATTATCATTTATAACACATAAGGAAGGGAAACCCGAGGCCTGTAAACAGTAAATTAATATGAGACAAACATAAAGGTAGCCTATGTTATCAGGCATTCGTAGGAAATAAAGAAGTAGAACACTAGACAACAGAAAAACAACAGACATGAGTGGCTTACCCAGGATTTGAACCCTGGACTTTCCGTGCGACAACCCCGCCTAGCTATATATCAGTAAAGTATTTTAAGGTCTTTGTCTTGTGTGGACTGGCCTATACTGTATAATAGGGGAAAAACAGAAGTGATTGCGTCATTAATAGGCTGAACTGCCCATGCTAAAACTTCCGGTGTTATGTCTTGCGGTTCGAACTAATGACCTGTCATCGAAGCATCATTTTTTGGTGATGCGTAGATAGCTGGGAGGATAGTGTGATTCGCTTGCACAGCTAGGCGGGGTTGTCCCACGGAAGATCCAGGGTTCGAATCCTGGGTAAGCCACTCATGTCTGTTGTTTTTCTGTTGTCTAGGGTTCTACTTCTTTATTTTCTAATAGTGCCTGATAACATACCTTTATGTTTGTCTCATATTAGTAAATTATCATCATTGAAGTAGTAAATTACCATCAGTGAAGTAGTAAATTATCATCAGTGAAGTAATAAATTATCAGCGAAGTAGTAAATTACCACCAGTGAAGTAGTAAATTATCATTTATGACACATAAGGAAGAGAAACCCGAGGCCTGTAAACAGTAAATAAATATTAGACAAACATAAAGGTATGTTTTCAGGCACTCGTAAGAAATAAAAACGTAGAAAACTAGACAACAGAAAAACAACAGACGTGAGTGGCTTACCCAGGACTTGAACCCATGACCTTCCGTGCGACAACCCCGCCTAGCTATGCAAACGAATCACACTATCCTCCCTGCCATCTAGGCATTTTTTTTGTTTTTTTGGTGTGATGCCTAGATGGCAGGAAGGATAGTGTGATTCGCTTGCATAGCTAGGCTGGTTTGTCGCGCTGATGGAAAACAAATATTTTGGTTTTTTTAATACTTTTGAATTAGTAAAATTGCTGTTAGGTATTGGTGCTTTTGAATTTAATTGCCGTGTTATGGCGGGGTTTTACACTATATATATATATATAGTGTATTAAGAGACCAAAAAAGATATATATATATATATATATATATATATATATATATATATATATATATATATATATATATATATATATATATATATATATATATATATATATATATATCTTTTTTGGTCTCTTAATAGACACACGGGAACTTCACTTGACAAAGTATTATATACAGCTATAAACATTCTAACGGAAGAAAGGCTTTCGCCGAGTACATCCACGCTACGCCACTGAGGAGATTCCACCACAGCAGAAATAGAACAAGTGCCAGAGAGATCAGACGGAAGAAAATGCGGCATCTTAACCTTTGTGGACACGGATTCTAGGCTAGGTCCATTGACTGGTTCCTAGTTTCAGCGTGACACAAGAAGAGAAGATCCAGAGGTAATTCAAGAGCGTCTGCTGACAGTAGAGGTATTCAGCAACTGAAAGAAAACTCCACGTAATAGGATTTGATAAAGACCTGGGTGACAGTGCTACAACGAAGTGGAAGATAAGCTCTTAGAAGAAGCAGCATAAGAAGAATAAGAGCGGCTTATGGATAGCACTATATACTCAAACTATCATTTAATGTCCCCTCCAAGGATTGGAAGCGTGTACAAAAATTTGAGTGCAACCTTGTACAATGATGCAACTGAAACCTTAATCATGACAATGCAATATTTTTAAAAATCTTAAACCCTGTTGCTAGTATTCATTCAACCATTAAATAAATAAATATTACACACAAAGAGATGTTTCATTCATTCTTTCCTCTTCCCAATGGAGCGTGGTACTATTATTACAGTTGGTTCCCTTGCAGAAAGGATGCACCAAAACATTTATATGATGTAGCAGACGTGGTTTCTGAAACAGTATATTTTACATTATGACGTTTCCAGACATATGGACAGAATCTTATTAACTGCCTCTTTTAACATGCATAACCAGTAATCATTAGTAATATAAAACGTCAACTAAAGTTTAGAATAAGAGAATTATTATTATAATATATTAATTCTATATTATTAACAAAAATACGAAATAAGAAGTTACGAAAAAAAGTAAACGTTGTCCCACATCAGATACTACCGTAGTGGAGTGAAGTATTGGAGATTTCAGAACACTAGGTCGAGCTGAGTTGACCAGTTCCACTTTCTCATTCCCTTAACCTTCCCTAACCCACGAGCAAAGTTAGGTACCCATTTACAGCGTGGGGGATAGACTGGTTTCGATCTCGGTAACTACACCTCCAGAACTGCAGTAACACCTCTGACAAAGTTACTGACCAAGATACTTAAAAAAATAAAAACATGGAATGGAAGCTTTGAGATCATTCATGACATCAATAGTTGTCTTGTTTGATATTATATACTGTTGTTGTTGTTTTGAATATGTGATGGGTTAAGAGCGGGCACTTAACAGCAGACCGTTATTGTCTCTTCTCGTTCCATCTTGGTCTACCCTGTTCAACCAGAAAATTGGTTTAAATTGGGGTTTTTAGTATAATTTTATTTACTAATTTTGTATTTAATTTAAATAACTATTGTCTTTTGCAGTTGCTGGTTTTAATTTAAATTAGTATTTGTCCATTTTATTTTCTCTTTTGTATTGTTTATAGATGGGACCCCAAGATGCAGCAATAGTGAATGCAGTCAGCGACCCATAGCTTGACTGCTTGCATCAGGATCAGCGAACCAGAGCTGATCAAGACCGTACTCCACCTCCACGTGGTGGTCCTGGAAACAGTCTGCAGCAGTGCAGTCTGGCTGAGCGAGTACGGATCGAAATGGGAAGGCAAACCCGGTCCCTAAAAAAATGCCGTGCAGAAGTCGGATGTGTCGACCGAAAGGTGCAGATATCACAGCTTAGGCGCAAACAGACACAACGCAACCACCGTCCTTTTCAGGGCGAACGAGGAAGAAGTTTATAGATAACTATTGCCCGTTACACTTGGTTTTAATTTGTATAAGTATTTGTTCTTTTTGAGTTGTCCTTTTTTAAAACCTCGTTGTCTTTCCTTGTCCTATGAGTATTATATACTGAAATTATTCGTCAGCTTTTATTTATTTTGTTCCAGAAAAAAAGGATCATCATTTTTCTTGGCGCCCACTCTGAGCATAGAGTCACCGTTACAGCTGGTTCCTTTGCCGGAAACCTGCACCAAGAATTGACATGCTCCTACAGCGGTGGTTGTTATAGCAATTTTTGTTAGATAATAAGGTTGTCTGCATCACGCGCCACCTTATTTTAGACCCCTTGTACGACATACCTGAGGCGGCAGTAGTTCTTTGTTTCATCAGAGCCCCCCCCCCCCCCCACCCCATGAACTACACGGTGCAGAAAAAATATACACTGTCTAAAATATATTTTTATCCCAAAGTTAAATACAGATCAATCCTCATGAGATTATCCAAAGGTTCGGCTTTTGGCATGGCCAGGGGTCGCCTGATTGGGTGTGACAGAATTGTTCGTTCTCTTTTCCTAGCGTTTATGTTTCTCGCCGATATCTCATTTTCTGTAATTCATTCTGTGCTATTGTCTTGTTTTTCCCACATCTGACAGATTTGGTATTTCGATTCATTGTTTACACTCCCTTCCCTCAATTCTTGTCATGTCGGGACTTCAGCGACCATATTTTGCTGATTAGGGTAATCAATCACTTTCATTTGAACCCATATTGACACCTGAATCTGTAGAGTGAAATTTTGTAACACATTTCCTACCAGACAGTGCATGGGCGCGCCCGATTAAGAAGTAAACAACCTTGGGATTACCACAGTCGATTATCTTATCACTGATTATAGTTCTGTCTGACCAGTTTGTTGATTGTTGCCTAGACCGGGTAAATGTCAAAATCATTTCCGGACAGACTTGTGGGACGATAATTATCCATCGTGAAAGAGATTGCCTGTGATAGTTTATGAAGTCGGGAGTGTAAACATGATCGATAAAAGACGAAAGCTGGCATACCTTGTATTTGTAAACAACACAATTTTTTGCGGATATCACGCATACATTTTCTGTGAGAGGTAGGGGAAATTCGCCACTACCAAAATATACGCAAATTGCATGATATTGGTTTGGCATTTGAGATGTTAAAATATGGGAGCCGCGCTGGTGTAATGGCTTCGGCGTTGTACTGGCGACCAGGTGTTCATGGTTCAAACCCGGGCGTCAGCGTTTGAAGAAATGTTTATGGCCGGAAATTTGACTGAATAACCTGAACGGCTCCTGTGATAAACCCTCTGTGGATGGGAAGGAGCGAAGCTCCTGACCGGGTTGGAAGGAAAGTCCTCAGGTTCCCCAGCCTCGCAATGACATGTCATTGGGCCGAAGGGCTGAAAGCCCAAGTGCCGCTGGTTAAGAAAAAAAAAAAAAAAAAGATGTTAAAATACAACATTTCTGATTGGAGCCTTCTAATAGTGGCATCTGGATGCGTGAGCCGAATGTTGCCTTATAATCTAGCGCCTGTTGAATCTACGGCACTGTGAAATTCAACTCGTCAAGAAGACAGCCAGACAAGCCTGAATAAGGAATAGGATCAGGATTACACTTTAAAGGAGCGGACAACGTGTTTGAGCATCTTGTGGATTTACACAACGACAACTCTAACTTTATTAATACGGAAAGCCGGAATCCTAAGAACCTAAACACTAAGTCATAGTGGAGGTATATTGTAAAGTAACTACCCCAGACCATGTGTAAGAGGCGCCTTAATCAAGTTACCTTAACTATTCCTCTGAGCCAGAAATCTGTATTTCCAAAGACATTTGGGTCCCTAGTGCCAAGTGGTGGTGCTATTTGTGGAACAAGTGTGTGATATAAGTGGCCTGCAGTCAAAGCTAGACATCAACAGGAGATGGGTCTTAACAAATGCTGGTCCATCTTCGCATATACTTAACGATATTAGGAGGGACGTGTTGCGGCCAGCAGACGTGACCAGTGTCAAAAGTGAACCAGTCCATAATCTGCAAGTAACAAACACTTGCTGGAGCAGAAACTAGTCGACATCTTAATGGCAGCTTAGTACCCACTTATAGCTGTCAAGTGAACTCTTTTCATTGAGAAAATTCGAAAGAGAAAAGACACTATCCAGATCATCCCCAGTGATGAAATTTTAAAGACTATCTAAAGTCACCCCACCCTTATTTATTTTACTTTGTTAACAATAATTGGCTATTACATTTTGTTACCTGTATATATACAAATTTATAGTTGATTTAGCCATTTTTTGAGTGAACTACACCCGTATGTCTCAGTAATTTTTAATTACAGAGCTGTTAAAGTAATATTTTACTGAGTTAAATCAGTTGGGGGCTCATCAAAACGAGCAAAATCTTTACTCATAGAATGTCAGGGAAGATAGAAAGTTTACACGGCCTGGATCCTATCAGCCGTAGTACTTAATTTCTTAAATTCCCATGAGGCTCCCTAGAATTGAAGCACCAAATTCAATTCACATCTCGGCCAAGAGCAATGTTCATCAAAATGTAGGCACTTTTGAAGACCCTCAGTAGATACTCTGAATCTTGGCCACTGTTGGACCATTACTGCAGAGCAATGGGGAGTAAATCACGTGACAGTTGGCGAGGAGAAAATTGTATTTTTTATTGTCAAGAAGCCCTTCAGCTGTGACACAATTCGCTCTTGGCAAAGCTTACTTACTTACAAGCAATTGAAAGAAAGAATTGAGGCTCTCGAGATGTGGATATATAGAAAATGGGGCGCATCTCATTGAAAGAGAAGAAAACAAATAAAGAGGTCCTAAAAACTAGAACTGAAAAGAGAATTACTGAAAGAGACCAAAATTAAACAGCTAAAATATTTTGGCAATAGAAAAAGACATAACACCTTACTGAAAACCATAATGGAAAACAGAGTTGAAGGCAAACTCGCAAGAGGAAGGCAACGCTATAAGTTGGAAGATAACATCAAGAGATAGACAGGAAATAGTCTATCAGAATGTACTAACAATACAAGAGACAGAAGACGTTAGAGATTACAGCCATTACAGCCGACCTTCGTTGTGTAGCCGGCTGCAGGTGATGATGAATAGCATATATTAATAACATCTAATTTGAAATAACCATCATTCCTTATTATTTTTTCAAAGCTAGAGGTGAGGTATGAACCGATTGCGGGATCCGTTGTGAGTACGTGACCCCATTGTGTTAGACAGGCTAAATCACCCTTAGGCCGGCACTGGCTGACCTACTATATCAATACTAATACAATGCTAAATTTTCTTTTTATTTGTGTGTGTGTGTGTGTGTGTGTGTGTGTGTGTGTGTGTGTGTGTGCGTGTGTGTGTGTGCGTGTGTGTGTGTGTGTGTGTGTGTGTGTGTGTGTGTGTGTGTGTGTGTGTGTGTGTGTGTGTGTGTGTGTGTGTGTGTGTGTGTGTGTGTGTGTGTGTGTGTGTGTGTGTGTGTGTGTGTGTGTGTGTGTGTGTGTGTGTGTGTGTGTGTGTGTGTGTGTGATGAGAGTTTAATCCGCCAATCCTTGTCGCTTCCTTTACTTGACTCAGATTTAACACTTAAAATGCTCGCCAAGCACGCCACGACCTTCCTCTTTTTAACGTAATGTCGACTTTCGTTATCGATGTTTGGCGTTTCCAACGGCGCGGAAAAGTGGATTAAGATTACGTCAATAATCAAGTTTCCCACATGATGCTAAGAACGGTCGCGAGTTGTGGACGGGTACCAGAGCCGGCTCTTAGGCAGGGAGAGGGGTGCGGTCCCACGGGGCGCCGTCGTGGTGGGGGGGGGGGGGGGGGGGGCGACGAAATGCATTGCCAAAAAAACAAAAAATTTAAAGAACAAAAGAAACTCGATTATTTCTAAATATAATTCACGAACTATTATACTTACTTACTTTTTTTTTTTTAAACCTTTAGCACGCTGCATTCTTTTTCACAACCCCCCGTTTTTATAGTGGGCGACTTGTAATGTCTATAGTTTTTGTGTTTCTTGGTCAATTGCTATCATTTTTGGAATTTATGTAAATAAATGAATGGTGAATCTGAAGATATAAAATTTGTTTGTGTACATGTTAGATGTGATAGGAAGAGAGGAAAGGAAAGATGAAAAAAACGAAAAAAATTTAAAAAAAATTTTTTTTTTAAATTTTAAAATTAAAAAAAAAAATTAAAAAAATGACCAACGAACGAAGAGTCCATATCCCTTGCATCTCAATGAAAGTCATTTGACCAATAGAGCAATACAAATCAAGTGACGATCTTTTCGTTACACCCATCATCAGTAGCAAAGCAACAAACTCCCTAGCCAGCCGTGACATTCGGCCGTAATCCTATTTTTTTCCGATATTCCTAATCCTAACCCCGAAAATTATACATACTTGAAAGGCCATTTTACTTTCGTTTCCATCTCAGCCATCAAACATATTCTGAGAACCGATTTCAGCGCTTATAAAGACAAAAATTTCATCCCCACCGCATGGCGTCAGAATACAATAAAATTAGAGCAAAATGGCCGAAAATCTGATGCCGATTCATTTCGATTTAAAAAATTTACAAAAAATAAACGCAGATACACCCATCACTTTTTTAAGATCGGAAACGGAAGCTAACTCTCTTGCAATTAAAATTACTACTTAACATCCGGGGCTGAAAATCACGTGTACACAAGTCATGTGCTAGAAACGATGACAGCCGCAAGGCGAGATATCTCGCCTGCAGCGTGCTACAGGAACGTTTTGCCTCGTTTTGGCGAGGCGCATCCCGTTCAACCTAGTCGGTTATATTAGGGCGCGTGCCCAAATATAAAAGACACTTAGGTCTGAGATAATGTAAGCACTTACTTACTTCGTCGTTTCTCTACTACCCAGGGGTGTAAAGGTTAGCCATAGAGAGAGAGACATACTATCCTATTGGCTGTCTTCCTCCTGGCATTATTCTTCCTCCTGGCCTGGTTCCAATCTAATCCTCGGTCCTACAGAGACTGTCAAATGTTGTCCTCCAAGCGAATTCTGGAACGTCCTGGAGGTCATGATCCTTGGTTCTTAGTTTCCCATATTTATCGTGGTAGCCGATCTTCTCCCACTCTGACGAACTATTATTGTGTTTAAAATTACTTTATTCCTTATAATATACGTTTTTCGGTTATTCCAAATCTATATTATTCCTTTTTGGAAAAAAAAAACAATGCCCTGAGCACACATCTGATATTCAACATGAAATTTTTTTTTAAAAATTACCTTTCATCGTGTGTGTGTGTGTGTGTGCGTGTTTGTGTGCGTGTTTGTGTGTGTGCGTGTGTGTATATATAAAATGCTCAGTGAACACCATTTGCGAACATGAAATGTGATTCAGCTCAATAGCATGACATGTGTCTCCTAAGAGTACAGTACGGCCAGGGACGGGGCGACTTAACGAGATCTCGAACCACCCTGAAAAATCTGCGACAGCTCTGGTGGAAAGTCATTACCAAAATAAGCTTGATAAGTGCCATGTGATACGCGCCATGTGATAAGTGCCATGTGATAAGTTTCAAGTAATGAAGCAGCTATGGAAACTTGTGCCGTGTAGTTCGCGGGCGTCTCCGACAAGACAAGAAAGATTAGGATTATAGTTTTCTCGGGCATCCAGTGAGAGGCAACGAAACTGTTATTGTGAATGGGGCTGCCACAGTGGCGGATCTATATTTTGGGGGGCCCTGAAGCTTGAACTCTTGAAGGGGCCCCTTTTATATAAAAAAAAATTGGGGGGATGGGAAAGAAACGTATTATAAAGAAAAACTAGATTTGGGGGCTATGAAGCTCAAGCTTCGTTAGCTTCATGGTAGATCCTTCTCTGTGGCAACCTCACCATGTAACAGAAAATAGAACAGAGACGACGAGCTGACACAGCGCTTAGATGTTTTCATGCAAGAGCTTACCAGCTGCCGTGGTGGCTCCACGCTTGCATACGGATAGAAAAATGAAGTCATGATGATGATGATGTTGATGTGATGATTAAACTTACTGTGAGAACACATTTTATTACCAAGTATTTTTGCGCGGTTATTAAATTTTATGCCTGCCAAAATATTTTTATCTGCCCTTTTGCACGAGCGCGCGGATTAGAGACAACATTTATATATTATTATTATAAGAAAATATTCGAAAATTTTAGAAAACGTGTAACGAAGAAACTCATGTCCAGATCGAAAAAAAGTCTTCCAAAGACGAAAAAGGCAAGTAGATGATGAAGAAGAAGTTAAAGAAAAGGAGGAAGAGATACAGAAAATGAGGAATTCAAAAGCAATACTCTGATTAAAGTGTAATCTATAGACGAGACACAGCCAGTGATCTTTTTTTTTTCAAGACAAATCGATGTTAACAGAGGGGTCGATACGTGTCTGAAGTTGAGGCATGGCTGATAGTGTTATTTCTGTGTGTCAGTATGGGTGTGTTTGGTTGTTTCTTTTCTCGCGTTTAGAACAGACCTTTAACAGTTGTTGGCCTTCTTGCATGAAAGCTGAGGAAGTGAACTTCATATGGTATTCAATTATGGATAATCCTTCAACTCCCCAATGAACCTATGTCTTCAACAAACCTATGTCATCAAATACATATGTCATCAACAAACCTATGTCTTCAACAAACCTATGTCATCAACAAATCTATGTCATCAACAAACCTATGTCTTCAACAAACCTATGTCTTCAACAAACCTATGTCATCAACAAACCTATGTCATCAACAAACCTATGTCATCAACAAACCTATGTCTTTGTAGCGTGAGGTTTTTATTGGCTCTAAGATCAGTATAGTACTGACAATACAGAAATAGAATTTCTGCTGGAAAATGGTGAAGTCCCAGTGTATGAGAGAACTACTGGTATCACAAATTAGTTACGGCTGTGAATGATCTGATCTCGAAAAATTAGTAGAGTGGAGACAGTCATAAAATGCCACCCCGCTGTGTAACTAACTGTGATATTAAAACAAGGAAACAGATTTCACTTAACAATTATAAAATTGACAAGTCGTTCAAATACAATTTCCTTTTTATTTATTGTATATTACAAAACTTGTAGTAAAAATCTTGGATAATCGCTTATTTCAGTAAGAACTTATGAGAATAAATTTCAGGTGTCACTGGTTTCATCTTAACGCCAATTGGAATAATGAAATGACCCGCCGTTTAAAAATTGACAAGTTTCGTTTCGAAAACATACATAACATTTTAACATACATGTGGGCAAAGCCAGCAGAGGCAAACACACAGACAATTTTTCATTTCCTCTAGGGGTAATATTCTGACGTCATTCAAACTAGTTGATTTATTTGAATAGTGAGGAAAATGTTAGTGACGGGGGGGGGGGGGGGGGGGGGGGGATTTTTTCCCCGTGAGAGATGGCCTGAGGTTGTGTAAAAGAATGGCTTTGACGATTGACAACAAAATTGTAAATCTACAAAAACATACTGAAAACTGACCATAAAATTCATATGGTAGTTTATAGCTTAGAGTCGCCCTGAGAAAAAATATGTTTTAAAAAATATGGTAGTCCAAGTATTAGCCAAGTTATTGCTTGAAAAATACTGAATGTCTACGAAAACGACCGACAACTGTGTTCTTGCTCGTTAACATAACGTTATTGGGGACGAATAGTTTAAAAAAAAAGAGGCCATTGTAGAAATTCAAATTTCTATTAGGTATAAGAGTATAGGAGTAAAAGGGGACGAGATAGGAAAATGTAACTAAAACGAAACATCTTTTTCTATTGGGCATAACTAACGCATTATTTACTGACCAATGGACTACGATAGGTCACATAGTTTGTGTGGAATTGTTTTGTTTTTTCGGCAACTAAATTCAAAAAGCAATTGTAGTAGTGCCTGCTTTCATTGGTCACCACCTCGTAAATAATCAGATATTGGACGAAGAGGTCCAGGCCTTACTGTGACCTTCTATGGGCCATTTGACTAGAAAATTCGTTTATTCAAAAACAAATGTTGAGATCAGACATGTGATAACTTGCAATTAAATACTAATTCACTATCTGGACAGAGGCAGAGCAAAACTGAGGCCATATTCTTTGCAGTCAACGTTATTTGTGACATATTTCTTTGAACTAGTGAGTTTTTATTTCCTGTTTGTTCGGTGAGCAGGAAACCTGATGAGTGGGTGTAAAGTCTCCATTATAAAGTTTAAGCTGTCAGCTGATAGCCTGAAGGAGCTTACGTGTGGGTGCTGATCTACATTGCCTCTACATTGATATACTGACATATATTCGACGGACCAAGAATCCCAGGTGACATGTTATCAGCTGGGACCTCTGACATTTCATCCTAAGAAACTAGTTCCTATCAAAATAACATTGAATTATATGGGGGCTTGATGAAAAAACAAACTGCTCATCATAACAAATGACAATCACTAGCAACTATTAAAATTATTAGTCTGTGAATAACCTACTGGAAGTTTCTATATTTAACATATATTCATAGGACCAAGAGTCCATATCTTTTTAGTTCGGAAAAGCATTGCCCATATTGTAAATTGCCCATTTCCTCTATTTTCAAAGACTCTGTCCAAAGAAGTTGGCGGGAAGGCAGATTTAAATTGTATAAAGCAAAAAAAAACATTCAAATTTTAAAAGTAAACTTTAACCACCGTCTTATTCCCATTTTCTTTTAGTGAGTTAAAGTGTATTGTGTTGATGTACCTTCATCTTCATTTCACCCTAGACACTAGAGGACATTCATACACCAGCCACTACCAATCAAAATACGGACGGTGTTGTCAGATCTTGCATTTTAGCAATTGGTTAGCGTTAGGTTCGTTTCATTCTTTTTATGTCAGGGAATGCACCTACATGTTTGACCTCATCAACTGTTACAATTTAATGACACAACATCTTTCTTAGTTAGGTGAAGTACACACATATAAACCTCCCACAGCAAAATTTTACATTTGCTACACTACTCTTGTGCTGAAGGGTGGATGTTGGAAGATGGAATGCAATGGATTTGTACGTTTACATATATATATATATATATATATATATATATATTATATATATATATATATATATATATATATATATATATATATATATATATATATATATATATATATATATATATATATATATATATATATATATATATAAAACAAGTCTTCCAATTATAGGAACAAAATTATAGATATCAGCTGTGCTGTTAATTAATTATAGAAAATTTATCAGCTGTGCTGTTAATCTTGTCTCTCACTACGCTAAATCACTTTTTCTTCCTTGACCGTTAATTGCTCACATTTGCCGTCGGAAATGGTACTAATGTGTTCTCATCTCTTAGAACAGTTCTGTCCTTCCTAATTTGTTGCACACAACACCCGCTGATGATCGTTCCTTTAGCCCACCCAAGACTGAGGGGGACTAAGGATGTAGCTCCGGTACAATCACTGTGCTCCTGCGAAGTTCCAGGCAGCTGGATTGACTCGAACATACGACCTCAGGTTGGATGAAACGAATAAAATCCTCTAAGATTAATACAAGCCAGATTTGGACTCGACTTTAGTGAAGCAAGAGTGCCCGGTCACGCAGGTAAGCAATAAATCAATGTTGACAGCTTTCTCTTTTCCCAGTCGGTCGTGCTGGCCTTCGTGTTTGTGTGTGTATTTTGAATAAAACGCGCCCGTTTATATAGGTAGACGCAAGGAATCTGCCAGTGCGTAAGGAACTCTTTTGATTGTTTCTCGGCGGTTTCGTACATTCCGTGACCGAGTTCCGAAATACAGGGCTTATGCCTAATTTTATTCTGTCTGCCGCCATCTTGGGGGAACAAGATGGCGTACACTTCGTGTAATTTAATCTGACAGAGTCTGTTAAACGTGGATTGGCTGTGCATATGTATTAACAAAGAAGTGGGTTTACACACACGTTTCACGACAGTCTTCAACAAACCTATGCCCAGTCCTCCTGTGACATGCCATCAGTTCAAGGCTTTTTCATGTCTTCCTCTTTATTTTCTTCTAGTTCTCTATTTCATGAGTTGTTCTCTGAACCTGGTGATTATGGAACAAGGCTACCTGGTAATGCCATTAACAAGTTTCATCAGTGTCAGCCCTAACAATCATTTGTATTTTATAGCAGTGGTGTCTGTAACAATTCATTTCGTGCTATGAGTTTGTTAGATCGATGTGGAATCTTTGTTATTCACCTTTTACGACATACTAATGTAGGTCGCAGATATCCAATTCTGTGTTCTTAATGTCGGGCGCCGTAACAGATATGGAAGACGACTGCTGTGTAATCGTATTTTGAGTTTTATTTTTATCTTAGCGCTCCTAGAGACCAGCCAAACAGTTGCTGACCAATGAATATTTTTATTGAGGGAGCACATCTTTTAAATACAGGATTTTTTTATAACACAATTTCACAGTTACTATTAGCAGATGCACTTTCATTCCGGGAAGATGCTGGAACTGGGTTGGCTATGTCTTCATAAGAGACCATCACAAGACCTGTTATGCTGTGGATCCCAGTAGGAAGGCGAAAGAGAGGCAACAAAAACAACCTGACGGAAAACTCTGGAAGCTGAGATGCAAATCATGAACCAGACTTGAGGCACTGCACGAAGACAGGCCACCGACCGAGCAAAGTGGAAACATACTGTTTCTGACCTACAAGACGCCACTAGGAGTGATGGTCACTGATTGCTTTGTCACTTAAGAGCTAAGGATTCAAAAGAAGATTTGCAGACGATCAAAGTCTAATGTACACAAAATTAAGAATCTTTAACTCAAATGTCAAGTCAATCCTATTGTATGGTTCTGTAACATGGACAACAACAAAAGCCAAAAGCTACAGACTTTTATGATTGGGTGCTAGAGTGTTTGCTGAAGGCCTATGCTAAAGTTTATTAATAATTCGGAAGCAGACTGTCTTCGTCTGATGAGTTTTGCTTTTTCTTTCTTTCTTTTAAAAAAAAAAATTCAAAATCGCGGTTCCAGATTCGTAGAATGAAACATTTTCATTTACTGAAATATGACAAGAACCAGAAAAGTGCTTGTGGAACAAGAGTTGAGAAAAAGACGCTGGGGACGGATAGGACACACATTGAGGAAACCTGTTGATAGCATTACAAGGCAGTGCTTGTTCTGGAATCCCCCGGGAAAGAGAGGCAGAGGTAGACCAAAAAACACATGGAGAAGAGAACTGGAAACAGAGGTGATATTTATGGCGAAGACGTGGAAAGAACTTGAGCTGATGGCATCTGACAGGATGACTTGACATCTGACAGGATAACTTGACATCTGACAGGATAACTTGACACCGGACAGGATAACTTGATATCTGACAGGATAACGTGGCATCTGACAGGATAACTTGGCATCTGACAGGATAACTTGGCATCTGACAGGATAACTTGACATCTGACAGGATAACTTGGCATCTGACAGGATAACTTGGCATCTGACAGGATAACTTGACATCTGACAGGATAACTTGACATCTGACAGGATAACTTGACATCTGACAGGATAACTTGGCATCTAACAGAATAACTTGGCATCTGACAGGATAACTTGTCATCTGACTGGATAACTTGGCATCTGACAGGATAACTTGACATCTGACAGGATAACTTGGCATCTGACAGGATAACTTGACATGTGTTTGTTGAAGGCCTATACTCCGAGGGGAGCTAAAGGGTACTGACTTATTGAAATATGACTGTGGTCTCAATCAAGATGGCGTCACTGATCATGCTAGTCTTAAACAAATATCTTGCTGCCCATCGTAGAGTAATTGCTGCCCAGCAAATGAAACATTTATTGTTGATCAAACAAAATAAACGTCAAGTGGAAAGGTTAAACCGATGGCACTGTCCACCTGCAACATGGAAATATATTCTGTTTTACTATACCCTACCTTGATAGGAAACACTATACAGAGCGTTACAACGGGATAGCAATCTGAGCATCAGAAGTACCCCTTCCCTATCTGAAAGTGTTTCTGCCCTTTTATCTTCTTTACAGTCTAAGGGTGCGTGCCTTCTTGAGAAATGATTATAAACAGCCAGTGCAGTGACGTATCAACTGTCGCCACTACTCAGTCGTCAGAATATCAATATGGAAACTAAATGGCAGCTAATAAACAGTATATTTTTACCAGCTGTCCCCACTACTCCATCATCTGAATATCAATATGAAGACTAAATGACAGCTAATAAACAGTATATTTTTACCAGCTGTCCCCACTACTCTATCATCTGAATATCAATATGGAAACTAAATGACAGCTAATTTTTTTTTTTTTTTTTTTTTTTTTTTTTCTTAACCAGCAGCACTTGGGCTTTCAGCCCTTCGGCCCAATGACATGTCATTGCGAGGCTGGGGAACCTGAGGACTTTCCTTCCAACCCGGTCAGGAGCTTCGCTCCTTCCCATCCACAGAGGGTTTATCACAGGAGCCGTTCAGGCTATTCAGTCAAATTTCCGGCCGTAAACATTTCTTCAAACGCCGACGCCCGGGTTTGAACCATGAACACCTGGTCGCCAGTACAACGCCGAAGCCATTACACCAGCGCGGCTCCCAAATGACAGCTAATAAACAGTATATTTTTACCAGCTGTCCCCACTACTCTATCATCTGAATATCAATATGGAAACTAAATGACAGCTAATAAACAGTATATTTTTACCAGCTGTCCCCACTACTCTATCATCTGAATATCAATATGGAAACTAAATGACAGCTAATAAACAATATATTTTTACCAGCTGTAACCACTACTCCATCATCTGAATATCAATATGAAGACTAAATGACAGCTAATAAACAGTATATTTTTACCAGCTGTCACCACTACTCTATCATCTGAATATCAATATGGAAACTAAATGACAGCTAATAAACAGTATATTTTTACCAGCTGTCACCACTACTCCATCATCTGAATATCAATATGAAGACTAAATGACAGCTAATAAACAGTATATTTTTACCAGCTGTCACCACTACTCTATCATCTGAATATCAATATGGAAACTAAATGACAGCTAATAAACAGTATATTTTTACCAGCTGTAACCACTACTCCATCATCTGAATATCAATATGAAGACTAAATGACAGCTGG
Organism: Oreohelix idahoensis; assembly: GCA_024509875.1. Lineage (NCBI taxonomy): Eukaryota > Metazoa > Mollusca > Gastropoda > Stylommatophora > Oreohelicidae > Oreohelix > Oreohelix idahoensis. Next base: position 212,825 of record JAMPIV010012018.1, read on the forward strand.
TAAAAATATACTGTTTATTAGCTGTCACCACTACTCTATCATCTGAATATCAATATGGAAACTAAATGACAGCTAATAAACAGTATATTTTTACCAGCTGTCACCACTACTCCATCATCTGAATATCAATATGAAGACTAAATGACAGCTAATAAACAGTATATTTTTACCAGCTGTCACCACTACTCTATCATCTGAATATCAATATGGAAACTAAATGGCAGCTAATAAACAGTATATTTTTACCAGCTTTCACCACTACTCTATCATCTGAATATCAATATGGAAACTAAATGACAGCTAATAAACAGTATATTTTTACCAGCTGTAACCACTACTCCATCATCTGAATATCAATATGAAGACTAAATGACAGCTAATAAACAGTATATTTTTACCAGCTGTCACCACTACTCTATCATCTGAATATCAATATGGAAACTAAATGACAGCTAATAAACAGTATATTTTTACCAGCTGTCACCACTACTCCATCATCTGAATATCAATATGAAGACTAAATGACAGCTAATAAACAGTATATTTTTACCAGCTTTCACCACTACTCTAACATCTGAATATCAATATGGAAACTAAATGGCAGCTAATAAACAGTATATTTTTACCAGCTTTCACCACTACTCTATCATCTGAATATCAATATGGAAACTAAATGACAGCTAATAAACAGTATATTTTTACCAGCTGTCACCACTACTCTATCATCTGAATATCAATATGGAAACTAAATGGCAGCTAATAAACAATATATTTTTACCAGCTGTCACCACTACTCCATCATCTGAATATCAATATGGAAACTAAATGGCAGCTAATAAACAATATATTTTTACCAGCTGTCACCACTACTCCATCATCTGAATATCAATATGAAGACTAAATGACAGCTAATAAACAGTATATTTTTACCAGCTGTCCCCACTACTCCATCATCTGTTACCACCACTACTCCATCATCTGAATATCAATATGAAGACTAAATGACAGCTAATAACAGTATATTTTTTACCAGCTGTCACCACTACTCTATCATCTGAATATCAATATGGAAACTAAATGACAGCTAATAAACAGTATATTTTTACCAGCTGTCACCACTACTCATCATCTCTGATCAATATGAAGACTAAATGACAGCCAGTTTATTTTTTACGCTTTCACCACTACTCTATCTGAATATCAATATGGAAACTAAATGGCAGCTAATAAAACAGTATTTTTTACCAGCTTTCACCCACTACTCTATCATCTGAATATCAAATGGAAACTAAATGACAGCTAATAAACAGTATATTTTTACCAGCTGGAATATCAATTTGGAAACTAAAGAGACTAATTATAAACAGCCAGCTTGTTTGTCACAGCCAACGTCATCTGAATAAAGCCCGCATTGGAAAACTTAAATGGCATGCTAATAAAGCCAATATATTTTTACCAGGGCTACACTTCACACTACTCCATCAGATGAAGACTAAATGCTTACAGCGTTAGATTTTAGATAAACATTATTTTTACGTTACTCCATCATATGAATACGCCAGATGGAGACTAAAGCCAGCCTAATAACAGTTATTTTACCAGGGTAGACAGAGAGACTAGCCATTAACGTTACCATTGAAGAGGAGAGCTAAAAACAGTATATTTTTACCAGCTGGGAACTCACTAATCAATCATTCCGAAAACCATGGAAACCGAGAAAAATTCAGCTGATAGAATAAACAGTAAATTCTTACCAGCTTTTTTATGTTACTCTCAAACAGCCATTTAACGTTTATTTAAGCCGGGAGAGAGGAAAACCACATTTGTAACGTTACCAGGGGAGACAGAGAGAAAAGCCATTAACGTTACCAGGGGAGACAGAATGACAAGTGATGACATCAGAAAAAAAAATTGTAGGAATTACACCCTGCATGAAATCTATAGATAGACAGACAATTAAGTGGTTTAGTCTTCTCAGAAATGGAGCCCGATCAGTTTACCATTATGCGCCTACAACAGTAGAATCAAGGAACGCCTTCGTAATTAGGACCACTTTGCTGGGGTCCCTGTTTACACGCACTGAAGCATATTGGGAATATGATGTTAGGCCCATATTTTCTCGACCATCGGCACACTAGGGGTGATGTGGTCAGCATCACGCCGGCCGCCTTAACCTTCCCAGAGTTGCTCTGGTACTCAATTGGGCCTGGGTCGACCTAGGAGCCGTTTGCAGTCTAAAAAATATCCCACCTCAACTGGGGATCGAACCATAGACCACTGAGCTAGGAAGCCAGTGCACTGTGCTACCGCGGCTCCCTGGACTTAACATTATATTTTTCTTGTAACACGTTTTATGTAAAATATAGATAATAAATATATCCCCTGTTTTATTTTGTTTACAATGAACTAGCATATATTCATGATATCTAATTTGTAATATTCTTCATTCCTTTTGTTTATCTTTATTTTTTCAAAGCAGGAAGTGGGATCACGATTGTAGGGCCCGGACTGGGTCATGTCATGGTTTTGCTTAGTTTTGGTTTTTAGGATTATCCTCATTGCACACGGACAACTTCATCAGTGCTCCGATCTCCTCCCTTAGATCACACAAGATCTCAGCACAATGCACGAACTCCGCAGCCAGCACGACTCACCGTGGCTCAAGAATGAAAACTTCAGCATCCCAAGACGCTTCACGACATGAGTTCCATTGAAAGAATAAAGAAAGCAAAGCACGTGGGAATATGTGGCAAACAAATTATTGACTGCCAATGTTATTTACAGCGGAAGTTAAACAGCGCGTGCACATTAAGCTGGTGGTAAAATTAGCTTACAATGAAGCCCGCTGCTATCTATATATACTTCCTTCACAGTGCAGTTTTAAACGGGCATCTGGGCGCCAGACGGAAAAAGAATCTGCCTTTTATTATTATAACTGATAGGTGTGTGTACACAGTCTATTGTCTGTAAGAATTGTCTATTATTACTATTACTACCAATAACCCGTCAAAATTGACAGTTTTTTAATTGCAGCCATCTTATCATTTTGATCCATAAGTCTGCAATACTTTAAATTAAAATTTTGTCTTGAAGAAACAATCACAAACTTAAATTTTAAGGTTATTTTTAAGAAAATGATGAGTTAAATCCGTTTCGCCGAACGAAACTGGGCAGAAGGGTATCTTGATTGTCTGTTGATTTAATCTGCATCTCCGCACCTTCCTATCTCCAGTACATGTACTGTTTATCAATTCAATCCATAAGTCTGCAATACTTTAAATTAAAATTTTGTCTTGAAGAAACAATCACAAACTTAAATTTTAAGGTTATTTTTAAGAAAATGATGAGTTAAATCCGTTTCGCCGAACGAAACTGGACAGAAGGGTATCTTGATTGTCTGTTGATTTAATCTGCATCTCCGCACCTTCCTATCTCCAGTTCATGTACTGATCAATTGTTGGCTTCTTTCCATAATTAAACTGTTCATGCACACCGTCATTTGAGCACTTTCTATTTTCGGGAGAGTACATATAATAGAAACAATACAATTATTGTCTAACTTTCAACCACAGTTGCACCCCTTAGCTGTGGTTGAAAGTGAATGTATTCTCTCGAAAATAGAAAAGTGCGCAAATGACGGTGTGCATGATGTGACCGACCGACTTACTTACGGCGGGGATTATGGTGTTGGATAACTGATACGTGTGTGTACACAGCATATTGTCTGTAAGAATTGTGTATTTTTATTATTATAACAGAAGTGTGTGTACACAGAATATTGTCTGTAAGAATTGTCTATTATTATTATTATAACAAATACGTGTATGAAAAGTGTGTGTACACAGCATATTGTCTGTAAGAATTGTCTGTTTTTATTATTATAACAAATACGTGTGTGTATATAGCATTTTGTCTGTAAGAATTGTCTATTTTTATTATTATAACAAATACGTGTGTGTACACACCATATTGTCTGTAAGAGTGCGCATAAAAGTAGAACAGAGGTTGGAACTGAATTTACCACGTCATATTTATAGTCGACTGTGAAACGATCTTTAGTTCTTTTTTTACCAGGGTTTCTTAACTTGTGGTCCACTGACCCCTGACAAGTCTGCTTCATGTCTGTCTTCGGTTCTCGTCTCCGCATGTTCTTTGGTCTTTTTCTACCTTTTTTAAAAATTACTTTTATTTTTATTTATGTCTTAAAAAAAATTGTTCCTCCTTTTGGTTCAACCTAGACACTTGGTCCGTCGATTATATTAGAGCGTATGTTCAAATATTAAATACCCTGCGGTCAGGAATAGAAACATCATTTTTTGGTGAGCGTAGATGGCGGGGAGGATAGTGTGATTCGCTTGCGTGGCTGGGCGGGGTTGTCGCACGGAAGGTCCAGGGTTCAAATCCTGGGTAAGCCACTCATGTCTGTTGTTTTTCTGTTGTCCAGTGTTCTACTTCTTTTTTTCCTACGAGTGCCTGATAACATACCTTTATATTTGTTTCATATTAATTTATAAATATGAGTACATCCTATACCTCTCTTATCATGAAGATTCAAGAATTAACAATTGGTTGGAGGAAAGTTAATACTGTAAAACCATCCGCGGAGTAAAATAAAACCGCTACATTTGTAAAGAAATACCACCGGTGACGCGTCGTTCGATCGCCGCAAAGTGCATCCATTTGTAGTGAGCAGCCAGAACAGTGTGTACACAAAGATTCAGTATTGAACACTGTGTGACAGGTATCTGGACGGCCTCCGTGCGGTAAATTAGAACTGCAATTCTGGTAGAACTACGTACGCGGGGGTAGTGTAGCAATGGCGGGCGTGACACGCCGGTGAATGATTCATTTCGGTATTCACGGCGTAGAGGATTTGAAATAGTCTGAACGTAAACCAATGATTTTTAGCTTTTAATTCATTATCGGTTAGTTCCCAAAGGAGCATAGGCCTTAAGCAAACACATGCAAAGTGCTCTAGTCTCGTGCTATGTGCCTCCAATTCCTTTCTCCATGTTGTCTCCCATTACCGCTCTTACTTTCGAGATTCTAGAACAAGTACTACCTTGTAACGCTGTCAACAGGTATCCTCATTGTATGTCCTAATCTTTTCATGGTTCTGTATTTCTGGCTCTCTCTCTCTCTCTCTCTCTCTCTCTCTCTCTCTCATCTCCTGTCTCACAAACCAATTCTGCACACGCACACAAGCACACATACATCTGACACACATGAATTCAAACACATTCATCAATATCATTCATCAAACACACAAAAGCCCACATATACATATATAATGACGCACATCACAAAGAAGTGCACACACGCATTTACACCCAGCCTTATTCATGCTCAGATAATCTCCGACCCAAACATATATGCAAGCATAATACCCAACCTGTTTTCTCTATTTCATATAGAAACTGGTTAAATTCATGGGCAATGACTATAACCCACAATAGCCAGCTCCAAACCTAAAAAAATGAGGTATCTGATGACTGTGGTTGAAGTAACAAGAAGAGACATGGTCTGCTACCGGCCGATACGTCAGGGCCTCAAAACCCAGCCCCTGCAGACCTAAATGGAACAGTCCCTATTATGATGATTTGACCATGTATTCAGAATGGGAGAAGATGGCTACCACGACAAATATGGGCAACTAAGAACCAACGATCAAGACCTCTCTCTGGCAAACTTCTATACCCCAGTGTAGAAGAGTAAAGACTAAGTAGGTCAGGAAATTCACACAAAGCCATCTCGTTCTTTCTTTCCAGTATTATCAGCAGTTGGTTTTAAACCGCATACACTGTAATTCTTTAAGTTGTCTTTATTTCTGACCGCCATATTTATTACGATCTTTTATCTTGATTACAGTGAATTTGTGTATCCTTCATCTTCACTTTATGTGCTTTGAGTTTTCTCTCCTAGATAAATATCACCACTTTCTTTCATCTTCATTAACCCCTTTAGGCCCCCAAGGAGAATAGGCCTTCAACAAACTCCCGTAAAGTCCTCCTGTCACGTGCCATCTGTTCAAGATAATACCATATCTTTCTCATCATCTTTATTTCTATCTTCATCTCCCGTCTCCATGTTTTTTTTTTTTGTCTTCATCTACTTTTCTTACCCCAGGGATTGTAAAACAAGAACTGCCTTGTAAAGCTATCAACAAGTTTCCTCAGTGCATGTCCTGTCCAACGGCAGCGCATTCTTCTTATCTCCTATTCCACTAGCACGTGTCTGGTTCTTTTCATTATTTCAACATCAGAGATCTTGTCCAACCATTTCAATCCTCCTATTCAACGCAATCCCCTATTTATGGCAGTTTGTAACTTATCGTTATTGGTTTTGTTGTTGTCCATGTTTGAGAACCATAAAATAGGATTGACTTGACACTTGAGTTGAAGATTAATTTTTGTGTGTTGGACTTAATTTCTTGTTATTTCCGTATATTTCCCATGATCATCTTGCCTGTTATAGCACATACAAATAACTCTCACACACGCCTGCCCTTTTGTATTTCCGTTACATATTTCGCATTCTGTCTCTCAAAATCATGGACATTTTTTTTAAACGCGGTCTTTCACATTCGCTTAATGCAAAGATTTTGTAAAGTAATATAGAAGAATAAAAAATGTAATTGTTTGATAATATTCCCAAAGAAAACAAACAATCCACCATCAGTTTCCTTACATGCTGATCAGTGGTCCTCAACCTGGGGACTGTTACCTCGAGATGGACCGTTTTCACTTTTATAGGGTGGAGAATTAGGGAGTAACAGGTTGACTGGGAGTTTTAGAATAGGAACGCCCACCAATAAACATAAAACAACAAAATTTGCTAAAATAAATTATAATAATACAGTGTATGTTCACCTATTTGCCAAATTAGAAGATGTTGATACCAAATTCAAATTTAAATTCTAGTATTCCACGCTTCTATAGCCAAGACATCTTTAATGTCTGTTTTGTCAGAAGGCCTTTCTTGCTACCACTACGACCTCACACTTAATTTTTTTTAATGAATGTGGCTACGTAAAGTGTCTAGGGTTATGATATGTAGTGTGGTGTAATAGGTTATAGATATACCCACAGATATTTAACAAGACTAATAATATTAATAAATGTTAAAATACACTGAACTAACTCACGTGTGTAAAATTTTTTGATAGAATTATATTACATTTATTTTGTTCTGGATCAATTTTTTAGGTTGACCAGAACTTAAAAGGATTTAGAGATTATAAAAGAAATGCATGGAATATTATATCATAAATGCAATAGTGTACATATATATGTACTATACTAGTTAGTTTTATTAAAATGTTCTAGTAGTCATCTACTTGGGAGGATAGTTACTGTTTGTGCTGTTGGGGTGGCCTCATCACACCTGTCTATATTGACTACACAGTGTCCAGAAAATGGTGGGCATTTTGATGGATGTATTAGTAACTACACAGCGTTGGTGAATGTCCAGCAGACCAGAGGCTCACTCATCTTGTAGTTGTAGCTCTGGTGCTGAAATCTTGTGGTCCCACCTCTCCGTGCTGGCGGGCAATAATGGTGGTCTCTGTCACAAGTACTGCACAGATACACTCGAGTAAAGTCACCAACTGAATAGACACTGCTTTGTTGACAACAGAAACTCACAGCTCTGCAATCAAAGTATGCGCCATGTGTCAAAATCTATTCTCTACCCACGTCTGGACACAACACTGACACAACAACCACATCATACAGACAGGTCAGATCTCTCTGACCAAACAGCACATTTACCATGGTGGTTTTACATCAGATAGATCCTCCCAGACTATAGATTCTGAAAAATATTTATTAGTTTTCTGCCCTAAAAGAGGATAGGTAATATGTTTCATTATTCTCAACACTTGATCTGTCTTGCCTAACCCTTGCTGGAGTTTATGTACATTGTTGGTCCCTAGACCCTGACTAGGGCGGGGGGTCTAGAGCAAATCCCTACTTGTTTGTAAGGCTAGATTTCGATATGGCAGTATCAAATCACTCGAACATGAAACAATATTCAAAATATACAAAGAAATAATTTCAATTTTACCAGATTATGAATAAATAACACAGAATTGCTAGCAAAACTCAGCTGAGCTGCTGGCTATAGTATGGCGTCCCTAAATTTATTTCACTTTCTTTCATATGGAAATCACCACACTTTAAAATCTGTGTCTATCACTGAACAACTATTGAAGAATGGCCCCAAATTCGCTCTGAGCGCTAATAATATGATTGTCTGTGGCCAATCACTGCCTAGGTTTATTTTAAATTCAAATTTCCTACCCTAAAGTCATTTCAGTCATGCTTCAGTCAAGTATGGATGGTTATCTGTTAGTCTGTCCGTCTCTACTTGTGTTTCTACAAAAATGTACTCGATTTTTGAACCAACCTTTCTCTCCCCTCCAAAATTTTGTCGTTAAAAGTTATTTTTAGACACAGCCACCACCAATGTCCCTCTCTTCCATACTACGTAGATTTGAACACCTGCGTCTCAAGGTCGTGTTTTTTTTGTGCAATTAGCGACACTTTTAGATTCAATACAGTCTGTCGATGATGTGAACAACACTGTCTTTTGTCATTATCTTCAATATTATCTATCCGTCTGTAAAATTAAGACCATATTAGTTCACTGCTCAGAATGGGCCATCCTGCCAGCTAATTTTTATATTCCTAACATTAATATTAAGAAAAAAGTACTTTTTAAATTTTGTAATATTTCGAACATCTGCGTTTTAGCCGCTGAATTCAAATCAAGGGCTTGGTATCGCGCAAAAGCGTCCAATAAATGACTGTGGCGTAACATATCTATGGTCCCTTCTGTCAAGTTGCTTACTTTTTATGTCAACTTGGGAAACGTGACTTTTCTCCGTTTCCTCCCCAATTGCGTCTCCTTAGCCTTTCCAGTCTCACGCAATCTTTCCAGTCATATTTTTTTCCTTTTTGATCCGCCGTTCCCCTCCTGTCTAGCAAGTCAATTATTATGGAGGATGATGACCCGCGGTCTAGGCGATCATGTACATCAGCAGCCTACGCATTATGTTTTTTATCCTTACATGTTATCTTTGGAGGTATTTTACCGTTGTATCTCTGTCAATTTCACTACAGTTCACCTATTTGCCAAATTAGAAGATGTTGATACCAAATTCAAATTTAAATTCTAGTATTCCACGCTTCTATAGCCAAGACATCTTTAATGTCTGTTTTGCTTATAATAGCCTGATGACGGTCGATTATCACCTGAGTTCATGATACTCCCAGCCGGACGAGTTTGTTCTTCTGAATTCCCAATAAACGTCGTCATGTTTAAAACGTTTTGTTTAAAAGATTTATGACTGTACAAGGGAGGACATGAGAGTGGTTTCTCCTCAATTCTCGTTGATTTCCGTACGGCAGTGTCCGCTAGCCTTTGATTAAGCAGTCTAACCCACATAGCGAATCATGGACAATTAGTAAATAAACAAGGAAATCCCAGAAGCAACAGAGATGTCGTGTTGCAGAATAATGTTGAGAATACCAAGAAAAGCTAAAACGAGTAATGCGGATGACTTGAAAAGAAGGAGATGTGGAATGCAAGCTTATGAATCACATTCGAAGGAAGCAATTCACTGTTTCTGAGCATGTTATGAGAAAAGGAACGTTTTAATATATTATGCCATGCATATAGGTAATCTCTGCACAGAGCGCTGTCTCCCTCCCCACGCGACGCGAGCGACCAAATGCTCTGTTCAGTCAGACAGTTATCTGGTTGATCCTGCCAGTAGTCATATGCTTGTCTCAAAGATTAAGCCATGCATGTCTAAGTTCACACTGTCTCACGGTGAAACCGCGAATGGCTCATTAAATCAGTCGAGGTTCCTTAGATGACACGATCCTACTTGGATAACTGTGGCAATTCTAGAGCTAATACATGCTTACGGTAAGCGATTGAGGGCAAGTTCCGTATCCTACTAGTGACTAGGCGGTTGCTACTGGTATCAGACTGTATCGGCTAGTCCGTTCCTCTGGTATCCAGGCCGGGTCATGCTGCATGGGCAACAGCTTGATCTATAATTGCCCAACCTCGTGCCACCGAAAGTTATTTCGGGAGGTACGCTCCTTTGGTCAGAAATGACTGGTAGGGAAGATAAGATAGGTAATATATTGGGTCCTCCTTATATGACCCCCAGCTAATCACAATGCTATAGTATACAGGTGTGGAAGTGAACCCCTGTCTGTTAGACTAATTTCATCCTCATTAAATCTTGAAATCATTAACACACATCTAGGGATTCCCATTGTGGTGAAACATGTCGAGAACCCAGCATTGCACACTAAGCTTGGAGGAGTCACTTAAGCACCAGACCATGAGCACCAGATGTAACTCTGTCATTTACCTGGTTGACTACATACAAGAGGATCTCCCTGTCGTAAAGTACAGGTCACTCTTTTTCGACATTATCATCCTCACACAGCATCGCCATACTTATACTTCATTATTTTCCAGTTTTATTATAAATTATCGTCGTTTGGTCACCCACAACCAACCCAGCGCTCGACCTGCCAAAACATGATTGGCGTGAACTAGTGCCCTAGATTTCTATAAATATGAACAACTGCCGATGAGAAAGTGGCATCACATTTGTCAAATCATTGTAAATAGGGACAATCACAATTATGCTAATACGTTAAATAAATTTAAAAAAAAAAAAAATAATCAAAATCAAGAAGAAACTCTGAACAAGAATTATATTAAAATGGAGGGGTGCAAAGGACTTGTGGTTCCAGTTATATAACTGACTTTAACAGATATTTAATTGACTTTCATCTGTTAAAAGTCATACGCATTGTAAGAACAGCATCAGACCTTCACATTCCCAGACACTAATATTATCATTTGTTCGTGATAAATATTGTTTGACTATATTAAAACTAAAGCTATGAACTTTTCTAACGAGACCTTTGATATCATCTTGAACGGGGAAAAACTACAGAAAGTTGAAAGTTTCAATTATTTAGGCAGTAAAATGACTCAGGATGGTGACACAACAAGAGAAATCCATACTAGAATTGCTTTGGCAGCTAGCGCCTTCAATAGATTATCTAACATTTGGAAATTACGATCATTGAATATACATACCAAGCTTCGTCTGTTTAATTCAAATGTTATCTCAGTGTTAACATACGGCTGTGAGAGTTGGAAAATAACAAAATCATTGGAGAACAAGCTGAATACATTCGAGAACAAATGTCTTAGAAAACTCATGAACATCAGTTGGAAAGAATTCAAGACTAATCGACAAATAAGAGAAGACTCTAGGCAGAAATATGTCTCCGACTATATAAGGAAAAGACGATGGTCATATATCGGTCATGTCCTACGAATGCAAAACACAGAATACCACTACAGGCGCTCACTTGGGTTCCTGAGGGTAAGCGGAAAAAAGGAAGACCAAAAGAAACACTCAGAAGAACAATAATAAGAGAAGGAAGAACGTTGGGCCTAAATAATGTGCAAGAGCTAAGAGGAGTGGCGTCACAACGAACAACCTGGAGAGCACTGGTTTCTGCCTTATGCGCCGTGTTTGGCGCTTAAAGAATTTATTATTATTATATTATGCAGTTCCCCAGGTCTGTCTATTCTTAACACCTCTTCTATATTTATAAGATTATGTATATAATTTTATAATTACTGTATATAATTTAAATATATAATAAAATTTTATATTTTTATTATTTTATTAATATTTTTAATTATAATAAAATTAAATAACATTATATAATAAATTATGTAATATTATTATTATATAATAATACAATTTATAATTATATATATATATATATATATATATATATATATATATATATATATATATATATATATATATATATATATATATATATATATTACCTCTTCTATATTTAAAAAATATATATATAATAATCATAATAATAATAATAATAATAATAATAATAATAAAATTATATAATATAATTATATAATAAAACTATAATAAAATCTCCGGTCCAAAATATGTAATTAGATTTTGTTAAAACTATCTGCACATAGTCGCATTTTAAATGAAAACATAAACTGGTGTGATCATCTGAATCTAGTAAAACTGTCAGTGTCTACAACAGTCATTCACCAGTTTCCACATTTCAAACTAGGTAAATAGTTCAATTCGAAGGGAGTATGTTTTGCTGAGTGTTGCAACTCTAACGGAATATTTGTTGCTAAATAGTGGAATTCTAACGGAATATAAAATTCAAAGGAGTATGTGTTAAAAATCCACGCTACTGATTCTTTTCAATAAACCGGTAAGTAAACTAGTTTTCTTCTTTTTGTTTTGTTACTTGAAATACAAATAATAGTACAAATATGTGCTACTGTATTTGCATCTAATTTTATTTCAAATTATTAGCTAACCTAAACGAAAATGCAAATTGGGTCCGAAACTCATGATCGGGTCCATTTTCCTGCAATACGGGTACGACCGAAAATGGCTGCCAATTTTTAGTTGACGTTACTCTTATAGAAGAATCTAGGGCACTAGCGTGAACAAACGGTACCAGGCACGGAAAAAATCTCGAACACACGAAAACAAAGAAAGAGACGCCGAAATAATGAAATAAAACAATGAAAGAAAATATTTGACAGATTAACATCGACGTGGAAAGAGGCCAACAAAACAGCATTGATAAAGAGCATTATAGATATGACGTTACAGCTAGTTTGCTTTTTCGTAATTTCCTCTCATCACCTTTATTATCCATTATTTCGACATATTTAACGCACATAATTTCGTGCCTATCCTCTACTCAGAATTATTACCCTTTTTTCCTATTATCATTGTTCACGTTTCACGCTTCGATGCATGACAGGGCCAGAAAATCCCCCAACCCTGAGAGATTAATTGAATCACCAAACGTGATAATACCACATTGAATCCAGGTAAATGCGAGCATAAAGTGTTTTTTCAAGACTGAGTTTCACTTCCGATCCGACAGTAGAATGGACTTGCAATACGGGATTAATTGTATAGACCACGATTTGTCTAGATAGGCAGTCTGATTGCCACAAGTCAAGTGATACAAGAGATCGGCAGAGTCTGATAAACTAAGTAATCAGACTTCCGAAATACTTGGGATAGGTGATTATGGATAAACGCAATCTTGGAAGTCTGAAATATAATGTAGAACATTTTAGACATAGGGCACTGCATTTCCCGAATCGTCAAGTAGACAGCTCAGACTGAAGCCAGAAGAGAATAGAAGTTAAGATTCTGACTTTATATAGTACCGGACTTAGAGGAACTCTTCTGAACATTACAGCAGGGAACTCAAAGATATTCATACAGAAACCGAACTTATTCAGGACTTACTCACAAAGTCGCAGAGGGATTGTTAATAGAACTAAATACCCCGACGCGTGTTCTTGGCATCTATATCAAGTTGCCAAGACAATTTACCCGAGCAAAGAGTCTAAGATTTCTCAATTATTGAGTTTGTGGTACCAGTATGAGGCGACCCGACTATTTGTGGTACGACCCGGAGAGACCATTAGCAGTGCTACCAGTTTGTGGCTCAATTTGTAAACCTGCATTCTACTGGTGGTGAAATTGTTTGCCTTGACCAGGAGAGGTTACTTCCTGAACTGGGCTGGAAACGTGCCATCACCACAGAGGCGAATCTACGGAAAAGCAGCATCGGCACTTCAGCATTTTGGCAAGTCCCAATTTTAACAGGCCAAACACACCCGAATTTTATTTGTCTATATTCATCAAGCCGAAATAAATTCTTTCAAGAAATCTTTTTTTTTTTTCAAAATCACCAACGAACATTTATTTTCAAGTGTTCAAGTAATTGCTCATTAAATTTGTATATGTTGATTTCGACAAATTCATAGTTTAATTAATTATTACAGAGCGAAAGGTGTAGTAAAATCTGTGTGAACAAACGCTAAATTCCACAGCACGTTCAATTTGCATACCGAAGTAAGGGCCTAAACGATTTGCCGCGGTTTAACATTAATACCATGACGGGCGTTCGAAAGACCCCCTTTTTCTCGACCCGCGTTCTGGACATATATTCACACGGTTGGATTTGGCAGACGATATATACACACACGCAATGTGCTGCATGCATAAGGTAGTTTAAAATAAAAGGGAAAATTAAGGTTAACGTCCGATAAGGTAGTTTAAAATAAAAGGAAAAAAATTAAGGTTAACGTCCTATATTTTTTTTCTTTTGAAAATGTCGTACTGAATGGAATAGGAGAGAAAATGTTTTAATGGAAGCATTGTAGGAAACAACACGATACTAGGCATTAGAAAGACATAAAAGAATAAATATGTACTGACTGTGAATAGATAACAGCAGGATTAATAAGTATGTATGAGTATTTAAAACTATTAAGAAATAAAGAAGTTGGACAGAAGACAGATAGACTTGAAAATCTTTCTCAGTTTCGCCCGTAGGTAGGTGGGGTAAAAGTGGAAGGAGTCCTTAATTTGAATATTTGAGGTCAGTTTTATTTGAAAAGGAACGCTATTCATTAAACAGTCTATGATTGGCTGTAGTGTACTAGACTAAACGGTTGTATAAAACCAATTAGTATTGGGTATAGGGGGCCACTAGATGAAAAATTTCTTACACTAAAGACGTGTTGTTATAGACAAGGCAAGAGTACTGTCTTGTTTGCTAATTCTGCACAGTCAGCGATCTGGATTTGTTTCCATATATCGCCCTATTTTGGTGTATAAAATGTCTTTGATTGCGGTAAATATGAAAACCTTTATATCAACATTTATATTGTCATTTGTATCATGTATGCATTATCGACTCTGTATGAACCTAAAAGGGGAAACATTTATCTGGAGGGAAGCTACATCAAAACTCTGTGTTGTTTCACAGCGTTGTTAGGAAACAGTATTAACCTGGTGTAGAAAAGCCAGGCAGGCTTTCTGCCATATGGGGAGAAAAAAAAATTAAATATTTATGATGAAAAGAAAAAGTTGTGTTATGACATAAGACCAGGAAGATCACTGGCCGTCTTCTTCAGCAAGTCACCGTGATTGTACATGACTTGATAGTATTAATGTAAAATGTTTCCTTTATCAAGGAAAATGTCAAACGGTGGTTTGAAAGTTATTTATCCAGAAGGGGGTACCAACCAAATTGAGAACGTTAACTAATTGTTTAGTTACCATACTGATGTCTGATGATATTGCCATGTTAGAATAATGAAAGAGAGAGATTATTAGATGCTGAGTGGGACACATTTGTATTGTTCCAGAGTTTCATCTACGAGTGAAAGTGAGCCCAGGTGACCTAACACCTGTCCTTAAAGTATGCAGTGAGGCCTAACTACTGAGTGCCTACACAGTGATTCACCTATAGAAGCAGAAGCGTGTCTTGGCAGTGGATGCTGGCGTTTATACATACTTCAACCAGCCTGGTTCCAGATACCTCAGATAAGACTTGTCTGGGAAATTGATATCACAAACACTCAACTCTCTCAGTTTTCCCAAAAGATAGAGTATCAGACAGTGAGGAACAAAAACGTTCAATAAACTTGTACCCTTTTCTAGGAGCAAGAAATACTTGACATTTTCCCAGCTTGAAACATATAAGTAATTGTGGAATAACACCGACTCAATGACAGTTGTAAAATAATTAGTTGTAAATAATTTCATTATCATGTTGAGTTGATTATTCCTGTGTCAGAAGCATAACTAGATACAAGAAAATAAATTATAAAAAAATAAGTTACCTTCCAAACTTTACTCAGTGACTTGTTTAATCATTGTTTATTAGTAATAGGTGTAGTTGTTGTCTTGTTCATACATTTCATCACAGTGCATATACCCTAGACACTTGCTAGACAACATACACACACCAATACATTTCTGTAGGGGAAGATATATAATCGGGTGAGGTCGTGGTGGAAGCAGACAAGTACCCTGTAAACTTATTTGTATTTAATAAACCTCAGGGACTTGCATAGCTGACCTCACACCAGATACCATTAATATAATATTGAAACCAATAATAACAACTAATTCACCACATAAATTGGGACGCTCCTCCGGGATTTAAAGGTTCTTGGTACCCTACATTAAGTGAGTCACTAGTCCCAGTATTTGTAAAATCTAACAGTAAAAATAATTTGAGAGTGGTTTGAGATATCATTGCCCTTTGTCTTGTGTTTAGAGTTGGTTAATTAGTTAAGGTAGTGGATAGTATTTCATATTGTTAACTATAACATGGCGGATATGGCTAAATACATATCTGCTGCTGTGCAGACTGCAAGGGAAATGAATTTAGATGGGCAAGCTCTGATTCAGTATGTGACATCAGAGTGCGATAAGTATATGGAAAGGGAAGATAAGAGATAAGAGATTAGCTGAGGAGAAGAGAATTATGTTAGAGGATGCTAGGGAACTTAAGAAATTAGAGGCTGATAGGGAGACTGAGATCAAGAGGCTGCAGTTAGAGGAGAGGAAACTTGAGGCTGAGGCCAAGAAAGAAGAAAGGAGACTTGAGGCTGAGAAGGAGAAAGAAGCTAAGAGATTGGAGGCTGAGAGAGAAGATAAAAGACTCCAAAGGGAACATGAACTACGACTAAGGGAGTTGGAGTTACAAGGCCATGCTCCTGATAATGGAAGTAGCTCATCCACCTCCGACTCTGCTGCAAGCCAAGTTGCCTCAACCTCAGCCATGGGGTTCCAGTTGGACCCATTTGTAGAAAAAGAGGATGATATTGAATCATTCCTCTCTAGATTTGAGGCATTAGCTACTATGTATGGGCTAGAGAAAGAGAGATGGAGTATGAAGGTATCTCAGGGGCTTAGGGGAACTTCTTATGAGGTCTTCGCCAAACTGAGCAAGGATGATCAAGATGACTACGACATTCTTAAGCAAGCTCTTCTAGTTAGATATGAGAAAAACAGTGAATTTTACAGAAAGAAAATTCGGGATGCCAACTTAAGCGAACCCATCTACCCTCTGATATTGGGGTGTCGTTATGTATTCTTGGGGAATCCCAGGAAACCTGTGATCATGGCAACAGTGCAGACCAGGTCACAGTCACGAAAGGAGGAGGATGAACCCATAAATACTCATCCAGAGGAGATGAGGAAGGCACAGGCGGAAGATAGGTCACTCAACCCGTGCTTTAAGAAATTACCTAAGTGCCATACACCTCGTACGAAAGGAGACTACTATATGAAGAATAAACTGTTGTATAGGAAGGCCGGAACTGGATCCAATGGTCATGGCCAGCTGGTTCTTCCTACTTCATATAGGAATAAAGTGTTGGAACTAGGGCACGCGATTCCTTTCAGTGGTCATATGGGGATCAGTGCAACAGGACAGCGTATAGCTTGTCATTACTTCTGGCCAGGGATAACTGAAGATATAAAAAGATATGTGAAATCCTGTCCAGAGTGTCAAAGGGTAGCTCCAAAGCATTGGACTGCGCCTGCAACTCTAAGGAGATGCCCATAGTGGGAACCCTTTTGAGAGGGTTGCAGTGGATATTGTGGGACCTCTCACTCGAACCAAGAGGAGAAACAGTTATATTCTCACTCTGGTGGACACTTGTTCGATGTGGGGAGAGGCTGTAGCCCTGTCATCTATAGATTTAAAGCATGTGGCAGAGGCATTACTCACCATATTCACAAGGTTAGGTTTCCCGCACCAAATCTTGACTGATAACGGCTCTCAGTTCAAGGGGAAACTAACGGAAGAAGTTTTCAGGCTCTTCCAGGCCAAGCACTTTCATTGTAGCCCGTACCATCCCCAAGGGAACGGCCAGGTGGAGAGGTTCAATGGGTCTCTCATTTCTATCCTGAGAAAGCTGGCACATGAGAAACCTGATACATGGGACCAATTTTTGCCCGCTGCGTTGTTTGCGTATCGGGAAGTTCCACATAATTCAACCGGGATGGCACCCGCAACCCTGTTATTTGGGAGGCCAATAAAAGGTCCATTGGAAGCCTTGTTAAGGACATGGACTGATGAGACGGCAGAGGAAACTGTTACCTCTTTCTTATGACTATGTGAACGAACTGACCACTCGTCTTAAAACTGGATGGAAACTGGCAAATGACAATCTCAGACAAGCCAGGAAAGAAACATGCTGCTTACTTTAACAAGAAAGCTAAGGATAGAGAGCTTAATGTGGGAGAGAAGGTGCTCCTTCTTCTACCCGGCAGCAGTAACAAGTTACAAATTGGATGGCAAGGGCCATACACGGTTCTAGAAAGGATATCTAGAACTAATTATAAAATCGACAAAAAAAGGTAAGGAGAAAATTTATCATGTGAATCTCTTAAAGAAATACCTGGAAAGAGAGATCCAGGATGAGACACATCTCATGACCTTGTCGATAGCCACAGGAATGAAAAAAGAACCATTCGCCTCTCACGAGTATCCCTTAAAAACAGAGGAAACACAGGCACAGGTGAAGATCAGTAAGCACCTGACTAAAGCCCAGAGGGAGCAGGTTCAAAAGGTTCTGGTTGAACATACAGACGTGCTAACAGATAAGCCGGGGCATACCAATCTATTAGAGTATGACATGAAAGTAATAGACCCAACACCCATCTGTATGAGGGCCTATTCCATTCCTTTCGCTAAGGAGAAAGCTTTGAAGGAGGAAATTGAGTATCTGTTAAAGGAAGGAATCATTTTTCACAGTGAATCTCCTTACAGTTCCAGTGTGGTTTTACTAAGGAAACCTTCTGGAGAACACCGTCTGTGTATAGATTACAGAAAACTGAATGCTATCACAGAAAATCAGGTGGATCCATTGCCGGATACCAATCAGCTGTTTGCCAGGCTGAATTAGGCAAAATATTTTTCTAAGGTGGATCTGAGCAAAGGCTATTACCAAATTCCAGTGAAGCCTGAGGTTCGACCTTATCTGGCATTTAGCACATCGGAAGGCCATTATGAATTCAACATGTTACCATTTGGCTTGAAAAACGCCCCGAGGGTGTTTGCCAGAATGATGCGCAAGTTATTGGATCCCCTGAATAACCCATGTATAGCCAATTTCATGGACGACATTCTTATTGCTACTGAGACATTCGAAGAACACATAAACGCTCTGAATATGCTATTTGATTAGGCTCAGGGAAGCAAATTTGACGGCTAGACCAAACCAATGTAGTGTGGGGGTGTAAAAGAAACTCGAATTCTTGGGACATAAGTGTATCAGGGAAACATGACCCCTGACCCAAGAACATGGAGAAATTACAAAAAGCACCGAGGCCACAAACCAAAAAAGATGTGAGGTCTTTTGTATCTTTATGTGGATTTTATCAAAAATACATAAAGAACTTTAACTCTATTTGTGCACCGCTGACAGACTTAACTAGAAAAGGTCAACCTGAAAAAATCATTTGGTCAGCGCAGTGTGAATTGGCATACCAAGAGTTAAAAGATAAACTCACTAGCAAGCCGATATTGAAATTGCCTGATCTAAGTCAGGAATTTGTGGTGAGAACGGATGCGAGTAACATAGGATTAGGGGCCACTTTGTTACAGAGGTCCACCTCACAGGATAGAGAACTGAACCCAGTTGCTTATGCTAGCCGCAAGTTAAACAAAGCGGAAAAAAATTACTCTACAAGTGAAAAAGAGTGTTTAGCATTGATCTGGGCCATAAAAAAGTTTCAAATTTATCTTTATGGTAGGTCATTTGTGGTGCAAACAGATCACCAGCCTTTAGTGTTCTTATCTCAGGCCAAGCATGAAAGTGCACGTTTATTAAGGTGGTCTATATTGATCCAACCTTATACATTTTCCATCGAATATATACCCGGTTCGGAAAACGTGGGACCGGATTTCCTGAGTAGACATCCTTGTGAGGCAAATCAGGAAAAACCTAGGGAATAGTACTTTGTTTACGCTAATTGTCTCACAGATAATAACTTGCAGTGAATGCATGTTTTCGGAAAGGAGGTGTGTAGTAAAATCTGTGTGAACAAACGCTAAATTCCACAGCACGTTCAATTTGCATACGAAAAGTATGGGCCTAAACGATTTGCCGCGGTTTAACATTAATACCTGCAATGATTGTTCTAGAGTCTTAGACTTCTCATTTGTGATGACACATATGAACCTGCTTTTGGTTGTAAAGCCCACAAGTCTAGTGTACATGAGATGAATGTGTTTTAGATGTTTGCCTGTATAAGAATGATACATGGCTTAGTATGATTAGCGATAGCGAGACAAGATGGGTGTCTATCTGCAAAACATTTTCTAAAATAATACTTAAATATAATACAGTTTATCCATAAGTATGATGTTATCTTTGCCTTTCACATATGGAATGCTAAGTCAGCTTTGAAAAGTGCTGTACCTTTTAGCAGGTTATATTAATCCTGATAAGGACTGTTGACAGGACTCTGCTGAGTCACTGTTGGCTATATTGTCGGTTTCCATCTTCATCAATCATACCATTTAATACAAATATTATGCATGGTACAGTCACATTCTAACTATGTATATCAACCAACTAAATTCCTGATATAAACAGTTATATTAATTTCCCAAATATGTACATCAATTCTTCATACCCTATTAGGATAATAATAAAGTGCAGAAACGACTAGGTTTGGTGGAGATTGCGCTGCCCGGCATCAGATGGTACAGGTTTTAGCCTTGACAAGCTTCTCTCTAGCCTCCTTCCTTCTGTCTTTATGATGTGCATGTGTAGTTTAAAATTTTCGCTGTCTCTTTTTATAGGCTCTCATCCACCGTATCGGGTCGGTAACTCTGTTTCAGTCTATGGTTTTAGCCTTTCTGGGTGAAACTGTGTGAGTGGTATTCTAAACCTTTAATTCGTGCAGCTCACCTTTTCTATCAAGGGCTTTTTGAGTTATATTCTTTCATTCTCCGTAAGTTCTGCTTTTTTCCATGTGTCGTTTTCCGTAATTGGTTCTGATATTGATTTTATATCAAATTTTAATCAGGAAAAACACAGCATCCTTCGTTGTATTAACACCCTTACTGGTACATGTATCCAAAAGTACTTATTCCATCCATTTTTCCTTTGGCAAGCATAGAATTTGAGTTATTCTTGGTAAAATAAGACTATTTTCATCCATTTCTGACATTGCATACACTTATACGGTCACTAAGTCTAACTAACACTTCGTACGATTTTATCCTCTATAGTAAACTGTCGTTGCATTATCTATCGGTTTTCCAGCAAGCTCCAATTTTTTTATTGGTTGACCCATAATGTCTTCCAAGAAAAGACAAGCATCGTGCCTGCAACACATGACATATTTTCCTTCTCTCATTCATTTACTAGGAAATGGGTAACATACTATATTTTCTCCTCTACGTGTTTTTTGGCTACATAAACTTTTCATACCCAGAGGGTTCCAGAATAAGAAATACATTAGTTATGCTATCAACAGGTTTTATCAATGTATATCTTTTCCATTTCCAGCGTCTTCTTTTTATCTCTTGTTCCACTGGAGCTAGTCTGGGGCTTGGGCCAAGTTTCGCATTAGTGATCTTGTCATACATTTTCAATCCTTCTACTCTACGCAACCATCCATTTTATGAAAGTTTGTAGCTTCTTAGTTGATTTTTTTTTTTTTGGCCTCCATTACAGATATATTATACAAATTACATAATAAAGAAAGATTGGTGACGTTAAAAAATAATTATATTTAGTTAAAGATAACTGGACTAATGGCGGTTGGGAACCACTCAGTTAGGTCATAGGAAAGTAGGGCGGGAAGGACCACTCAGAAAAAAGATGGATCGATAGTGCCGCTGAAGCTGTCAGCAGATATACAGCATACAGGCTACATGATATACGCTCAAGAAAGCCTTGGAATATTTTACGACTCTTAAAGGCAAGACAGAATTGGTGGAAAGGTTAAAGTAAAATGGCGTAGCCGATCACAACTTTCTGCAACTTTAGTCTCTTGTGCTGTTTATCAGTCCTGTTGTTGACTTTCATGTTACTAAACTTTGCAATGTCTGTGGTCCACTAGTTTTTATCTCTCATAATCGCTTAATTGTCTTGCAATTTTACATCGATCACTTAAAAACACTTCCTATGTGTGTATATATGTGAGAGAGCACGTGCATGTTTTTCGCCCTTGACCGCTGAATTATTTTATAGTTATGTGTATTTTTAAAACCAATTTCTCAATTATTTTTATGTAATTTTGTCGCGATTTCCTTACATAATTTGCGCATGTAGATGCGTCTAGATTTCTCTCAGTAATTTCCAAACGTAATTTCTTCTCGATTCTCTCAGTAATTTCCATACGTAGTTTCTTCTCGATTCTCTCAGTAATTTCCATATGTAGTTTCGTCTTGAATCTCTTAATAATTTCCACATTGTTTCGTCTCAATTTCTCTCACTGAGTTCCAAACTTAGTTTCGTCTCGATGTCTGTCAATAATTTACAAACGTAATGTCGTGTCGAATTCTCCTCATTACTCTGCTACATGTAATTTCAACTCCATCCCTCTCAATAATTTCCACCTGTAGTCTCATCTCGATTTCTCTCAATAATTTTCAGACGTAGTACGAGCATAAAATGACTATCACATATAATAAACACATATATACAAAAAACTATTGCGTACAGTCATACAAACACTATAACATAATAGCTTACATGAATGTGAACTCTGTTATACACAAACACTATTACAAGCATTTACGAGGTCTGGTCAAAAAGTATCCGACCTTTCGCCAGGAAAAATACAATCACTCACCTGGAAGTCTGAAACCCTAATCCCCTTCAAAGTAATCTCCTTGGGACTGCACACACTTCTCCCAGCGGTCCCGCCATGCTTGGAAGAATTTCAGGTAGGCCTCTTTGGGAATGGAGTATAACTCGGCCGTCGAATTTATCATAATGTCTTCTCGTGACTCAAATCGGGTCCCTTTCACCGGTATTTTCAGCTTGGGGAACAGCCAGAAATCGCAAGGAGCCATGTCAGGAGAGTATGGAGCCTGACGAATCAGAGGAGTCTTGTGTTTGGCCAAGAAAGTCTGAATCAGATGCGAAGAATGTGCGGGTGCATTGTCGTGATACAGCTGCCAAGTTCCCGTTGTCCACAGGTCCAAATTTAGCGCACATTCTCCGCAAGTTCAAATCCTCCGTCAATATGGATTGTACTGAACCGTGGCTTATCCCCACCTTGTGTGTAAGTTCTCGGATGGTGATACTACGGTTCTGCATGACCAAAGTCCGCACTTCGTGAATGACCACGTCGTTTCGGCTTGTTGATGGTCTACCGGAACGTGGCTCGCTATGCACCGATGTGCGGCCATCTTTGAAACGGTTGTACCACTCCTTAATTTGTGTAATGCTCATGGCTTCATCGCCAAAAGCTTGTTGAATCTTTCGAATTTTGTCTACTTGGGTATCACCGAGCTTTTGGCAAATTTAATGCAATACCGCTGTTCAAAACGTTCCGTCATTTCGTGACAAATAAAAATCCGACGGCTTGTTACTACCACAGCTCGCGCGTACACTAATTGCAGACGACTGACACTGTCTTTGGGAGGGAAAAAATTCATGCGTGCGCAGGAAGGTCTTCTCCACAGTATCCACCAGAGAAACCTCCTGTAGATCATTTTTTTTTTGCCCCCAAAAAAAAGGTCGGATACTTTTTGACCAGATCTCGTATATGCTCACAGGCATACAAAAAACAACTACCATACATACAATCATACTCGTACAAACACTATTTCATAGTAAGTATAGACATACAAACACTATAGCGCACAAGCATTACAAGAATGATCACAGACACACACACACACATGTAAAGATTATCACACATAGATGCATATATACAAACGCTATCATGAACGTCCACCGACATCCATCTACGAGCATATTTTCAAACATACTTCCTCTTCTTCGTTCACCCTCAGATGTCAACTTGAATAAGTTCAAAGAAAGCAGTGATCAGCCTGAGGCTGTTGATATCTCCATAGATTTTCTCCAGGAATGGTACTGGTGATGGCCATATGCGGTTTCTCTGTTCCTCATATGTTGGGCACCTTTGAAGCAGATATCCGGCAGTTATTTTATCAAACTCATCAGTAGTTCCTATCTTTAATGTGTTGAATAGATGGTATCTCAATCTGTTATGAACTGTGCGAAGTCTGAAGATTACCACAAGTTCACTTCTGCTGAGCTGGTAACACGGATCATTTTTTGTGTGGCCTGGATGATCTTCTTCCCATTTGTGCATGTACCTGTGCTTGATAAAACTCTTGGCCTCCTCATAAGTTATGTTTGTGTCAAGTTGAGGAAGCTTTCCCCCTTCCTTTGCCAATCTGTCAGCCTCTTCATTTCCAGGGATGTTGCAGTGAGAAGGGATCCACTGTATCACCTCTTTTGTATTGCTGACATAGTCTGCGAAGTGTTACTCTTAGGTCATCCAGTTCAGCATTACTTTGACTTTTCAGCGTTGTAATCACTGACAGCGCATCTGAGAAGATAGCTACTGGTCTCTCTGAGCTTTCTTCTGTCATTAGAATTTCTAATGCAGTTTTTAAGGCCTCTGCCTCTGCTCTGAAGTTACTTGAAAATGTCCCTGTTGCGACTGCTATCTTATTTTGTGTGCCATTGATGAAGCTCAGGAAGACTCCTCCACCCCCATCTTCTGTTGCATTAGTTGCTGGTCCATCTGTGTATGCATGGATCCAGGTGTTGCTTGGGTAATGTTTCTCTATATATTTTGTGGTTAGGACTCTCTTTTCTGTTTCATTTTGTCTGTTCTTTCTCTCAATACCAGGAACGTTTTCTATCATTTCAGGGAAGCACTGTTGTTTCCAAATTGGTAGCTTGGGTGCAGTACATATTGGCGTAGCTGTTGATTTTGCGTTTATGGGATCTGCTCTCATCTTTGTTTCGACTGTCTCTACAAAGTTGCTTCGTTTCAGTCTTCCCCTTCCAAGTCCATTTATTCTCTGGTGCATTGGGTGATCTATCAGCCTCCTGAATTTCTCGGTTTGTTGCTGGGCTCTGCTATCTCTTCTATCCTCCATAGGCTGGAAACACTACTACACACGTGCACCCCACATCGTTGCACACACGCTAACATGCACAAACACCATTGTTTACCTTATCACACATTTTACCACATAAATTATTACACACGTTCACACACATACATAGTAGTTTCCGGCAGTCTGAGGAGACAACGAAAGAACAGGATTACTCCTACCTCAGGCAATGCTGTAAGAGACGAATAATAGTAGGTTGTGAACGGGTTGGCAACCTCATCATGTAAACATTGTTGTTACAGACACAAACACAGCAAGAGCACAAGCAGTGCCGGATTAATGGGCCAACTGATGCCCTAAGCATAGCCAAACAATGGTGCCCCCCTCGGCCATTCTATTGCTTAACTGACAAGATATTCAATCAATCAATTAATATTCTTTAGCTCACCGAGTAGCATAGACCTGTCCTGTGCCATCCGCTCAAGTTCTTTCCATGTTTTCCTCATCATTTTCACCTCTGTATCCAGTTCTCTTCTTCATGTGTTTTTTTTTGTGTGTCTACCTCTGCTTCTCTTTCCCTGTGGATTCCAGAACAAGGACTAACTTGTAATGCTATCAACAGGTTTGCTCAATGTGTGTCCTATCCATTGCCAGCGTCTTCTTTTCAACTCTTGTTCCACTGGCTGACAAGACATTAAGACTCAATAAATGCAGAAGGTGAAATAAGAAATTGAAAATTCAGTTTTCTTCCAGGCCAGACCCCACTGAAATGCGGGCAGAAAAACGTTGGTAAGTGTTACGATGTTATTATGTATGTATCATGTTGGCCCCACTTAAATTTGTCACCAGTTAAATTTACGCGCTGGCATATTTATCTGATTCCAACATGAGGTGCTTTGCACAATAGTCTTTTATTAATGAACGCGATTATGCGTAGACGTCAATGAATAGTGATGACGTTGTAGGGTGTTACGCTAATGCATAACAACGGTCTTTCTGGACCCTTTTGATGATTATTTCCGTCTAAGCAAGACGTGACTTTTAGTACTCCCAAGATGTTAAATGTGCAGATTTCTCCTCAACTATTTAACCAAGGGTCGTCGCCTTTTAAATTACTGATGCTAGTATTGAGCATCTTATCTTGTTGATTAATTTATTCCTTTGGGAAAGGAATACAGGGAGTACATTAATTATATTTAATTACATCGCCAGCCTTCGATTATAATTTATTCCTTTGGGAAAGGAATACAGGGAGTACATTAATTATATTTAATTACATCGCCAGCCTTCGATTATCGCTACTTCGTTGTTCCGCCAGTCGGCATCGCTAGTATATAGGTCGAAGATGTTTGACGATACGTATTTGAATCTAGGAGACTGCACGGATGTGTTACTTGTATTTCTACTATGCATGTATCGATGTCTTCCGTAAATAAATATGAATGTTCGTGGCCTCAACCAAGAAGAGCATTGTCAAGTCCTTCAAGTTAAAGATT
This sequence comes from Oreohelix idahoensis, assembly GCA_024509875.1. NCBI lineage: Eukaryota > Metazoa > Mollusca > Gastropoda > Stylommatophora > Oreohelicidae > Oreohelix > Oreohelix idahoensis. The sequence goes on from JAMPIV010012018.1 coordinate 239,328, forward strand.
ATTATTAGGACACCCACGTTCGCAAAATACGAATAATCAGCACCATTGCTAAACTATTATATTATACTAAAAAGGCGCAAGCAAAGACCAAAGCCACCCCCCCCCCCCTTTCAACAACATGAACAAAGCCAAAAACCCCCCTTAACAGTAAGACAGTCAAACATATTGAACTCTAGGTCTATGTCTGACACCTTCAAACTTTTAAACTATAGTCACTTACCAGTCCACAGACATTTATTTTTTTTTAACAGTTCTGATTAAAGCCGAACACGGCTGATCAGGACAATTTAAAAAAATTCAACTAAGTCGAGTGTGGCAATGAAAGAGTTGAGAGTTAAAGTATGATAGCTAGGGGGAAAACTATGATGCCGTCCTTCCCTGTGTGCTCTAAGCACGTGCTTATTTAGCTTAATGGTTAATCCATCACTGAGCACAAGGATGCATTTTTTGCAGGCTTCCTACAACGAAACCAGCTTCAGTGGTGTCTTCATGCTCTGTAAGGAGCTAATGATGATATAATGATGATCGCACATACACACAAACACTCCCACACATTGTCTAAAAGCTGTCTGAACATCAATAACACTCTATACAAGATAATTTCCAAACAGCCAAACAAACATCTGATCTATGACAATCTTATTGAGTTCATTAAGATAGCTATTTTCAGGCATCAAAACAGAGCCAAACTGCCTCCAGCTAAACCCACTTTGGCAACCACCCACTGACTGTTTCTATAAATTCACCATGTTTATTTCAAGCCCAATAGAAATTCGTGTTACGTAAATTACGTAAACTTCAAAGGAAAAATTGGACTTTAAAAACGTATATTATTCATTTTATTTGTGTACGGTGGTTATCTGAAATTAAATCGACTATTTAAGTAAGTATCAAGAGCTAGCTAAATTAATCAGCTGAAACAAGTCACCGTGAGATAGGATTTTACACACACCAGGTAATGCTGCGTTCGGTTGACATTCCTGTCCGGAAATCGTAAGTGAATTCTGAGACCAGATTAACGGAGCAAGTTAATAACAGTACGATAGAAATAAAGCTTATAAAAATATCCTACTTTTCGGTTCTTGTGCGTTAATTCACCGGGAAATTATAATTTTACAAATTTATTACCCAAACTGAGAACCGTCCTTTTTCTTGACTGAAAAAGGTTGATTTCACATTGTGATTTGGGAGTGCCGCTGGTTTAAAAAAAAAAAAAAAAAGGAGGCAAGTTAAAAAAAAAAAAGCGTTTCTCGCTTACGACAGACCCGCCATCAACACCCCCCCCCCCCCCCCCCGTATTGTTTTAATGTTTATAAACCAATAGAACGGAATTGAATCAGTTCTACAAGTTAACGGTACACAGGAAACAAGGGAAATCGCTGCCGTTGCCTTCTCTAACTCAAGATCAGAGTGAGGTACCCATTTACAGCTGGTTAGACTGAAGCATGACACCTGTTCCCTTCCTCGCTGCCGTTGCCTTCTCTAACTGAAGATCAGAGTGAGGTACCCATTTACAGCTGGTTAGACTGATGCGTGACACCTGGTTCCTTCCTCGCTGCCGTTGCCTTCTCTAACTCAAGATCAGAGTGAGGTACCCATTTACAGCTGGTTAGACTGATGCGTGACACCTGGTTCCTTCCTCGCTGCCGTTGCCTTCTCTAACTCAGGATCAGAGTCAGGTACCCATTTACAGCTGGTTATGGAGTGTTAGAGACTTCACCATACTAGGTCCAGCATCGAGAGATGGGGCCTACCTAGCTATAAATGGGTACTTAACTTTGAGTTAGGGAAGGAAAAGACAGCGAGGAAGGAAACTGGTCTCCCCACCTCTCGATGCTGGACCTAGTATGGTGAAGTCTCTAACACTCCATAACAGCTGTAAATGGGTACCTGACTCTGATCCTGAGTTAGAGAAGGCAACGGCAGCGAGGAAGGGAACAGGTGTCACGCATCAGTCAAACCAGCTGTAAATGGGTACCTCACTCTGATCTTGAGTTAGAGAAGGCAACGGCAGCGAGGAAGGGAACAGGCCACCCCACCTCATAAAGCTGGGACCCAGTACATCGAAGTCTATAACACTTCACTCCCCTACGGCAGAATGTGCTACGTGACTACAACCTTACGAACGGCAGGCGTGTTTAAAAAAAAAATTCTAAGCAACGGGGGAGGGGGGAGAGGACAATGTGAAATGACACTTTTTCAGTCAAGAAAGAGTACGGTGCTCGGTTTGGGTAATAAATTTGTAAAATTATAATTTCCCGGTGAATTAACGCACAAGTACCTAATTTTCTTTTGAGCTCCTCACGGGACATAAAGCCAATACTGTAGTTGGTTGTACCCAGCATTTACATGTTCTTGCAGCGATGGTGTCTGGATCAATTTGTTTTACATAATGATGTTGCCAGCCTCATGCAAACCTCATATTAGTCGCCTTGTACGACATGCATGAGGGTGCAGTAGACCAGTTCTTTCTTTGTATTATGCAGAACAAAAAAAAAAAAACACTACCATAATGATATAGGCTTTCATAAATGGGTGCTAACTTAGAGTAAAGTTGATGTTGTGTCACATTATGACTAATGTGGAAATGACGGAAAGAACCAAATAAAAACCAGTGGATGATGAAGAAGACATTGGCTTTGGATAGGACACACATTAAGAAAACCAGCTGATAGCATTACAAGGCAGTCCTTGTTCTGGAATCTCCAAGGAAAAAGATATACGGGGGGATACACACAAAAACACGGTCGAGCGTCCGTAGACATTAGTATTTTCTCAGTAACTTAACTAATACTGGGACTATCATATTACTTAAAGTACATTCTTGCTCAGTGAACTCTACGTCATACTACCATATAATTTTTATGGGTAGTTTCATAATGGTTTAAATTTTCAATTTTTGTCATAGTCAATCGTCAAATAAAATTTTGCACAAGACCGCCATCTTTACTCTCCTTCATCTCGCTAGCATGTATTTTTCAAATAACTAACTTGTTTCAGTTACGTCAGAAATGCTACCGCGAGGATGAAAATAAAATTGTCTGCGTGTTTGCCTCTGCTAGAGTTGTTCCAGCGTGTATATATATGCATGGCAGACTGTGTCAGCGAAGCGGGGTTGTGCGCGGCAGGTTAAGAATTGGCGTTAATAATTTGTATTGTATCGTGTAACACTACCAAATTTGTAAGGATTACTACTGATTTTGCGTTAAAGTTGACAGAATACGTTAATTCAGATAGTTATTTTGCGGCACACTTCCGCCAAAGCGTTAATTGTAAGTCTTGCCACAGTCTCTATCAAATCGGGCAAAATGTTAAAAATGTACGTCACAAGGAAAGCGAGTAGGTTTAAACGGGGGGGGTCGGTTCTAAGCCGTTCCAAGGCACTAAATTCAGCGCTATGCTGGCGTGTGAGAGCATCACCGTCAGACACAATAGGGCTGTTGTATTTATTATCCTTTTATGACTAAAATCCTACTGAAATGAGCGATTATTCTCGCAGATTTTACTACAAAGACGATTCTTCGATGACGACACTGTTGATCAGAATCCTAATTTAGACAAAATAGTCTTTGAGACCGGGGCCATGTCAATCAAAGAAGGATGTCATACGATCAATAAAATACATAGTTAGACAATAGACATCATTTACAATTTTTTTTAAATTCTGTCTTGATTACTTCCATTTGGTCATAAGTCATACCACATGTGGTTTCCCTTTAAAGACATTACATCCATAACATTTGACATTGAATGAAGGAAACTAAGGAAGCAAAGAAGTAGTGGAAGAAGAAGGACGAACTTTTAGGCATCCAGCATTTAAAAGCTAAGCCCTGAAAAAGGACTGTAAACTCTTATAACTAGTATTGCGCAGTCCTGACAATGACTTCTAGCTGTGTCATGCTGTTCAGGATTGTTCAGGTTATGTTCAGTTTGGAAACCAAATTCAGTTATCAGCACAAGGCTTTAGAGTACCAAGATTAAGATATCAGTAGGTAATTCAAAGTCTATACTAACATTAATATTAAATATGATAGCAATTAACATAACTCCACAATACTTGAACCCGACGATTAATACAAGTTAACATACTCTTCAGACATAGTATTACAGATCTGAGCATATCACTTATGTAAGTTTTTTCACATGTAGCTCAGCTTTGTTTTTCTCAGCTATGCGCTTCTGTTGTTCTCCTATTATACAGTATAGGTCAGTCCACACAAGACAAAGACCTTAATACTGTGTCTAGTAAATGATAGAAGACTAAGAACAGTAAGTACAGGATGGAGGGTAGGTTTTGGTATTGTATAAACATTTATAACACATAAGGAAGGGAAACCCGAGGCCTGTAAACAGTAAATAAATAATAGACAAACATAAAGGTATGTTTTCACTATCCTCCCTGCCATCTGTATAATAGGGGAACAACAGAAGTGATTGCGTCATTAATAGGTTGGACTGCCCATGGTAAATTTCCGGTGTTATGTGATGCGGGTCGCATTAATGACCCGTCATCGAAGCATCATTTTTGTGATGCCTAGATGGTAGGGATGATAGTGTGATTCGCTTGCATAGCTAGGCGGGGTTGTCGCACGGAAGGTTCTGGGTTCGAGTCCTGGGTAAGCCACTCACGTCTGTTTGGTTTTCTGTTGTCTAGTTTTCTACTTCTGTATTTCTTACGAGTGCCTGAAAACATACTTTTATGTTTGTATAATATTTATTTACTGTTTACAGGCCTCGGGTTTCCCTTCCTTATGTCTTCAAATGTGTCTACCTCTGCACAAGATTACTCTTGGCAGAGTTGTAGATAGAAGCATAATGATGCTTCTACCTCCAGGGAGTATTCACAAGATATTCAGAAAAGCGAGAAAATGCTGCATTGGCCAAGCACGTTAACTCTAGGATCTGCCGACAACTTTTGTGAAGGATTATGTAATCGTATAATAGCTCGTTCAAGCCCCCAGCTGAGTTAATTTCTTCTATTATTATTGAGTAGCTCTGGTTGAGTGTATTTAAGAAAGTGTCTGAGACATATGCATACAACACATTCAAAATGATTAAATCAACTTTAAATTTGGATAGATATAAGTAACAAATTTAATAATCAATTAGGTTTTAACAGATATTAAAAATTGAATATTTCTTTAACAAAAATTGGTCATCACCATATGAGGTTAATGGGGATTAATATAAGGGGAAGTTTTACTTGGCAGCTTTTATTTGTACACTTAGCTGCTGGGGTTTTTGCTCCCGCTGGTGTTTTGGTTCTTCGTAGATAGGTGACTGGATCGCTCGCGTCCCTGGTGAAGATTAAGTGTTGCAGCACGTTTCAAGTAGAATCAGGGAGTAACTGCAAAGCTGGTCCAGCGTCTCTAAGACCCGTCTGATGATGGTGTCTAGCGTCGACTTCAGGCCACGTATACCCTCACTTGTTCCAGAAATAGTACCTTCAACTGGTACCACTAAGCCAATCTTTAGGCTCACAGACTGCTGGCTCAGAGAAAAAAAGGCACTTGTAGAGGCCTCTTACACTTGGTCTGGGGTGTTGTTATTTTAACAATAAGTTCCCACTTTGACTTGTGTTTCATTTCCCTCAGATTCTGGTTTCCCGTGTTAAAATAGTAGAGTTTGTCTTGGGCTTTTATGTCCCGAGAATGCTCAAACAAGGTCCTGTCTGATAAATGAAAGCTGATTGCTTTTCTTAACTCTGGCAAGGTCTGGTTGTCTTCATGGCGGGAGGTGAATTTTCACAGTGTTCTACTCTGGCTGAAGTGTCAGGTTATACTGCCTGTCTTCCCCCGCATTTGTTTGTTACGATGTTAAGCAGGGCTCCAATCTGAAGGGGTGTTGTGCCTTCATTCAGAATGTCTGCCAATCGTTTCAAATATGTGTGTTTTGTGGCGTAATTCAAATTATTTCCACATGGAAATTTCTGCGCGTTACTGCAAAGGTCATGTCTCCCAAATATGTAATGAAAACATCCGAACCTCTCTCGGTAATGTTTACAAATAACTGCCCGAACTATTACAACATTTCCGCTCAGATGTGTCCGACTGATAAGTGCTTGTCTGTAATCTGTCTACATACGGGTAATTTATCGCTCGGCACGCTTTAAGTAAATCCAACCCTCGCTGGGTTCATGACGAATTATCACTGATAGAAGTGTAAGATGATTTGAAAGTACAAAATTTCTGCTTGATAGTAGAGAAAGAAAAGGGTAACCACAGAAATTCAGTACACACAACAATGTAACTAAATACTGCCGGAGAGGAAAAGAGATCGACCCACATTTTATGTGACACTCGGGCAACGTTAAAAAGTAACACTTGTACAAATAATTTCAAATAATGCAGGCAGAGAAAAATAGTTTTCCTTAAAAAAATTATGCACAATAAAAGAGTGGAACTATTTCATAATCATATGGGCATTCGTATGGAAAAAAAAAAACCCATCTAAAGCGACGTACGAGGGGCGTTCAGAAAGTAATGCACCACATCGTTTTTCTCAGGAGCTGTTTATCCAAAAAGCATGACATTTATATACATTACACATGGATATGTCGTGTAAACATCGGTAATATTCAACATAATCCCCATCAACTTGTACGGCTTTATGCCAGCGCGAAACAAGTGCATGTATTCCTAGCCCGTACCAGATTTTGTCTTGATCATGTAGCCATTTCTTCGCTGTATGAATTACTCCTTCATCATCTTCAAACCTTGACCCACGGAGTGCATCTTTAAGTGGACCAAATAGATGAAAATCAGAGGGTGCCAAATCGGGACTATAGGGTGGATGGGGTAGTACAGTCCAACCCAATTTGGTGATTGCTTCCCGTGTTGCCAGACTTGTGTGAGGTCGCGCATTGTCGTGAAGAAGAAGCAGGTCTGCTGGATTCTTGTGCGGCCGAACTCTGCGAAAACGTTGATTGAGTTTTTTCAATGTCTTAATGTAAGCTTGCGAATTGATTGTCTCTCCTCTTGGCATAACGTCCACAAGAATCACACCTTCAATGTCCCAGAAGACAGTGATCATGACCTTTCCAGCTGAAGGAATTGTCTTGAATTTCTTTCTTCTTGGTGATTGCGGATGATGCCACTCCATTGACTGTCTTTTTGTCTCAGGTTCAAAATGATGTGCCCAGGTTTCGTCACCTGTAACGATCTTAGCCAAAAAGTTCTCTCCATCAGCATTGAAACGCTCCAACAATTCAGAAGAAATTGCTTTCCTTTGCAATCGGTGGTCATTTGTGAGACTTCGAGGAACCCACCTTGCGCAAACCTTAGAAAATCCGAGAGTTTTTATAACTGCATTTGCACTACCAATGCTGACTGACAGCTGTAAGACCAACTGTTGAGTTGTGATTCGCCTATCAGTAAGAATAATGCCCTCAGCGCATTTCTGCGTTGGTGGCTGTGGCAGGACGTCCACAGCGCGGCCGATCAAGCAAGTATCTCCACTTCCTGATTCTTTGATTATCTGAACCCAGCGACTGACTGTACTCCTGTCGACTGCAAAACTTCCATACACATCACATAGACGCTTTTGAATGTTCACATCAGTTTCCTTCTATGCAACGAGAAATTCTATCACAATTCGCTGCTTATAACGCAAGTTGCTAACGCGCTCCATTCCAACGGTTTAGGGCAGCCGTATTATTTGGCCGGTTGCAGTGCAATTTGGTGCACACAATTGGCACGTGCCATATTTGAAGTGTGCAAAATTTCATGCTTCTATCTTCATTATTAGCTGAGAAAAACGATGTGGTGCATTACTTTCTGAACGCCCCTCGTACATTATATGGAGAACTAAAAAAAAAACGTGTTATGAAGAAAACAAACGACAGATCAATTCAGCTTGTGACCTAAAGTAAATCGTGTAGTGCTGATGTTATTGCGTAGAACAGATAATATTTTTTATGGTGTAATTTCGTAACACTGATTTTTATGCTTAAGTATTAATTGTTTACAAGTGGTAAAAAATAAAACCAGTTTCACTTTTTAAGCTGGCCAGGATCGGAACATTATCCTGCGCGAACAGTTAATAGTTTATATTCTTTTCTATGTTGCGTTATGTTTTGCGTTTCTAATTATGTTGTTTTTTTTGGTGTATTGTGAAAGCAGTGCGAAGATAATTCACTTAACACTGTTTGTTGCTATTCATTTGCGACAGTAGTATACGTTGCGTCATTATGTTTTTTAACTTTTATGAAAATCAGGGTAAATTAATTTATAACAAAGCGGAATGAACGTTGGGAATGTCAGTCACTGCCCGAAGGCCCACAGTAGTAGAGGGGCTCAGGTTCCCCTAATCCTTCCACGTGGAATCGATAATCAGGGCACCAATCATTGTAAGTCCGCCCCTGTTTTGTAGTTTAAATCGACAAGGTTTTTTTTTTTAATTTGAATAGGCGGTCTAATATAACAAATGCATATTGTGTCTAAGTTCAGTGGGGAGAGCCTTGCCAAAACTCTGAAGGAAAGGGAATATTTGCTAGGAAGATGGACTCAGTCTTAAGGGAAAAAGATGAGATCTATTTGCGTATTCATCGCACGAGCCCTGGCAAGCGGTCTTCACGGGTTGTATTATTTTATTTATTTTCTCACGTTTCTCAGATATCTCTCGCCTTCTTTCCTTTTCCTTAAGCCTTGTTGTCGCAACGTTGGCAATTTTCTTTGTTTTTTGTGCTAGTAAGACGCAATACCTTTTTTTTCATTTAACATCCCTTCTACTCAAACATCAGAATGTCAGTATGGAAACTAAACGACAGCTGATAAATAGTATAGCCTTCCCAACTCTTTGCTATCAGTGTCAAATATGGTCCCGGGCGAAAGTCCAGAAGAGAAAAACCATATCCTGTGAGATGAGATGCTTAAGAAAAGCCATTAATGCTACCAAGGGAGACAGAAGTTGAAATGGATGACACCAGAAAAAAAATTTTGGAACCACGTCCTGCATTTACGTATCCGGAGAGACGGAAAATTAAGTGGTCTGACCATCTCGTGAGAATGGGGCCTGATAAATTACAACTACACGCCTACAACAGAAGGAGATCTGGTTTCTGGGCATATGGAAGACTAATAGGATTATAGACTAGATCAAAGAAATCCTACAACAACACTAGCTCACAGCAGGCAATACAAACACACTTGGCTCAAGTATCCAAACTTCATCTCCCCACCACGCTTCACGGTAACAGTAGACACAAAAAGTAAAAAATAAAGCAACTTTAAATACACAGTCGTTTCAAGCGACATCTATGACACTCACATTGGGACAACTTCTTGAAGACTCCTTAATTATTTTCAAACTACTTCTCGCTGTCGTGTGATTAATTCTCACTTAACACAACTTGTACACTTGCCACTTGCATCTAACTTCAAATCTACAAACACTTCCCATGAGTGACGGCTCACCATTGTAAATAAAATAGATATCACAAATTACCTTACCATAACTGATCTGTGCCAAAGTAACTACCATAACATTCAGTTACTTCCCATTAATAATTATCTCCCTTACCAAATAATTTTACAAATATAACACTCAGAAAGTGTTTTTCTTACTTTCCTTTGCAATGATTAATTGCACACTGTATTTCTAATGTTTTGTGACGCTGATTTTGCCTTCTCTATTCTGTTCTTTATTTACGAGCAAGTAAAAGGTAGAACCATATCAGATTCTGCTGTAGGGGAGTGAAGTGTTAGAGACTTCATTATACTAGGTCCAGCATCGAGAAGTGGGGTGACCAGTTCCTTTCCTTGCTGCCTTTTCCTTCATTAACTCTCAGAGTCAGGTACCCATTTACAGCTGGGTAGACTGGAGCGTGTCGATACCGTGAATCGAACCCAGCACATTTGCCGCAAGACGCAAGAAACCAGCGATTTAACCACTTTGTCAATCGAACGAGCAAGTATATGATGGGAGAAGAATTACAGCTAACATCTTACAATTGTCAGTATGTACAGCACTATTTAGAAGATTGAGAAACAGTAACATTTAAATAAACGTGCAATTTGACCAATTACATAACAGATCTCTAATCACAAACATCTTTTTGTTGTTGTGAGTGTAAGGTTATCTTAAAATTGTTGCCTAGATAGCTTGCATCCTGAATATATACTTCTGGGCTCCTTCTCGCGACTGCTTCTGGTAAAAAGAGGTAAAGGATCCCGTTACACGCCCATTGATGCATAATGGGAATATGGTGTTAGGCTCATATTTTCATGACTATCGGCACATTAGGGGTGACGTGGTCAGCATCACGCCGGCCGCCTTAATCTTCCCAGAGTTGCTCTGGTACCCAATTCATGAGGTTAGGTCGACCCTGGACTGCTTCTGGTAGATACATATAAATGATCGAATGAATGTCCCTGTGTTGTAATGATTGTAATGGCAAAAGCTAAATTCACGGGAAACTGATGACGTCCAAAGATGACAAGAAAGCTGGTGTCGCTTGACTCTAAACAGATGCTTGGAATGAAACTAGTCCATCATAGTTACTGCCTGTGATGATTTTTTTTTATTTCAGCTATCTGTCGTTAGTTTTCACAGAATGTTAAAGTTTTAGCAAAAATATATGAAAGGAAATCGTTGTCTCTTTTATTAAGAGACTAAATTATTTAACTTCTTCACCATTTCTTGTGAAGGGGTCTATGAAAAAGTAAAATAGACTGTTGGCTTCTACGTGGAATGCTTCTAATGGGTGTTCAAGATAACTTTCACTCAAAGCACAATGCAACATACGCAGTTTTCGTATTTTCCAGAAAAAGCTCGTGCGATTGTTTCATGACGCATTAGGTGTTTCGTACCTTAACAATCCGTATTATTACGATAGTAAAATCTTCTATCTGGTGTTAATATATGAACTGCAACAGCTCTGTACATATTATTATTATGATATCGCAGTAAATAATAAAGAATACTGAAGATGTTATGTGTGGAGTGGCAGAGAAGTTAGGTCCTTGAATGTAGACGCAAATTTACCGGGTTCAAACCTTGTAGCGTCACTCTCCAGTTTACCCAGCTGTAAATGAATACCTGACTCTAACCTTGTGTTAGGAAAGGTAAGGTAGCAAGGAAAAGAACAAGATACTCCACTTCAAAAATATATATATATATATATATATATATATATATATATATATATATATATATATATATATATATATATATATATATATATATATATATATATATATATATATATATATATATATATATATATATATATATATATATATATATATATATATATATATATATATATATATATATATATATATATATATATATATATATATATATATATATATATATATATATATATATATATATATATATATATGTATATATATGTATATATGAAACAACGTGAAATATTGTTCCCAAGATGCGTTATGGCGCCGGGTGTTCTTTTTTTTTTTTAAATAGAAATATTCTTGCCTTCGTCATTTTCAGCTGACACAATGTTTTTGAGTTTTCACCAGTTTTATTATGCAGTTCAGGTAAGCACGAAAAGATGTCCCCATTGTGTGTGTGTGTGTGTGTGTGTATATATATATATATATATATATATATATATATATATATATATATATATATATATACTTATATACTCATTGGTCATCGTGGAGCTACTATACTTTCGTGCCACATTGTTTCCGTACTTCTAGAGCAAAATGAAATTGAATTAAAAGACCACAGGGGAATTTGGAATGGTCATCAGGTGCATAATTATTTCATGCCATATTTTGACGGGTTACTTACTTGTTTGAATAGAAAATTTTTCTTCAAAACGTTTAAATTAATAAACCCAGTTCTAGTGATGCAATTGCGCTCTCTTTCTTTATTCTTTCTTTCTTTTTTTCTCTTTTTCCTTCTTTCTCAAGAGTGATTACGATTATCCATTTTCGTTAATTATTTACAAAGATAATCTGACTTTGGCAGTACGGTCTAGATCTGTGTTTCATTTACCTAGTGTAGTTTTTTTTATTTCACATTCTATTTGTCATGTTTTTTTTAGCTGTCCTGTCTGTTTCCTTTGTTTCCTTCCCTGAGGATTAGGGATGAGGGATTGCCAGCACTGGCTTACTCATTGTATGCTTTGTTTATTCTTCGCATCTTCGCACTAGTTATTTGGTCATGTCTCATTCTTTTTCTCAGTTTTACGTCGGTACTTCTATTACACAGTCCGATTGGCAGAGGGTTAACTGCAATTACCTCTCGCGGTAAAGTCTCCTGGATCGAAATCTGGTAGCGTAGCGCTCCCTTTTTTCCAGCTGATAATGGGTACCTGACTTTGCTCTTGAGTTAAGGAAGGCAAAGGCAGCAAGAAAGGGAACCTGCTATCCTACTTCATAAAGCAGGACCTAATATAGTTATGCCTTAACACTTCATTCCCCTACAGCAGTATCTGATATGGCACTACATTTATTTTTGATTACTATTACGTTGCTTTAGCATCCCATTTCTGTATTCATCACTAAATGTGTTTCCCATTTCTGTATTCATCACTATATGTGTTTCCCATTTCTGTATTCATCACTATATTTGTTTCCCATTTCTGTATTCATCACTATATTTGTTTCCCATTTCTGTATTCATCACTGTATGTGTTTCCCATTTCTGTATTCATCACTATATGTGTTTCCCATTTCTGTATTCATCACTATATTTGTTTCCCATTTCTGTATTCATCACTATATGTGTTTCCCATTTCTGTATTCATCACTATATTTGTTTCCCATTTCTGTATTCATCACTATATTTGTTTCCCATTTCTGTATTCATCACTATATGTGTTTCCCATTTCTGTATTCATCACTATATGTGTTTCCCATTTCTGTATTCATCATTATATTTGTTTCCCATTTCTGTATTCATCACTAAATGTGTTTCCCATTTCTGTATTCCTCAATATATGTGTTTTCCATTTCTGTATTCATCAATATTTGTGTTTCCCATTTCTGTATTCAACACAATATGTGTTTCCCATTTCTGTATTCACCAATGTATGTGTTTCCCATTTCTGTATTCAACACAATGTGTTTCAAATTTCTGTATTCATCACTATATGTGTTTCCCATTTCTGTATTCATCACTATATGTGTTTCCCATTTCTGTATTCATCACTGTATGTGTTTCCCATTTCTGTATTCATCACTATATTTGTTTCCCATTTCTGTATTCATCACTATATGTGTTTCCCATTTCTGTATTCATCACTGTATGTGTTTCCCATTTCTGTATTCATCACTATATGTGTTTCCCATTTCTGTATTCATCACTATATGTGTTTCCCATTTCTGTATTCATCACTATATGTGTTTCCCATTTCGTTCCTTGTGGAGCCTGAAACCACAATTGTAGCTGGCCCCTGGGAAGCCTGAAACAAAACCTTCATGTGCTCTTCCAGCAGTAGTTTTTGTAATGAGCATTTTACACGATGAGGTTGCTAGCACCTTGAACAGTCTTATAGAAGTAGCCTTGTACGACATTCCTTAGGAGACAGTAACCCTTAATCCTTCTGTCTGCTCAAATCCCCGGGGACTACACGAAGCTATTTCTGCACTGCTTGCTACTAATCCCAAAGCCAACTGTCATTGTTCGTACATTGAGAAAGCACCTACTTAGCGAACAAACAAATATGTGCGAACATGATCGTGTCACAAAGGTACACAAGTTATACATACCTGCCAGACGTAATAATGCTCCTAATTCCAATATTCAGAAATTGTTTCCTCCAAAAATATTCAAAACAGCACCATTCAAAATACGACAAATGCCTTTAAAGAAAGCTAGAAATTTTATAATAAAGAAATAAGCAAATTTGAAAAATTATTGAATAACAATAATTAGAAATATTTTAAGCGGAAAAGCACAACCCCGCTCACGTTGAGACGAATGTGTTGACTGAAGCGGAATCAGCTGGTCTCATGTACTGACCCTTGAGAGTGAGCGCGAGGGACGTGCTAGCGCCGCAGGCCGTGCTCATCACGAGGGTTATGTTGGACGAGACAGCAGATGTGTGACTGCACATCGATACCCGCGTAACCGTCAGCGAATGGAGTGAACCTAGAAAGATTATCAATTATTATTTTCCCCTTTCTCCTCCAGGGTTCAAATTTTATCGTTTACAGCCGGCATAGTTTCGCAGAACAAACTTACCGCAGTGGTTTAAAAAAAAAAAATACAAAATATACATTTAAGAAAGAAAATGTTCAGTTATGGCGAAGATAAACAGAAACAGGAATCTGTTACACTGATTTGATTTTCAAGAATTATGGTTTTCAGTTTTCATTCATCACTTTTCAGCTCCGCAAAAGCCACGGGCCTTCAGTAAACGTCAACTAAGTCCTCCTGTCACGTGCCATCAGCTCAAGGTCTTTCTTTCTCACCCTTATCAGTTCTGTCTCTAGCTCTCTTCTCCATCCGTTTTTCAGCCTGTCTCTACTTTTGTTGCTTGAGGATTCCAGAACATGGACAGCCTTTTAATTATATCAACAGGTTCTCTCTTTCTGTCTGTCTGTCTGTCTGTCTCTCTCTATTATACCTCAACTGGGGATCGAACCTTGGACCACCGAGTGTGGCAGAATTTTGTTTAATTCGTTTTCTGCCAGTCGTGCTGCTTTATTGCATCTCTGTTGTGGTGGTTGGAGTGGCTAAGGGTTATGGCGTTCGCCTCGAGTAATAGAGGTAGCAGGTTCGATTCCCAGTTGAGGGAATATAATATATGGAAATTTTTTTTTCAGAACGAGTGGTCCTAATGATGTCATACTCCCCCCTGTTCTCCTGAGTGGTGAGATCGAATGCCTAGCCTTCTCGGATAAGGGCGTTGAAATAGGAGGTCCCGTGTGCAGTTGGAAAGTGTAAAGAGTAGGCCTGTCAGGCCGCTGCGCTGGCAAACTTTAAAAATTAGAAACCTACCCACCACAAAAGTATTTATAGAATGTATGATTCCTATATACACACACTGGGATTCTCGCGGGTGCTACGGAGTTCGTGCACTGTGCTGAGATCCTCCTTGTGTGATCTAAAGGAGGAGATCAGAGCACTGATGGAGTAGTCCGTATGCAATGATGATAGTCATTAAAACCAAACCAATCCATCTCTGCTACATCTTGTTTTGTTAAAATCATATCAAGACCTAATAGTCTTTTATATTTTTCAATTAATCAATACCCTTTAGCTCCCCAAGGAGCATAGGCCTTCAACAAACACATGCCAAGTCTTCATGTCCTGTGCCATCCGCTCAAGTTCTTTCCATGTGTTCCGCATCATTTTCACCTCTGTATCCAGCTACATGTGTTATTTGGTCTACCTCTGCCTCTTTTTCCCTGTGGATTCCAGAACAAGGACTGCCTTGTAATGATATCAACAGTTTTCCTCATTGTGTGTCCTATCCATCGCTAGTGTCTTCTTCTCAGATATCTTTATATTTTTATATGCGCCCTAATATAACTGTTTTTACTCATGTCAAAACGAGGCAAAATGTTATTTAAACCCAAAAAAAAAATTATCCTGTTTTGAGAAAAACGCGTTCCATGTTTTTTAGTTGGTAGTTGAAAAGAAGGATATGGGACCCAAAGATGCAACAATAGAGAATGCAGTCACCGACCCATAGCTTGACTGCTTGCGTCAGGGTCAGCGAACCAGAGCTGATCAAGACCCTACTCCACCTCCACGTGGTGGTCCTGGAAACAGGCTGCATCACTGCAGGCTGGCTGAGAGAGTAGGGATCGAAGAGGGAAGGCAAACCCGGTCCCAAAAATGCCGTGCTGAAGTCGGATGTGTCGGCCGAAAGGCGCAGATATCGCAACTCCGGTGTAAACAGACACAACGCAACCAACGTCCTTTTCAGGACGAAAGAAGAAGAAGAAGAAAAGAAGGATATATCATATTAAAATAAAATTTATCTTGACGATCCAAATTGTTAACTGTTAGATATTGTGTAGGATGATAGATTAAACTATTATATATCTATTTATGATCTCAGGTCAATGTTGGCCAAAAATTGTGATGGAATAAAAACAGTACTAAGGCGACGCAGTGTCTCTTATTCTCACTTTATTGACATAAATAAATCTCTTATCCGTGTTCCGTCTAGTTGTATTATTCTGGTTCCTCTTAATCTTGCAGTGTTCATGTGTCTTTCCTTTTTTCCCCTCTTTAACAATTTTTCTTTCTTTGCAATTCAGGGTTGAAAACAACTTTCATAAGGTAGTTTTCTATTTCACTTATCATTTCCATTGCTTCTCTCCCCTGTCCCTCTTCTTTTTCCCCCTTTAGTTTTTACTCATGCTAAATCTTCAGAACAAAGTCCACACTTTTTTTTGTTGCACGTCCATGCGGCAGCTCTATCTCTGCGACCTCTAACCAGACCTGACTTTCCTGCCTGTCTATGATTGCTTGTCTTCTTTCTCCGTTATCGTTTACTCCATTTTTGTTCTTATTCTTATCTTTACAAACCAGGGAAAAAAAACCTCACTATTTTTTACATGGTCTCTCATGAACCACCCTCTTTATTTTCCCCTTCACTGGTCCGTTCCATGTCTGTGGCTGCCGCCAGGGGGTTGTTGACTACTATTACAAACTGGCAGCTTACGAATCACGAATCCGTCCGTTTCAAGATATGTTCAAGTGGTAGTGAAGTTATGTTATTTTCTGAGTCACGCCTGCTCCTGTAATTAAACCTCTCTTCTAAATAACTTAAAGCACGATCCCGAAGCATCCTTGTCGAGCATCCAGTCTCACTGATCTCTGAAATCAGTAGGATGTTCTGACTAAAAGGTAAGATTCTAAACAACGTGTATATACACTTGTATATATATATATATATATATATATATATATATATATATATATATATACGCTGGTGTAATGGCTTCGGCGTTGTACTGGCGACCAGGTGTTCATGGTTCAAACCCGGGCGTCAGCGTTTGAAGGAATGTTTACGACCGGAAATTTGACTGAATAACCTGAACGGCTCCTGTGATAAACCCTCTGTGGATGGGAAGGAGCGAAGCTCCTGACCGGGTTGGAAGGAAAGTCCTCAGGTTCCCCAGCCTCGCAATGACATGTCATTGGGCCGAAGGGCTGAAAGCCCAAGTGCCGCTGGTTAAGAAAAAATAAATAAATAAAAAAAAAATATATATATATATATATATATATATATATATATATATATATATATATATATATATATATATATATATATATATATATATATATATATATATATATATATATATATTCTTTCTTTTGTCTTCTGTCTGAAACTTCTTCTTTGCGATCACATAAAGGTAAATCTCTCTCTCTCTTTCTCTCTCTCTCTCTCTCTCTCTCTCTCTCTCTCTTTCTCTCTCTCTCTCTCTCTCTCTCTCTTTATGTCTTTCACTCTCTCTAGTGAACCAATGCGGAATGACTTAGGCTTCTCTCTTCGCCGTGCATGTTCTAATTCAAGAAGGTTATGTATGACCACTATATCACTTTGACTCTCCGTCGCAGCATTCCCGTAGAATAAACCCTACTGCTAGCCTTGTAATATCACGTATCCCTACGTGTATTTATATTTTTTGGGGTCCAGTTTATTTTCTTGTTGTTCTTTAACTAGGGCTGTTGAACTTTACGCTGTGTTGCAGCAATACCACGTTGAAGACTCCTTGCTATTATTTACACTGTAGAACTATGCTTTTCCTATGGCTTTTCTGCCATTTTGAAACATGTTGAACTCATGAGCTCCATTTTCTCCAGCTTGACTTGCATGTAAAGGATCATCACATCTGGTCCCAAGCTAAGAGGAAGAAACATGTCGCATCCTGTGCATTCCCAGCCATCCAATGGGTTCTCCAAATATGCAGAGCTAAAATACTGTGCTCTGGTTCTGGGCTCTCACAAGTTATTGTCCAATCCTACACAGAGCCGCTTCTCAACTCCCCCTGCCTATCATGGGGTCCATAGTAAGATCCTCCTGCATGCAGGTGATAAAACTCTTTGTGTAAGATCGGGTAAAGTGCCACCACATTGATAAGATGTAGTACTGGTCGTTGTTAGACATCACATTGATAAAGCTTTTGTTTCTCGCACCAGATTAGTATGGACTGGTTTTTTTTTTCTTGATAGAGCTCGTCCAGTCACAATGTTCGGTACATAGGTCAGGTTACCGACTGTTGGGGCCCTGACAAGGTGTACTGTTAAGTGCATATATACTGATGCAATGGGTGAGTGTGAACATCAATAATGACAAACGCGAATGGATGATAGTTCGACAGGGGCACAGGTCACTCACTCCAATCACAGGTGGAAGTCAAGGATGGCTGGACTACTGTGGTCGTTTCATATATTTAATAGGACGTACACATGGACAGTACGAGCATCGTTACAGGAACACAAGTCGACATAAACAGCATAGTGTTGATCAATGGTCTACCATCATAAATTAGCATTCATGTTGAATAACATTGCAATGGAACATCTGTATACAAGCACTTAGATTTCCATTGTTTATAAATACAATTATCAGGCCATACTGACCGAGCATGTCAGTTAATAAATACTGTTCAAACTTGACTCCTAAACAGGACCTCTTTTCTAGCGAAGATTCCTTTAGGTAAATTACAGCAAATCTCTGTGAAGATAATGTTAACCCACTAGTATAGGGTTTTCTTTATAACTGTGATCTCTTAATCATCACCTGATAATAAGGGGGGCATTCCCGTTCTCTGATTGATGATCGGCAATAAGTAGGATTCCAAAATAAATAGAATTCCAAAATGGCTTCTGGTTCCCTGTTGAGCATCGCTCACTATACGGATGTATTGCAAATCTTCAATCGAAGCTTTGTTCATCAACAATAAATGGTTCTACAAGAATCAGCATATTCTGTCCTCATAATTGCTGCATATAAACATATTCAGTGCTGCTAGATAACATTTCGTCCCGAAATATATACATAAGTAAATTCATATCGACGTCTGCCCATCTGAGCCTAGGAATGCAAGAGTTCAGTGAACAGTTCTTTACCTTGCCATACAAAATATACTAGCAAACACAAACACTCTCCAGGCGTTACTGAATCAACACTGGGGAACTCATGGATTTAACAATCCTAGAAGAAACTATCTTCGTCCCCATAATCAATCGAAGAGATCACAATCTTTGGACAGGTCTACGACATGACATCCCGCCAGGCTCCTTCATCACCCAAGAACTCTCTAACGTATCTTCATGCGCCGAAAGCACCTGATCCCAAAGTACAGTACAAGGAAAAATAGTTCCACTTAAACATACCAAGATATCAAGATATAAAACATACTCGTCCTACATAGACAAGAACCACACATTGATTCGGGCCATAGATATTCTGAAGCAAGAACAATCTATTTCTAACCAAACACAGAAGAGATCAATGTAAACCTAGATTCCTCCGCTGAGTTCGATCTTCAGGAAAGATACAAGAACCGATAACTCACAGAATGAATACCCATCGCCTAATCTGAGTTCTGTCCCTTAAGACTGAAAATCGTGAATTCGAAGATAAATATATTTTTATCAGACAAATAAATACATTTTACATTTGTATGCGTATTTACAGTAATCTGTGCGCCACACAAAAGAATATGTGCGTAACAGACTACCACTACCCCCGGGAAAAAAAATGAAAATCATTTTTTTTTCATCTGAGAGCAACATACAATAGACCCCCAACGGACAAATACTGCGCAGATGAGAAATATTAGGAATTATTTAAGCCAAATTAAGGCAAAGTCGAAATATAGATCGACTGGTGAGAATACATCTCAACCTCTGTCACGTAGGTCTTTATATCATTAAATTGCCTACATCTTCTTCCTATTCTCTCACCCGCATCCTTTATTTATTATCTTTCCTTACTTGTTTTTTCCTGTATTTTTCGCATCACTTGTTTGCGAAAAATATTTTCTTCAGTATCCTCAAACTTTACCTTGTGTTTTTCTCATACTGGGATACGTAATTTTATTACATAGACGGGAAGTGCGATTTAGTTGCAGTCCATTTCAGACATCGAGCCGACTTGGGTCTGCACCTTCAGATGACACGACACTCCTGAGTTAGATTCTCGACGTAAACGCGTGAGAATGCTAGGATAGGGCCGATTTATCGTCTGCAAATTTCACCTGTCAAAGGCGTTTTCCCAGGTTGAATTTCTCGGCGAAGTGTAAAATCGCTACCTGACACGGCACTCACTGTTGGTCATTCTAAACGTAGGTGCTAAAACTGCCAACCCGCTTTCGCCCAGAGCAGACGGTTGTCTGAGATTTGAAACTGACACGCGTACATCTTGGTCAGTAGGTGGCAGTTACGACATGTTAGGTGTTAAACGTATCGTTTAGGCCGGAAAGGGGAGAGCATTTCGTTCTACGAAATAATAGTTCATCCTTTGTCTGGTTTAAAATATTAAACCCAGTTTGAAATTTTATTGTGATTCGTTCTCAATAAATCGCAGTAGACAGGTGGTTCGCGAAGAGTAGAGCTGTATAAGCGAAGTTTCTTAGTTTGTTGCGACAATTTGTCGAACTTCTAGACTTCCATAAATATAAGCGTATAATTCTTACTTGTGCGATATCCTGTAGTGCTGTGTTTGAGTGAAACGGTGGTATCCAACTTGCCAGCGTTTAGTAGCCTGAGAGACATATTTAACCACGTGGGTTTTTTTTGTTTCAAGTAACACGGGTCTGACAGTGCATAAGCCATCAGAGAGAGACAGTAATAGCAATCCCACTAACGGTTTCTAAAGACTAGAAATATATATTGGGCTTTTGAGCCAGTTCATATTGCTCCACAAATTTAAATGTACATGCTGCCTGGCGGCGAGAGAATATTACAAGAATAACATTTACCTTCCGACAGAGATTGTGACTAGTATTGTGGTGACCAAATATAGTACCTGCCTGAAAGAAGACACCGATCTGACATTCCTTAACTCCTAGAATCCAAAGCTAATGACATTGTGCTCTGCTAACTTTCGTGCCTGGACAAAATTTATGTGACTTAATCAGACATTCGAAAAAAATTAGAACACCCAAGGAATCGTTTCCTTGAGACAGAGAGTTCAGTACGTCTTTTGGAACTGGGGGTTTCTTGGACGATGACTGCATTTTTCGGGTCTGTGCGAAGGTCCTAGAATTATTATGTTCCCAGAGGCAGCGAGCAAAGTTGTGAGTATATAGGTGTGAGAAAAGCCATGGCTGAATGAATGAGAGAACACAGGTCAGAGTGTTATTTTACCGGTGTATTATTGTCACCCATTTGCTGTCTTAACTTTTTTTAATCTGCAGGATTTTTTTCAAAATGCTAGAGTTTCTTTTTTTCTTAGGCTAAATCAGATTTATCCAACTCTGTTCATACATTTACGAGAAATAAGAAACCTCTTAGACTCAACCTTACGTGTCTATAACTCTTTGGGCCATCATCTGTTCTCTTAACGGGGCTGTGGGCTTAACCTAGAGTTAATATCATCACGGGGCTATCATCCTGGTAGAAAGTCATTGATTCTTTTATGTCTATTTGTATGCTTCCTTTATGTATTTTTGGTGTTGTGAGAAATTTTGATATGATAATTAAAATATCTCTCTTGAACAAAAAAATCAGTGCGTTGGTCAGCTCGATCCCAATTATCTGTATAATCATTGTTATAGATTTCCCACGTCTGTGTGTGTTAACTGTCGTCACGTGTAGGTGCGTGCCCGTGAGTAGATAGAGATTTATGTAATATATATCTGTGGTTTAGACTGTCTGACACTTTAAAAGCGGTCGTAGAAGATAGGTGAGAGAGAGAAGATTATCTCGATTCTCAAAGACAGCCTCTATATCACATTCTATCATCTCACGTGTGGAAATTCTATTGCTTTTCACCAGCTCTCACTGTGACTATCACTCATTCCAACCTATTCAGAAGGGACCAACCCAAGTCTTAATTCTCCTATCTAAAATCTACGACAAATGGGTTCTCGTCCGTAGGATATTTGAACTTAGAATAGGAAGACGAGTACGACAAATGTGGTCTCGTTTCCGGTTTTTGAACTTAGAATAGGAAGACGAGTACGACAAAATGGGTTCTCCTCCGACGGATTTTTGAACTGAGAATAGGAAGACGAGTACGACAAATGTGGACTCGTCTATCTGGATTTTGTATTTAAGATTCTTTATTCTGTAATAGAGTAAGAGTGTGATTGTCTTGTGAGTTTTATTTTAAATAATTTATCCCCTAGACTAACGATCTGTTTATGGGCGTGCTGACCACACAAACTGATAAGTTTTTTTCCACAGCATTAAGGAGCATTATACATTTGGTTTACAGGTTGATTTTGTTGGATTATATGTTATTGTTGATTTGTAATACTAAACGCTGGTAAAGTTTAGTGAGTGTATAACATTCACAAGGGTTCTGAAGCAGGAAGGTGTTTGAACTAAAGTTAAGGAGTGCGTTTCGGACTATTTGTCCAGATTAATTGCCTCCCTCACCCTAACTGTCTTCAGGGGTAAACTTGATAGTGGATTTTAAAATTAAGGGATTATTTTTCTCTTTATTTTTTACAATAATTATTTTGTTTCCACTGTAGCAACTTATTTTTCAGAAGAAATCTTAACTACCATTTAGTTGGCGTAGTCGTGTTTTGCATTAGGTGCTTTATTGCCGATTAATAGCAGCGATAGTTAGATTTTTATTTTGGAGGAGGTATCCCAGGGTTAAGGATATCATCTTTCGGATTTTTGGTATTTTTTTCTCCTAAGTGGTAGGAACCAGGTTATTCTTTTTCCTATTTTCTATCTCCACGTGTCTCAGTCACTGACATAATATGGCCGAGAGGGCAAAGCTTAGACAACTCATCAGGGACGAAGCGAGAGAGGAAGGACTGGAAGGAGAAGAAGCGAAAGCTTTTGTCAGGGACGAACTTGAGAGATATGATGCGGAGAGGAAAGAAGCGGAAGACCGTCTTTTACAGCAGAAGAAGATGGATGAGGAAATGGAAATTCGCAGGATGCAGCATGAGGAAAGAGAGAAGGAGAAGGAGAGACAGCACGAGAAGGAGAGGGAGGAGAGACAGCAGGAGAAGGAGAGGGAACAGAGACAGCACGAGTTGGCGCTTAAAACTCTAGAGTGCCAAAGTCGTGGTGCTGCCTCTACCTCCAGCAATGGAGAGTCTTCTCCTCATTCTTCCTTAACTGATTCTTCAAACTCACAATCTACTCACCTCACTGCGATGTCTTTTACGCTTGAATCGTTCCCTTGTCCTAATGAGAAGATCGACACTTGGCTAGAGAAATTTGAAAAAATTTCAACTCTGTACGGTTTAGAGAGGTCGCGTTGGAACATGAAGCTTTCTCAGGCTCTGAAAAGCAGTGCGTATGATGTTTACGCCAAACTGGAAAGCAGCCAACAAGACAACTATGATGTGTTGAAGAAAGCGTTACTGGAGCGCTTTGAAATGAACGCGCGCAAGTTTTTGCAACTGTTTCGCAACAGCAGAAAGGAGAATTCTGAATCTTTTCAGCAGTTCTCATCTCGTTTAAAGGGTTATCTGACAAAGTGCCTAGAGCTCTCGCAGCTCCCCTCTACCTATGAAGGTCTTGAGGAATTTGTTTTAACAGAACAAATAAAGAACACTTTGTCTGCTGATACCCGGAGATTTCTCGCTGAGCAGGGGGCAGAAAAACTTGAAGACATTTTGGAAAAGTCTGAGCGTTATCACAATGCGCTGGCTGAACTACCGGCCACAAAGCGGAAACCGACAGAGGAGCATTTTCGAAAACATAACCTAGAGCAATCTTCTCAGGCTTCTAACCAAATTAACCACAGAGAAACTGGACCTCAAAACCCCCCTCCTGAAAAATCCAAGTTCTACAAAAACAAGTACCCCAACCAACCCAAACAGTCTGATCAACCCGACCGCCCTACATGGCAGCGTGGCCAGAAAGGTCAAGGTGGCAAAGGGAGAACCCCTGAGCACGGGACATATGATCAGACCGAGCACACCGAGCCGAAACGCATCGGATGCTTATTAACAGTCTCGCAAGGTGGAATTATTGACAGTGATGCCCAACCTGTTGGGGATAGACCCTCAACGCGAGGTACGGTTACTTTGAACGGTTCTCAAACTTCTTGCTTATTTGACACGGGGCTTTCTTATGATTGCATTGTCGCCAGAAACCTGGTCAAACCCGGTCAAGAGACAGCAGAGACCGTCCAATTATGTGGAGTTCGTAAGAGTGATGCACCTACAGCGCTTCCCCTCGCATTGGTGGAGATCCACTCTGATTTCGTCAGAGGTGTGATCAAAGCGGCTGTTATGGATGATCCCATCTACCCAGTCATACTTGGCGGGAGATATGTGTGTATTGGGAAACCGGAAGAGCCGATTGTGGCAGCAGTAACTACAAGAGGGCAAACCAAGAAGGAACGGGAGCCTGCGCCTAATTTGTTACCCATGGAACTTAAAGAAGCGCAATACAAGGACCCTACTTTGGCACCCTGCTTTAGGAAACTTCCCATGGCTAAGGAACCCAAACAGCACGGGGACATTTTCTCTGAGGATGGCGTACTTTATCGGAGAACGGGCAAGCCTGACCAAGATTACAACCAGCTCCTAGTACCGAAATAGTACAGAAGCCAAATCCTAGAAATGGGGCACTCTCTTCCCTTCAGCGGACATATGGGACAGAACGCCACAAACCAACGTATAACCACTCATTATTGGTGGCCAGGAGTAAATACTGATATTATCAGATATGTCAAATCCTGTGCCCAGTGCCAACGTGTACCACCCAAGCAACGGACAACCCCGGTCCACATGGGTGAAATGCCAATAGTGGGTACACCATTCGAACGGGTTGTGATCGACATTTTAGGGCCTTTCGAAAGGACTAAAAGAAGGAACAGGTTCATCCTGACTTTAGTCGATACATGCACTTTATGGGCAGAAGCTATACCGCTAACATGCGCAGATGCCAAGCATGTCGCAGAAGCCCTCGTGCAGATTTTCACTCGGTTGGGATTCCCTCAGCAAGTGTTGACGGATAACGGATCTCCATACCGAAACCTGTTGATGGATGAGATCGCTAAGATCTTGAGGACCCAACACATCCACACTAAGCCATATACTCCGGCCGGAAATGGGCTCGTGGAACGTGTTAATGGAAACCTCAACATGATGCTAAGTAAGCTGGCACAAGTGAAACCTGAAGATTGGGATCTCTGTATTCCTGCAGCATTATTTGGCTACAGAGAATCTCCTCATACTTCCACAGGATTTCCGCCAGCTACACTCTTATTCGGCAGACCCATTAAGGGCCCGCTTGAAGCCTTACTGCAGTCTCTGACAGACGAGAAGGCGGATGAGACAGTCGTCTCAGCAAGTAAATATGTGTCGGTTTTAAAGGAAAGGTTGAAACTAGGGTGGGACCTAGCAACGACTAACTTTAAGCGAGCACGCACAAAGCACGCTAACCGATACAAGAAAGTCGCGAAAGAAAGAGAACTGGAAGCAGGAGAGAAAGTTTTGGTGTTACTCCCTACCGGAAACAACCAACTGAAGATCGGATGGCAAGGGCCGTTTACCGTCCTGAAAAGGATTTCTAAGGCTAACTACCAGATCTCTATTCAAGGAAAGGAGAAGGTTTTCCATTTAAATCTCTTAAAGAGATACTTGGAAATACCAGTGCCAACCTCCGACCATCTCCTGACGATCGCCAGAGCTGACGAAGATGATGATAGTGGCAGGGATATTCCACCGCTACCACAGGAAATCTTTCAAAAATGTCAGAAGCGGCGACGCTCTTTCAAGCGCGCATGGGAGACATTCCAGAGGAAGGAAACTTTGGGGAGTAGACTTGAGTAGGAATTGGAGAGAGATGGAGGGGGAAGATGAGAGGGAAGAAGACAGACACCCCGAAGCTACGGTTATAGGAAATTTAATTTCATAACGTAGACATGGAGTGCTTCCATATCTTAAGGGGGGACGTCCTGTCACGTAGGTCTTTATATCATTAAATTGCCTACATCTTCTTCCTATTCTCTCACCCGCATCCTTTATTTATTATCTTTCCTTACTTGTTTTTTCCTGTATTTTTCGCATCACTTGTTGGCGAAAAATATTTTCTTCAGTATCCTCAAACTTTACCTTGTGTTTTTCTCATACTGGGATACGTAATTTTATTACATAGATGTCAGTCAGACGGGAAGTGCGATTTAGTTGCAGTCCATCTCAGACATCGAGCCGACTTGGGTCTGCACCTTCAGATGACACGACACTCCTGAGTTAGATTCTCGACGTAAACGCGTGAGAATGCTAGGATAGGGCCGACTTATCGTCTGCAAATTTCACCTGTCAAAGGCGTTTTCCCAGGCTGAATTTCTCGGCGAAGTGTAAAATCGCTACCTGACACGGCACTCACTGTTGGTCATTCTAAACGTAGGTGCTAAAACTGCCAACCCGCTTTCGCCCAGAGCAGACGGTTGTCTGAGATTTGAAACTGACACGCGTACATCTTGGTCAGTAGGTGGCAGTTACGACATGTTAGGTGTTAAACGTATCGTTTAGGCCGGAAAGGGGAGAGCATTTCGTTCTACGAAATAATAGTTCATCCTTTGTCTGGTTTAAAATATTAAACCCAGTTTGAAATTTTATTGTGATTCGTTCTCAATAAATCGCAGTAGACAGGTGGTTCGCGAAGAGTAGAGCTGTATAAGCGAAGTTTCTTAGTTTGTTGCGACCATTTGTCGAACTTCTAGACTTCCATAAATATGAGCGTATAATTCTTACTTGTGCGATATCCTGTAGTGCTGTGTTTGAGTGAAACGGTGGTACCCAACTTGCCAGCGTTTAGTAGCCTGAGAGACATATTTGTGAGAAGCATAGACATTTCCTATCTTTAACCACGTGGGTTTTTAGTTTCAAGTAACACGGGTCTGACAGTGCATAAGCCATCAGAGAGAGACAGTAATAGCAATCCCACTAACGGTTTCTAAAGACTAGAAATATATATTGGGATTTTGAGCCAGTTCATATTGCTCCACAAATTTAAATGTACATGCTGCCTGGCGGCGAGAGAATATTACAAGAATAACATTTACCTTCCGACAGAGATTGTGACTAGTATTGTGGTGACCAAATATAGTACCTGCCTGAAAGAAGACACCGATCTGACATTCCTTAACTCCTAGAATCCAAAGCTAATGACATTGTGCTCTGCTAACTTTCGTGCCTGGACAAAATTTATGTGACTTAATCAGACATTCGAAAAAAATTAGAACACCCAAGGAATCGTTTCCTTGAGACAGAGAGTTCAGTACGTCTTTTGGAACTGGGGGTTTCTTGGACGATGACTGCATTTTTCGGGTCTGTGCGAAAGGTCCTAGAATTATTATGTTCCCAGAGGCAGCGAGCAAAGTTGTGAGTATATAGGTGTGAGAAAAGCCATGGCTGAATGAATGAGAGAACACAGGTCAGAGTGTTATTTTACCGGTGTATTATTGTCACCCATTTGCTGTCTTAACTTTTTTTAATCTGCAGGATTTTTTTTCAAAATGCTAGAGTTTCTTTTTTTCTTAGGCTAAATCAGATTTATCCAACTCTGTTCATACATTTACGAGAAATAAGAAACCTCTTAGACTCAACCTTACGTGTCTATAACTCTTTGGGCCATCATCTGTTCTCTTAACGGGGCTGTGGGCTTAACCTAGAGTTAATATCATCACGGGGCTATCATCCTGGTAGAAAGTCATTGATTCTTTTTATGTCTATTTGTATGCTTCCTTTATGTATTTTTGGTGTTGTGAGAAATTTTGATATGATAATTAAAATATCTCTCTTGAACAAAAAAATCAGTGCGTTGGTCAGCTCGATCCCAATTATCTGTATAATCATTGTTATAGATTTCCCACGTCTGTGTGTGTTAACTGTCGTCACGTGTAGGTGCGTGCCCGTGAGTAGATAGAGATTTATGTAATATATATCTGTGGTTTAGACTGTCTGACACTTTAAAAGCGGTCGTAGAAGATAGGTGAGAGAGAGAAGATTATCTCGATTCTCAAAGACAGCCTCTATATCACATTCTATCATCTCACGTGTGGAAATTCTATTGCTTTTCACCAGCTCTCACTGTGACTATCACTCATTCCAACCTATTCAGAAGGGACCAACCCAAATCTTAATTCTCCTATCTAAAATCTACGACAACCTCTCAGAGAAAGCATTTCTCTTAAGCATAAATGTTTCCAGGGAGGTGTCACCAACGCATACTACTATACTTGCAATGACACAATGCATATAACAATTTCATATTTAAGCATTATAAGTACATGATTGACAAAAAGAAAAATCATCCACGAGTAACGGTGAATATATATATCAATGAACGTAGTCATAGTAGTGATACAATCACTATATTACAAATCACAATGTGTATCTATCTTGATATAGAAAAGAAAAATCTGTTGTCGAGTTGGAAGTGTTAAGAAGTCCAAGACTCAACAGTTAAGTGGAATCATGTGGGCATCTAGACAGAATGTCTGCCATCACATTATCTGATCCACGGATAGCTCGTACCGAAAAATGAAAAGGTTGAAGAGCAATTGCATATCGAGTAGACCTCGAACTCTTCAAATTCTTACTCTGTATAGCCGTAAGAGCTTTCTGATCGGTTTCTACTATGAAATGTGCGCCTAGAAGGAATCTTTGTAATTTGAGAATTGACCATACCATAGCCAATAGTTCACGGTCTAAAACCGAATAATTCCTTTCTGCAGCATTAAGCTTTCTGGAGATATACATTACAGGATGCAGAGTTCCAGAGTACTCTTGCATTAGTGCCGCTCCAATCCCAGTGGATGAAGCGTCACTACGAAGAACAAATGTCTTATCTGTAGTAGGTAACATATTATGGTCCTCTGTCTTTAGGAAACCATGACCCACTCGATGGCCTAGGAAAGAAATTTCGCTAAAACCAATGCAGGCTTTAGAGGGTTTCGCTGTCAGGTTATACTCGCGTAGAGTAGACAGTAATTCAACTAACCCCGAATAGTGATCTTCCCAAGTATCGCTGAAAAGACAGATGTCGTCTAGATACGCGATGACATCTGACCGATAAGATAGAATTCGACGCATCATGCGTACGAAAGTAGCTGGTGCGTTCATAAGGCCGAAAGGCATGAAATTCCATTGAAAAAGGCCTCTAGGTGTAGAAAAAGCCGTAAAAGGTTTGGCGCGTTCAGATAAAGGAACTTGCCAATATCCTTTGGACAAATCTAGTTTAGTGAAAAAATGAGATTTAGAAAGCCTAGTAAGTAGCTCTTCTAGGAAAGGCATAGGTTCAGCATCGAACTTCGTAACTTGATTCAATTTGCGATAGTCAACGCAAAGACGTATGTTATTGTCTTTTTTCCGAACAATAACCATCAGCGAAGAATACGCAGAAGTGGATGGTTCAATTATTTTTAAATCTATCATCTCATCCAACTCCTTCTCAACCGGTGCTTGAAAATGTATAGGGATAGGATAAGGTCTGACTCTAATAGGATTATGGTCAGTTAGAATAATGTCATGTTCAATGACATGAGTTTGTCCAGGGATGTCAGTAAAGACATCCTGAAATGTTTGTAACATAGCCGAAACTTGTCGCTGTTCTCCTAAAGACAAATCCTGAGAAACAGTAACGTTTTTCCATGATTCACTAGAATGAAGTGGAATCATCGGAAGCGGAAGATTAACATCCGAAAAACTTGTTTCCTCATCCTGTATTACGGACAATGATGAGTAATGACCATGTTGGACTGGTGAATCGTCCGTTGCCTGGAAAATAGGCTGTAAATAATCCGGACGTTCATGGAATTCCGTAAGCATATTGATGTGGAAGGTTTTATGCTTTCCATCAATATCGACAATTTAGTCAACATCGGAAATTTTCGAGATTATATCGTACGGACCTTTCCAAGAAATAAGAAGTCTGTTTTCCCTACAAGGTAGTAAAACAAATGCTTTGTCAACAGGACAAAGTTGTCGTAAGATTCTTTTCTTATTGGCAAATTGTCTTGCTTTCTGCTTAGCAAACTCAGAAGAAGAAGTTGCCAATTTGCATGCTTTGATAATCTTTTGTCTCAGCGCGATGACATATTCGTAAGAAGATTTCGTGTCATCGGTAATATTATCAGCGGTTATGAGATCATGAAGCAAAGACATAGGGCCGCGCGGTCGCGCGCCAAAGACAAGTTCAAAGGGAGAAAATCCTGTATGTTCATTGGGGACCTCTCTGTAAGCGAAGACGGCCGCGGGTAAAACCCTGTCCCAATCTTGAGGATGATCCTCAGTTATCTTCCCTAGCAAGTTTTTGAGTGTTCTATTTAGCCGTTCGACCATCCCATTGGACATAGGATGATAGATACTACTCAAAGATCTCTCTATCTGCAGAGTCGACATCACTTGAGACATGGTATCCGATATCAGTTGGGTGCCATGGTCTGATAATATTTCTCCGGGGAATCCCAGACGAGAAAATATAAGCCAAAGAGCATCTGCAATGTCAGCAGTAGTAATGCTCTTCAGAGGAATAGCCTCTGGCCAACGTGTGCACATGTCCACACACGTTAAAATAAACTGATGTCCTCTAGCAGATTTGATCTTAAATGGACCAATGATGTCTATCGCCATTTTCTGAAATGGTCGAATAGGAATGTCTGCAGCCTGAATAGGTGCAGCATGGCGTGGACCTTTGGATTTGACTTCTTGACATACTATACAAGATTGACAATAAATCCGTATGTCTTTGTTCACAAAAGGCCAAAAGAAAGCCGCAAGAACTCTTGACTTTGTACGGGAAAAACCCATATGTCCTGCACACTGAGAGTCGTGAGCGTGTTTCAAAATTTTAACTCTCAAATTCTTGGGCACAAGAATCTGAGAATGACTTGACTTAGCGGAATCTTGCATCATACGTACAAGTACGCCATTCTTCATTGTAATCCAAGATTTACGCTTTGTATCTTTATTCGGATCACCTTTTGTTGCAAGCGTGAAGAATTTCTTTAGAGTCGGATCCTCTTCTTGCTGTTTTAAAAACGAGTCACGAGAAATTACCAAGGGATCATCCTGGTTATGCACTTCATTATCTTCAGTAGATGAAGTTTGAGGCATATTAAGAGCTTGAGCTCTAGTGACTACAGCATTAGCAGTTTGCATATTTTGTTTTTCCCAAACGGAAATTTGTTGTGGAGTGCATTCTTTGACTCCGTGAATACGACCGATGATAAGATCACCGATCGGATTCGGCAGAAGACATGCGTGTACATCTCCTGTAAAGAAAGGAGTAGCAATCCTAATGATAGCAGTAAAGTATTTCTCTAAGGTGCCGCCAAATGTTACACATTTGACTACTTTTCCAGTGGCACGAGAACGATCTACAAGCGACTGCCTAACACCAATTGTGGTGCATCCAGAATCAAAGAGAACTGAGACTGGATTGTCATTTACTAAACCTCTATGTAAGACAAGAGAACCTCTTCCATCATGCGCGACTGACGCAGGAAGAACGGGAAGAGGATGGCCACAACTTAAAGTGGACACCGTAGTTGGTTCAAATAATGTTTTGCATTGGGGCACTGAGATGCTCTCCCAAAATCAAAAGCGGAACATGCCATATTATTAGCATCGTTATTATCTTTGGTCTGTTTATAGTCTTCATGTGACTCTTGCTGTGCAGAGTTTGTCTGATAATGTGATTTTTGTTTTTT
The DNA here is from genome assembly GCA_024509875.1 of Oreohelix idahoensis. Lineage (NCBI taxonomy): Eukaryota > Metazoa > Mollusca > Gastropoda > Stylommatophora > Oreohelicidae > Oreohelix > Oreohelix idahoensis. The sequence continues at coordinate 271,087 of JAMPIV010012018.1, forward strand.
GTATTGTGATCTACCTCGATTATTATTGCCTCTGTAATCATTATTATTTCCTCTATTGTAACCCCTATTTGGGTTTGAGTCATAGTTCTCATGGTTACCATTATCATATTCATTATAATGAGTATCTCTATAATTATGGTCTTGTTGTCTCCATGATGGATGACTTGGATAGTTTCTATAATGACTTCCTCTGCGGAAATTCCTATAATTATGACCACCTCTGTATCGAGGGCTGTCAGCTTGTCTCCAGTTCTTCGCAGAAGAACCCTGAAATGATTGGTTTCCTTGGTTTTGATAACTATTATGGTTACCTTTTTTTCCAAACTTGTTTTGTGGTCCCTGAAATTTGTGGGAATAATTAGGGTTGTATGGTGTTGCTGATGCAACTGGCATACTCTCTTTAATCTTAGTGTTGCTAAGAGTTACGTCTGGGTGTGCAGTGACGTATTGGTCACAATATTCTTGCATTTCTTTTAGTGTCTTGGGTTTACGCTCATGTAGGAATTCAAGGAATGGTTTATTAACACTTGACATAATCTTGTCTCTGAGCAACAAGTCCATAAGGGCTTCATATGTCTTTTCTGTTTTGGACAATTCAATCCAACGATTAAATGTAAGACGTGTCCTTGCAATGAATTCTGAGAATTCTACCCCTGATTCAGGTACCATTTTCTTAAAAAAAAATACGGTAACCTTAATCAGTTAACTGATATTTTTTCAATAAAGCTGCTCTAATAACATCATAATTATCCTTGTCAGACTCTTCAACCAAACTTAAACTAGTTAGAAAATCACCTTTCAAATTTTCTGACAACTGATTAGCATACTGTGATTTATCCACATTATGAGCTCGACAAGAACGTTCAAAACGATCCAGCCAGAATGTAATATCGTCACTGGAAGGATTGAACGCTGGTACCTTGACCTTATAAGTAAAGGGTTTACCACTGTTCCCATTTGACTGATTAACATTACTCATATTTGTCAATTTCAATTTTTCTAATTCAAATGCTAACAGTTTTTCCTCATGTTCTCTTTTTGCCTTACTCTCCTCGGCTTCTCTGTCTAATCTCTTTTGTTCAGCTTCAGCTTCTCTGTCTAATCTTTTTTGTTCAGCTTCTCTGTCTAATCTCTTTTGTTCAGCTTCAGCTTCTCTTTCTAATCTTTTTTGTTCAGCTTCTCTGTCTAATCTCTTTTGTTCAGCTTCTCTGTCTAATCTCTTTTGTTCAGCTTCTGCTTCTCTTTCTAATCTTTTTTCTTCCATCTGGAATCTTCTTTCCTCCACCTGCATCTGCAAGTTATTTTTCTCAGTCTCAGCTTTCAGTTTCTCAATTTCCAATTTTTGTGTTTTTTCCTATTGACTGGTAGCATACTCCTCTAACTTATCACCAGTCTTGCCTAGGGATTTCCCTAACTCAATAAAGTATTCCAATGTAGACATGATGTCTAATAATGATAGCAATCACTTGAAACAATAATGTAATCTATTTCCAAGTAAACAGGAACAAGTTCTAAATGAACTTGATTAATTAGCTCACAATCCCAATCTCTGTTGAAAACAAGCCTTTAAATAAGGTCTTGTATAATCAACTGTGTACCTTTAGTAACAGCAATTAGTCGTCAGTTGATTATTTCTCATAAATTCACTACACAGCTAGTAGTGTATGATCAAGTATATTTTATAGTATATGTCAACCAATAACATACATAAAGTACAAATAAGAAAGACAATCAAGAAAAACAATACGAAAACATTTGCAGAAATCAACTAAATTAAATAGAAAACTAAAGAAACTAATCACAGAACCTGTGATGATAACTGCAAAGGAATAAACAAAACAAATAACGCCACAGTGTATAAACATAAATGTGTATAGAACTAAATTATAGGACAGAGTAGATCTACAAATACGAACAAATCAAAACAAAACTGAAGAACAGAAAAAATATTACAAAAACAACAATGGGTACAGATCGTCACAGCTAACAGATATTGCAACAGATGTTGCAGCAAATTTCCAACCAAGAAAATTGCTCCCTATAGAACACTAATATAGGACCAATATGACTCGGTATATCCTATACTAGTCACCTCACCAACCACCCACGACATAGACACACAAATAATATGCAAACATGTAAACATTAAACATAAATACATATATGTCATATAAATGCATATAATATAATGACATGTGTTGTAGAAGTGTCTGCAGAGAAGGCTCAGTATTACATTAATATGGTTCAAAACTGCCACTTTAATAAACAATAGCTTTCTGTTTTAAATTATTACACAGTTCAGCAATATGCAAAACACAAGAAGATCCACCGTTGACGTGTAGACTTCTCAGTTCAATAGTACTTCTCATCAACACAGTTAAATATTCACTTGTAAACAAACTTGCTGTGTAACGCTGTCTGTTCTATGTAAACATCGTCTGTTAAAGAGCGCTGACCTATTTACAACATACGATCGATAGGGCAGGTCATGCTGACTTCAACTGTAGAGTTGTACTGCTTGTGTGTCGTATCAGGCCACAGAAAACGGTCTGGTCTCAGTAGCTGACTTCGCAAAATGTCCACTGTGCAGATTGACCCAGGAAACTGGCCTACCAGTTGATAAAGGCTATTATTGGACATCAGTTGATAAACGCTCTCTTCATCTTTTTCGTGTATCGTGTATGCTTGGGTAAAGTGCCGCCACATTTGATAAAGTTTTTTTTTTCCAGTCACAATGTTCGGTACATAGGTCAGGTTACCGACTGTTGGGGCCCTGACAAGGTGTACTGTTAAGTGCATGTATACTGGTGCAATGGGTGAGTGTGAACATCAATAATGACAAACGCGAATGGATGATAGTTCGACAGGTGCACAGGTCACTCACTCCAATCACAGGTGGAAGTCAAGGATGGCTGGACTACTGTGGTCGTTTCATATTATTTAATAGGACGTACACATGGACAGTACGAGCATCGTTACAGGAACACAAGTCGACATAAACAGCATAGTGTTGATCAATGGTCTACCATCATAAATTAGCATTCATGTTGAATAACATTGCAATGGAACATCTGTATACAAGCACTTAGATTTCCATTGTTTATAAATACAATCATCAGGCCTTACTGACCGAGCATGTCAGTTAATAAATACTGTTCAAACTTGACTCCTAAACAGGACCTCTTTCTAGCGAAGATTCCTTTAGGTAAATTACAGCAAATCTCTGTGAAGATAATGTTAACCCACTAGTATAGGGTTTTCTTTATAACTGTGATCTCTTAATCATCACCTGATAATAAGGGGGGGCATTCCCGTTCTCTGATTGATGATCGGCAATAAGTAGGATTCCAAAATAAATAGAATTCCAAAATGGCTTCTGGTTCCCTGTTGAGCATCGCTCACTATACGGATGTATAGCAAATCTTCAATCGAAGATTTGTTCATCAACAATAAATGATTCTACAAGAATCAGCATATTCTGTCCTCATAATTGCTGCATATAAACATATTCAGTGCTGCTAGATAACATGTCGTCCCGACATATATACATAGGTAAATTCATATCGACGTCTGCCCATCTGAGCCTAGGAATGAAAGAGTTCAGTGAACAGTTCTTTACCTTGCCATACGAAATATACTAGCAAACACAAAACACTCTCCTGGCGTTACTGAATCAACACTGGGGAACTCATGGATTTAACAATCCTAGAAGAAACTATCTTCGTCCCCATAATCAATCGAAGACATCACAAACTTTGGACAGGTCTAAGACATGACGTCCCGCCAGGCTCCTTCATCACCGAAGAACTCTCTAACGTATCTTCATGCGCCGAAAGCACCTAACCCCAAAGTACAGTGCAAGGAAAAATAGTTCCACTTAAACATACCAAGATATCAAGATATAAAACATACTCGTCCTACATAGACAAGAACTACACATAGATTCGGGCCATAGATATTCTGAAGCAAGAACAATCTATTTCTAACCAAACACAGAATAGATCAATGTAAACCTAGATTCCTCCGCTGAGTTCGATCTTCAGGAAAGATACAAGAACCGATAACTCACAGAATGAATACCCATCGCCTAATCTGAGTTCTGTCCCTTTAGACTGAAAATCGTGAATTCGAAGATAAATATATTTTTATCAGACAAATAAATACATTTTACATTTGTATGCGTATTTACAGTAATCTGTGCGCCACACAAAAGAATATGTGCGCAACAGCAGGCAACCAGTTAAAAACTATAGTTACGTCTATGGCTCCGTTGACTCCTCCAAGCTTAGTGTGCAATGATGGGTTCTCGACATGTTTCGCCGCAGTGGGAATCCCTGGAATTGTGTGGATGATTTAAAGAGTCAATGAGGGTGTAATTAGCCTCACAGACAGAGGTTGACATGCAAATCTACACACTATAGCATTGTGCATAGCTGGTGGTCATATAAGGATGACTCAAGATATTCCTCCATGCATGTGTTCAGTTTATAAAAACAATATTCTTGCTGCTTCCAGCGATCTCTTTGTTTATTCATTGTTCACGATTCGGTTCCATATACATAATATACTGTTTAATACGTACGCTAAACGTCAAATACTGGGAACTCTATATCTCTCTGTCCCTGGTTAAAGATTTTTTTTCTGATAATGCTATTTGTGCATTCGTTTACATATTGCATTGCATAATGTATGTATTTATGTATCAAATGTAAATCAAACGTATTCGTTTATATTTGGACACGCGCTCTAATATAACCGATTAATCCTGTGTCTAGGTTGAACAGAACGCGCCTCGCCAAAACGAGGCAAATTTGTATGCATTCATCTATGTATGTATGTATGTGTGATAGGTGTGGCAACTTGTGTGTCCATGTGACAAAATGTTTTGTACATGTACTTTTGCGCCCTTCTCTCTCTCCTTCATCGTCCTATTATTTGACATATTTCAGGCACCTACATTATTTTTGCTCTTACCACTCTCAGACTTGTTTACGTGTCGCCAGGTGAACCGTAATAATACCAGGCTAATTAGACAGGTCAGCGGATAATACGTTTATCACCTAAGTCGTCTAGCCACCTTTGATAGAGGCGATCCTTATTGATTCAATGTGGTCTCGACCACTCCTCAAAACAATACGACCCTGCAGAGAAAGCCATATTGTTTGTCCAAGCTGCCGGCGATCCGTATCTGTCCGGCTGGCGGATGCACGAAAACACAGGTGATATACGTAATCACTTCCGTTGGACATCTTTGTATCAATATTACCGATAATCTGTCTGGGGAGACAATATTGTGGGAAATCATCTAGACAGGAAATAAGTTCCCAGATTCGCTGGTGAGTTTGCATAAAAATTCAATCGGAAGTATTACTGCCTTATTAGAAAGAAGTCACGCGTTGGAATATTAAAATGTGATATTTTAAAACACGGGGGGGGGGCGGGGGGGGGGGGGGGGGGGGGGGGGGGGTGGGGGGGGGGGGGGTGGGGGTGGGGGGGGGGGAGGGGGGGGAGGGGGGGGGGGGGGGGGGGGGGGGGGGGGGGGGGGGGGGGGGGGGGGGGGGGGGTGGGGGGGGGGGGGGGGGGGGGGGGGGGGGGGTGGGGGGGTCGGGGGGGGGGGCGGGGGGAGGAAAGATAGTATGATTTAACACTCCGACCCATATAGTTCTAAAGAGCTTACCATTGGCTTAATTTGAGAGCCGGAATAGACTTTGACTATCATTGGAAAATTAGTTGGAAGTACAATCTGGAATTTGAACTGAGAAATGGAAATATAATCTAGCGAAATCGGAGTCACAAATCAGACTGCATCGCCACGTCAAGCTAGCAATTCACCAGAGCCCTGAGAGATAAGTATTGAACAAAGGATTCCAAAATGATAAGTGACAGATCGAAGTATTTGGGCAACTTTGAAACTTAAAATTAAACCAGCATTTTTAAATACAAAGACTGAAACTTAGGGGACCAGACAGAGTATTTGGGCATCTTTGAAACTTAAAAGTAAACCCACATTTTTAAATACAAAGACTGGAAACTTAAAGGACCAGGACAGAGTATTTGGGAAACTTTGAAACCTAAAAGTAACCTCGCATTTTTAAATACAAAGACTGGAGACCTAAGGAATCAGATCACCCGTCATAACTTCTTCTTCTTTGATCCTTAGCCGCCGACCGTCAAAGCAGTCAGTGGCCAACATGCCTGGTGGCGTCTTGTAGGGCAACAACAAATTGATTCCACTTTGCTCGGTCGGTGGCCATCCTTCGTACAGTGCCCCAGCTCTGGTTCATTCTTTGCATCTCAGCCTCCACAGTCCTCCGCCAAGTTTTTTTGGTCGGCCTCTCTTTCGTTTTCCTTCAGGGGTCCATAGCATAGCTGTTCTTGTGATGGCATCGGGGTCTCTTCTGAGGACATGGCCAACCCAGCTCCAGCGTCTGCCAGCTATGAAGGTGTGCATGTCCTCTTGCTTGCTCCGAGTAAGCAGATCTTGGTTGGTGATGGTATTCAGCCAAAAGATTCGGAGAATATTTCTTAGGCATGTTGTGTGAAATAAGGACAATTTCGACATCTGTAACTCTCCAGCATTCCGCACCATATAGAGGCACAGAAAGCACACAGCTCTGATATAATCTTAAGTTTGTGCTTGTGCTGTACTGAGAGGACTTCCAGATGTTGTTTAGACTAAAAAAGGCTGTCCTTGCTTTGTTCATTCTGTTGTTGATGTCTTTGCTTGCTCCGTCGTCTGGTTTTACTGAGCATCCTTCAGGAAGATGCATGATGCATAAATAAAGCAGACGAGATCCATCAGACCGTCAAAGCGCTTTTATGATGCCCAGGCCATCGCAAGCATACCGCAAGTTACAGTCAATGATAGACTTGACCTTCCACCTAGCTTGGAAGAGGTCAAGAAAGCAACCAGTCTGCTGTCCAGCGGCAAAGCCCCTGGATCAGATGCTATTCCTGCTGAGATTTATAAAGCTGGAGGCAGCATGCTGCTGCAGAGATTAACAGACCTCTTCCACTCAGTCTGGGATGAAGAACAGATACCACAGGAATTGAAAGATGCCACCATTGTTCACATATACAAGCGAAAGGGAAATCATCAATCATGTGATAACCATAGGGGAATCTCCCTATTATCTATTGCGAGCAAAATCCTGGCTCGAGTCCTGCTCAATCGCTTGACTGTTCATCTCGAATCGCAGGACTTACTTCCAGAGAGTCGGTGTGGTTTCCGAGCAGGCCGCGGGACCGTCGATATGATATTTGCCGCTCGCCAACTTCAGGAGAAATGCCAGGAACAGTACAGTGACCTATACACAACATTTATTGACTTGACCAAGGCCTTTGACACTGTCAATAGGGATGGACTATGGAAAATTATGGCGAAATTCGGCTGTCCCGATAAGTTCATCTCAATTGTCCGCCAGTTTCATGAAGGTATGATGGCTCGCGTATTGAATGATGGAGAACCTTCTGAACCCTTTCCGGTCACAAACGGTGTCAAACAGGGATGTGTGCTCGCTCCGACACTATTCAGTATGATATTTGCTGCCATGCTGTCTAACGTTACGCATGGCAGTAGTGACGGCGTACACATCAGATACAGGACAGATGGGAAGCTGTTTAATTTGAGACGATTACAGTCCTTTACAAAGGTGAATGAAACAATGATCTCTGACCTTGTCTTTGCGGATGACTGTGCCCTCAACACCTGCACAGAACTAGACATGCAGAACAATATGAGGAGGCTTTCTGTAGCGTGTGATGACTTTGGTCTCACCATCAACACGAAGAAATCTGAAGTAATGTTGCAACCTGCTCCTGGGAAACCTTACTGTGAACCAAATATCACAGTAAAGAACCAACGTCTCCAAGTGGTGGACAGCTTCACTTATCTAGGCAGTACCCTTACCAAAGATGCGAATATCGACGCCGAGGTCAACAACAGAATTGCAAAGGCAAGTGCAGCTTTTGGAAGACTAAGAGTAAATGTCTGGGATCGACAAGGAATTAGTGCCGCCACCAAGATAAAAGTATATCATGCACAAGTGCTCACTACTCTCCTGTATGCCTGTGAAACATGGACAGTGTATAGCAGACACGCCAAGAAGCTTAATCATTTCCACATGAGCTGTCTTTGCAGGATACTCAGGATCAAGTGGCATGATAGAGTATCTAATTCTGAGGTCTTCAACAGAGCACATATCTCAAGCATCTACACATTGCTGCAGAGGGCCCAAACCAGATGGGCCGGACATGTTGTTCGCATGCCCGAAAAACGCCTCCCAAAGCAGTTGATGTACAGCGAATTCTCTATGGGTAAGTGAACAGTAGGGGGACAAAAGAAATGCTTCAAAGACACACTGAAAGCATCGTTAAGCAGCTTCAAAATTGATGTCTCCTCCTGGGAGACTATCGCACATGATCGCTCTGCCTGGCGGACCAACATTACTCAAGGCGCTCGCATTGCAGAACAGAATTTAGCTGATAAGGCAGAAGGCAAGCGTGCTGCAAGAAAAGTAAGAATGCGCAGCAACGCCACTATCGACTCTAACCATGTGTGCCCTGTATGTGGCATGGCCTGTAGGGCCAAAATAGGATTAATTAGCCACATGAGATCACGGCACTGATGTCTCACAATTGAAGTCTGAAGCTGTCGCCATCTTCGCTTGCGATGGGCAACTATTATTATTATTATTAGGTATGTGAAGGTGTCTGTCTGTTCCAGTTGCTGATGCCTTACTGATATGGGCTCAGGGATGCTCACATTGAGCGTCATGACCTTTGTCTTCTTTAAACTGATGTTCAGGCCCACCTGCTGGCTATACTTATTAAGTCTATCCGTTTTTTCCTGGATGTGTTGATGTGAATATACTAGTAATGCAATGTCATCTGCATATTCCAGATCTTCCAATGTAGAAAATGTAGTCCATCTTATTCCTCTTGGACTGCCCTCTGTTGTCTGGCGCATCACCCAATCTATGACTGTTAAAAATAGAGTGGTTGATAAGGGGCATCCCTGTCGTACTCCTGTCTTCACTTCAAAGGTTAGGTTGCTCTGCCCAACGCTACATGTAAAGTGGGCATAGAGGCTTTTTATGATTGACACTATGCAGCTTGGAATTCCATAAGCCCTCAGTATTTTCCATAAACTGTCCATATGTATACTGTCAAAAGCCTTTTCAAAATCAACGAAATTAATGTACAGCTGTCTTTGCCATTCTGAGCACTGCTCTATAATGTTCCTGAGGGTAAATATATGATCTACACATCTTCTGTTCTTTCTAAATCCTGCTTGTTCTTTCCTCAGTGTGTGGTATACTGCTTTTGAAATTCTCTGTATAATTATCCTGCTTAGTATTTTGCTGGGAACTGAGAGAAGAGTTATTCCTCTCCATTTATTGCAGTCTGCAAGATCTCCCTTCTTGCGCAATTTGACAATTATTCCTTTGTTCCACTCCGTTGGTGTTGTCCCTGTTTTCCAGACTTGTGCAAATAGTGGTTCAAATAGTTCTGATGCTAGCTCAGGGTCTGTCTTAAATAGCTCTGCATTTAAGTTATCATGGCCAGGAGCTTTTCCATTTTTAACCCTTTGATTGCCGTGATGATTTCTTCTTTTCGTGGAATGTCTGTATTAACATCTAGATCATTTTCAGCCTCAGGAACATTCAATTGTGTCTCTGGTTGTTCCTTGTTCAGAGTTACTCAGAAATGCTCAGCCCATCTTGTTTCCTATCCCTCTGCTGTCGTGATGAGATTTCCTTGCTTATCTCTTACTAATGTAATATTGTTTGCACCTCGTTTTCCGCTGATGATTTTAGTTATTTTGTATACTGTGCTTTGTTCATTTCTCAGTGCTTCCTCTTCTGCCTGTCTTGCAAGATCGTCTAGGAAATTCCTTTTGTTGGTTCGGGTTTGGCGTTTAACTTCCTTGTCCAGCTGACTGTACTGTTCGCTATATAGTTGCTTTAACCTGGGGGACATCTCTTCTGTTTTCTTTCTTTTCATTTCCTTTCTCATCGTTATGGTGTTTAATGTTTCTGGTGTTATCCAGTCTTGCTTCTTCCTTTCCTGGAATCTCAAGCATGATTTGCTGCTTTCCTTATTTATTGTTGAAATGGTGTTGAATTTCTGGTCTATGTCATCAGTCAATGTCTTTTCCTGACTTTTGGCAAATTTATATCGCTTCTTTATATCAGCCGCAAAAGATTTTCTGGTAAGGGGGTCATTAAATTTGCTGATGTCAAAACCTTTTCTGTGTAGTTACAGTTGGTCCAGCCGTTCTTAGTTTCACTTTCAGTTTTGCTACTACTAAATGGTGATCACTTCCCACATCCGCACCTCTTCTTACCTTCACATCTTTTAATGCATGTCTCCATCTACCGTTAATCATAATGTGGTCTATCTGGTTTCTGCCCCGACCATTTGGTGATTCCCATGTTAATTTGTGAATTTCTTTGTGTGGGAAAAGTGTTCCTCCAATGACCAGGTTGTTAATGCTACAGAAACTTATTAATGTATCCCCATTTTCGTTTGCTGTTCCGCTGCCGCATTTCCCCATTACTCTTTCATTATATGTATTGTGTGTTCCAACTTTCGCATTGAGGTCTCCCATTGCTACGATAAGATCATATCTAGGTGTGTCTTCTAGTTCTTTCTGCAGTTGTTGATAGAATTCATCCTTGACCTCATCATCGCTGTCATTCGTTGGTGCGTAGCATTGTATTATTGTAGTGTTGATGAATCTCCCTATCAATCTTATTCTTATCAGTCTGTTGTTGATGGGTTTCAATTCCATTAATGTCCTTTCTATTCCTTTCTGTAGAATAATGTCTACACCTTCATTGTGCTGTCCATCCTCTCTTCCAGAGTAAAGTACTGTTTCTCCTGTTGCTGTTTTAACTTTTCCTGCCCCTGTCCATCTGCTCTCGCTTATCCCTAGAATGTGTAATCTATAGTTTCTTATTTCTGCTGTGATCTGTTTTAGTTTACCCGTCTCGTTCATTGTCCTGACATTCCAAAATCCTATTCTTGTGTCATGTTGTGCGGTCAGAACGTCCGTTTTCGTGTCAGTGGCTTCCTTTTGGCTTTCACCACTGACAGTCATACGAGCCTCAGACTCCGGATGTCCATCCCGCAGCAAAGTTTGTTCATTTGTTGTCGTTTCCGTAACTTCATTTCTTTTTACATAGACAGGGGTGTCAGCCCTTTGCTAAAACCCCTAACTGGAGGACCAGGGTGTTTGCCCGCGCAAACCTGTCCAGCTTGGTAGAACCTTCCAGGAGTAAAACTCCAGCTGGCATAGCTCTGGGGGTAATCAGGGTACGCAAGTCGCCATACCTCGACAGGGTATTGACACCGGTGATGGCAGACCCGTCATAAGAGGAATACTAAAATGTCCAAGACCAAGTGATTCGAAAGCATCTAACCTAAGTTGCTGTGTCCATTCTAAACTGTGCAAGAGATTGTGTTCCCAAAAGTTACTTTGGGGTAAGTGTAAACATTTATTTTACAAATGTGAATTTGACATGTTTTCCTTGCTAAGTGGTTATATATGAGGCTCGCAACTTCAACCAATGAAAATATTATATTCATAAACCACTACAGCAAGCGCTGGTGTTTATTTTATGCTAATTCGCTCATAAACGCGGCTGCAGCAGCAATCCCAGACTCTGAATGGTGCAGTAATGAGTGATGATTACATCACTAAAGTGTATAATATCATTTTGTGAGATATATGTTCCTTGTTAATTGCAATTCAGGCAAATCATTGCATTCACGCTGTCCAAGCACGTATTTTCCCAGTTTAATACTCAGAAGAATATTGGTGATTTCTAATAATTTTCCCCGAGCTACGCTGGGTATACTCAAGAATATAATTATTCAGAGAGGCTAACATTGGTGGGTGGACAGCGAGACAATGCACATGTTAATTTGCAGCCCACATATGTACATAGCAGAGGCATTTGTTCTTTTTATTTGTTCTAAAGTTAGTGGAACGAAGCTAGCAGACTGTTCGTGGAACGAAGCTGTCAGACTGTACATGGTACGAAGCTGCAAGTCTAAAGTTCCCACGCCAATAATTGTGAGTTAAAAGCAGGGAATCAGCACTAACCGCCTAAATTGAAAAGAATTGACGAAACCACGGCTGCAGGACTCACTTAGACCAGTTACGTTTATTAAGGAAACAGCAAAAAGACAATTGTTTTTTTTTTTTATTAATCCTCAAAACAAGTCTCAGTGAAGACAAATTTTATTTTAATCTAAAATTCACCATCGCTAGTTTAACCTGTTAAAACTAATTGATTATTAAATTTGTTACATGTTATTTTAAAACTAAACAATCATTGTTGATTCAGTTAATATAGGTATGAAAGCAAACGTATGAGCAAGACTCTTTAATATATATACATCTAGACATATATTTACATCTATAGAGCAAGTACTTATAAAAAGGAATTTCGCTGGACTTACTTCTTGTGAAACTCCCTTGAGATAGAAGCGTCATTATCCTTCTATCTATAACTCTGCCAAGAGTAATCTTGTGTGAAGGTAGACACCATTGAAGACCCATATTAGATACTCTTGAGTTTTGGCCACTGGTGGACCACTACTGCAGAGCTAAGGGGAGGCAATCCGTGACAGTCCAGTAGAATTGTGAATGTTTGGTTTTTTCTCATGTGCCAAAAGACGGTGGCGGTAACTGAAGGCTGGAGACCCATCTCTCTTTTGATGTCAGCTTGTAAACTGTGTACGAATTGAATTCAACGGATTATGAACGTTTGACCATTGTTTCTTGGGCGGGGTCTGGCACACTTGCTGACTCTAAATGATTATCCGAATTGATATGGTGTTTTTGTACTATATCAAGTACATGTTAATGTATTTTTGGATAATAAAGATTATAATATGTATGTATGTATGTATGTATGTATGTATGTATGTATGTATGTATGTATGTATGTATGTATGTATGTATGTATGTATGTATGTATGTATGTATGTATGTATGTATGTATGTATGTATGTATGTATGTATGTATGTAAAACAACTTAAAGAAATTGAAGATGAAATTGTACACCACGTTAGAACATGGCTAGCGCTAAATGAATCATCCACAAGGAGCTATTTCTTTTGTCCCAGGTCGAAGGGTGGCCTTGGCATACCAAACCCCTTCATATTATACCACTCTCGACATATTTCATTCCTTGTCAGTATGCTCAATTGTGATGATAGTCTTGTAAAAACTGCAGCGATAAATTCGTTAGATAGACATATGAAAAAACGTAAAATAGACCAAGTAGATGATGATAGGAATAACTTTGCAAGTTACGAGTTAAATGAAACAAACCATCTAGCTAAAAGATCGAAGGTGAATTGGCCAAAATCATTTTGGGTAGAACTGAATGAAGAATGCGCGCGTGAAGGAGTGAGTGTGAAAGTGGATGACAGTGGCCATTACACTGTACATTTAGATGTAGATGAAGATGTGAGTCTAACATACAAGTCAGCAAATGCTTTTTATTCTGGATTTAAATCACATAAACTTAACCTAATTCTAAGTGAACTAAAAAGTAAATCATCACAAGGGAGAATAGTGCGCGAAATGAAATGTGTAAACCATTCATTGTCATCTAGTTTTCTATCTAATGTTAAATTAAGTGATAAAATACTTTCATTTGCTGTGAGATCGAGGTTACAGTTGCTGGAATGCGAAAGTCTTTTACATCTATATTACCCACAGACATACACGAAAATGTGCAAAATATGTAACCACCCATACGAAACAGTGTCACATTTATTGAATGGATGTACCAAATTTCAAACATTATACCAACAAAGGCACAATAGAGCTGTAGACATTATTTATGAGAAACTGAAATCCTCATACAATAATAAGAGTGACATAACAATAAATAAAGAGATAATAGTTAAACCATCACTTTTCGGCAGCAGTAACACCTCATTTAAGACACATGCCGTAAAACCTGATTTAACGATAATCAATCGACAGAACAAAACAGCTTTTATAGTAGAGGCAGCAATACCATATGACGCCCATTTAGATAAATGTTACCAACATAAATTTGATAAGTACTATCCATTGGCTGCAGAAATTAACGAACTAGGCTATCGTACGCATGTAATCGTACTGATAATTGGTAGTTTGGGTCATGTGCATGCAAAGTGTGTGAGTGGATTAATGTCGCTAGGGTTGCGGAAATTTGAAGCAAAGGTTTTATGTAAATATGTCAGTATCAGTGCAATTATAGGTTCTTACAGAATATGGAAACTTCGATGTAAAAAAACACCCATGTTAAATTGCTGAAATGTTTTCCCCACCGTCTAATCTCAATTGTGCTCTGTCTACTATACCAAACGACTATTGTATTTGATGCTATATTTAATATCTCACTCTACTAGCTGTCAAAGTTTTTTTTTATGGCAAACAGAAATTCTGATAAAACCCCCATGTAAAAACAACCATATTGCTCAACTTGAATGGTATTCCACACACATTTTGTAAATTTCAATAATTCTCATTTTTTGGCAGGTTATATCATATCATTATATGCCAATGTCTTTTAGAAAGCTTAAAAAATTTTATGTATGTGTAACACAAAGGTTCGATGTAAAAACACCCACATATAACTACTTGAGACGTCTTCAACACTTTATGTAAATTCTAATGATTCTCCTATATGCCATGTTGTATCTATTATATCATGTCTGTACATATTAATGTATTTTATGGAGAATAAAGATTCTGATATGTATGTATGTATGTATGTATGTATGTATGTATGTATGTATGTATGTATGTATGTATGTATGTATGTATGTATGTATGTATGTATGTATGTATGTATGTATGGTATGTATGTATGTATGTATGTATGTATGTATGTATTATGTATGTATGTATGTATGTATGTATGTATGTATGTATGTATGTATGTATGTATGTATGTATGTATGTATGTATGTATGTATGTATGTATGTATGTATGTATGTATGTATGTATGTATGTATGTATGTTTCTCATTATTTATGAGAAACTGAAATCCTCATGCAGAAATAAGAGTGACATAACAATAAATAAAGAGATAATAGTTAAACCATCGCTTTTCGGCAGCAGTAACACTTCATTTAAAACACATGCCGTAAAACTTGATTAAACAATAATCAATCGACAGAACAAAACAGTTTTTATAGTGGAGGCAGCTATACCATACGACGCCCATTTAGATAAATGTTACCAACATAAATTTGATAAGTACTATCCATTGACTGCAGAAATTAACGAACTAGGCTATCGTACGCATGTAATCGTACTGATAATTGGTAGTTTGGGTCACGTGCATGCAAAGTGTGTGAGTGGATTAATGTCGCTATGGTTGCGGAAATTTGAAGCCAAAGTTCTATGTAAATATGTCAACATTAGTGCAATTATAGGTTCTTACAGAATATGGAAACTTCGATGTAAAAAATACGCATTGTAAATTGCTGGAGATGTTTTCCACACAGACTAATCTCAATTGTGCTCTGTCTACTATACCAAACGACTATTGTATTTGATGCTATATTTAATATCTCACTCCACTAGCTGTCAAAGCTTTTAATGGCAAACAAAAATTCTGATAAAACCCCCATGTAAAAACACCCATATTGCTCTACTTGAATGGTATTCCACACACATTTTGTAAATTTCAATAATACTCATTTTTGGCAGGTTATATCATATCATATCAAATCATTGTATGCACATGTCTTTTAGAAAGCTTAAAGATTGTTATGTATGTGTAATACAAACATTAGATGTAAAAACACTCACATGGAACTACTTGAGACGTCTTCAAAACGTTATGTAAATTCTAATGATTCTCCTATATGCCATGTTGTATCTATTATATCATGTCTGTACATATTAATGTATTTTATGGAGAATAAAGATTCTGATATGTATGTATGTATGTATGTATGTATGTATGTATGTATGTATGTATGTATGTATGTATGTATGTATGTATGTATGTATGTATGTATGTATGTATGTATGTATGTATGTATGTATGTATGTATGTATGTATGTATGTATGTATGTATGTATGTATGTATGTATGTATGTATGTATGTATGTATGTATGTGGTAACAGCCCTCATTAACGCTGTATGAATTTATGTAAATTTACGTTATGTAGATTCTAATGATTCTCCTATATGCCATGTTGTATTTTATTATATCATGTCAGTACATATCAATGTATTTCTGGAGAATAAAGCTTTTGATATGTATGTATGTATGTATGTATGTATGTATGTATGAATGCATGTCTGTATGTATTATGTAAGTATGTATGTACGTATGCATTATCATTGTATGTATGTATGTATGCATGTATGTATGTATGTATGTGGTAACAGCACTCATTAACGCTGTATGAATTTATGTAAATTTACTTTATGTAAATTCGAATGATTCTCCTATATGCCATGTTGTTGTATTTTATTATATCATGTCAGTATGTATGTGTGTATGATGATAATTTCTATGCGTTACTAGGTGACTGTGTATGTATTGCGTTGTGTGAGCATATATATATATATATATATATATATATATATATATATATATATATATATATATATATATATATATATATATATATATATATATATATATGTACACATATGTTTTTATTTATGCATGTTCGGATGTGTTACTATATCCATATCTGGATATGTTACTGTATGTATGAATGTACATTACCAAAATCAACGACTTGGGCTACACAATACACCAATTAACACACTGGTAATTGGTAGTTTGTGACGTGAACAAGCAAAGTGTAAATATGAAGTAACCATTTAAAACATATAAGGAAGGGAAACCCGAGGCCTGTAAACAGCAAATAAATATTAGACAAACATAAAGGTATGTTTTCAGGCACTCGTAAGAAATAAAGAAGTAGAACACTAGACAACAGAAAAACCACAGACTGAGTGGCTTACCCAGGATTTGAACCCCGGACCTTCCGTACGACAACACCGCCTAGCTATACAAGCGAATCACACTATCCTCCCGGCCAGCTAGGCATCCCCAAACAAAGATGCCTTGATAACCGGTCATTAGTGCGAAACGCAAGACAACACCGGAAGTTTACAATGGGCAGCTTAGCCTTATTAATGACGCAATCACTTCTGTTGTTCCCCTATTATACAGTATATGTCAGTCCACACAAGACAAAGACCTTGATACTGTGTCTAGTAAATGATAGAAGACTTAAGAACAGTAGTATAGAACAGAGGGTAGGTTTCTGGTATTGTATAAACATTTATAACATATAAGGAAGGGAAACCCGAGGCCTGTAAACAGCAAATAAATATTAGACAAACATAAAGGTATGTTTTCAGGCACTCGTAAGAAATAAAGAAGTAGAACACTAGACAACAGAAAAACAACAGACGTGAGTGGCTTACCCAGGATTTGAACCCCGGACCTTCCGTACGACAACACCGCCTAGCTATACAAGCGAATCACACTATCCTCCCGGCCAGCTAGGCATCCCCAAACAAAGATGCCTTGATGACCGGTCAACGTAAAAGTGTTAAATATTTTGATGTTGTTAGTTTAGTTCTAACGATGAATAATAATCTGTACTATAATTGGTCAGACTTAATTTTCACTTTGCACCTGTATTATATTATATGCTTTCGTAAGTTTAGGCACACGTGTAACTCCAAAATTGCTTTTAGATATTCCCACCAGCCCGAAAAAAAACATCGAGCCGCCACTGTTTAAATATTGTCTATTTTCTCTATAATCAGAATGTTTTCTAGTGTGTCTCTCTCTTTCTCTCTCTTCCTCTCTCTCTCCCTTTCTCTCTCTCTCTCTCTCTCTCTCTCTCTCTCTCTCTCTCTCTCTCTCTCTCTCTCTCTCTCTCTCTCTCTCTCTCTCTCTCTCTCTCTCTCTCTCTTCTAATAAAATGTTGCCTCGTTTTGGCGAATTGCGGCTCGTTCAATCTAGACAGTTATATACAGTTATATTAGGGTGCTTGTCCAGATATAAAAGACCATGTATTCTTGTCAATTATTAATTAATTCACACGCAGTGTTTCTCATCAATATGTGCAGCATATATTACCTGTCTTCTTTCTGCAGGTGAGTATATTTCCTTGCACACTATTTTGGCAGACAGCAGTATTCAATACATTTATTGAGCGAGCGAGTCCGCTTGTCGAAGTGCAAGACCGGGGTTTGCCCCTCGCAAGGAACTAAGCTATTACAGGACTCGTCAACCTGTAGTGTATCCCCACCACCATCATTTCCTTTGTACGCTTCTCATGGGGCAGGCAGACACTACTGCAGTTAACCCTCTTACTGAAAGCATATACCCTGTCAAACGCCTTTTCCAGATCTATGAAACAAAGATGGATCTCACTCTTATACTCACGGACCTTTTCAATCAGCTGTCTGAGTGTGAAGATTAGGTCTTGAGTACTTCGGTTTGCTCAGAATCCGCACTGGACCTCATCCAAATGTGGCTCAGCTAGGCGCTGGAGTCTCTGCTCTAGGATTCTAGAGTAGATTTTACCAGGGACACTGAGAAGGGAAATGCCTGTATGGTTTCCACATTGTCGATTGTCACCCTTTTTGAAAATTGGTGTTATGATGGCAATCTCCCAATCCTTTGGTATGGTCTTGTTGCACCACGCTGCCTGCAGGACCCTTAAGAGTAATAGGTCGCCTGATGCTCCCATGTACTTAACCATTTCTGGTGTTATACCATCATGCCCTGCTGCTTTGCCCATCTTGATTTTCTCCAGTGCTGCCTTCAGTTCTTCCATCTTTATGTCATCTTCACCATCATTGCTTTTCTTTATTTTTATTTAGATATTATTGTCTGTCCCTCCTAATATGTATAAATTACTGCCAAAATATATGTAAGATTCTACTTCTTGTAGTGGTGTTTCTACAAGTACAATCGTGTTATCGTTGCCTGCATTTATTGTCATTAACTTTCCTTTCACCATGTTAATTTTCAGTTCCATTTGCTGTGATCTCTCCTCAAGTATTTTCGCTTTGTCTTGCGTCTGATTACGGTTATGAAACAGAACTACCAGGTCGTCGAGTTCTGACTATCTTATAAGACAGACTCTTGTGGAGAAAACTCACATCTAAGACTCTAGGCAATTCACGTGATAATTGATTGTCTGTCTTTTCGACAGAAATCAGACTGCACATAAGGCGATCATGAATTGGGTCTTGCAGTACGATTGGTTAGAGAAGTGCTCAGATTAACCTACTTGGGGGGAGGGGGCGGGGGAGGGGGGGGAACATTGATAGAAAAGGTGGAGCAAGCAATAGTATAGCTGCCAGAATAAATAAAGACAGATCTTCTTCAAATCTCTCCGACCAGAATGGAACTTTGGAAATTGGATGTTCAATACAAATGTAAAGTTTATCCTACTTCATGGTTCTGAAACGTGGCATGTCAACCAAAAGTGTCTCGTTTAAAAGGGCCCGGGCTTAGGCCGATTTTATTTATTTGACCTAATTGAGCCCCGCGCTTACAGGGCCTCCACCTTGAAAATAAAGGAGCTAAGATTATTTCAAATCAGCTATAAGGAATATATGTTATTATATTGAACTAAATGTTATATATATATATATATATATATATATATATATATATATATATAAATATATATATATATATATATATATATATATATATATATATTAGGTTATCCATATTTAGACGTGCAACATATAGCAATAAAATTATAATCTTATGGTCCAGGGCATCCCAGAAAACTCTAAATCGAGCCCCGAATTTAAGTGAATATTTTTGTGTGCTATTTTATTTCTGGTAATCCCTTTTTGAGTCCCGTGTAATTTCAGGGTGTTGTCACGGGTTGTCTCCCCTTGCTGTGCAGTGATGGTCCAACAATGGCCAAAACCTAGAGTATCTAATGTGGGTCTTCAAATATATCTACCTTCGCACAAGAACACTCTTGGCATAGATACAGACAGAAGGATTATGATGCTTCTACCTCGAGGGAGTATTCACAAGATATTTCAGAAGTCAAAAACAATGCTGAATGTGTCTTAGAAATGTTAACTGTAATCTGCCCGTCGCCATTTGTGAAGATTTATATATAATTTAATTTAGCTCGTACAAGCCCCCAACTGAATTAACAGTAAAATTCTTCTTATTGGCTCTATATACTTATGGATTGAAGATACTTATTCATGCGTGTGCACTTCTCTCTGTATTAACTAAATCAACTATGAAGTTGTAAAATAACATATAACAAATTTAATGATCAATTACTTTTGAATAAATGTAAATAAATCAGAGTTGGTGATTATTAAAATATAGGTAGCTTCCTAGAAAGATGTCGGCTTTAGATAGAAAGTTTATGGGAAAAAGAAAAACAAGTTCTTCTGTATGTGGCTTTCTAGAAATGTCACTTAGCTGCCAAAACGCTGAAGTGGTGATGCTGCTGTTTCCGTCAATTTGTCTACAATTAATCCTTAAGGATGGTCAATTAGCCGTGAAATAACACTATCGTAGTATGTACAGAGGTCAACAAATCTAATGCGCGGCGATTGGACAGGTTTATGTGTGAAAAATGAAGAAATAAATGGAAAAAGGAGGAGGGAAAGAAGAAAACGTAAAAGGACACAACCAAATTCCGTCACAGGTGTCTCTCATAATACAAAGAAAGAATAGCCCTACTGCATCATTAGGCGTGTCGTAGAAGGCAACTAACATGAGATTGTGCATAGGTCTGGCAACTTCATCATGTAATATAAATTGGCACAGAAACCACAGCGGCAAGATCGTGTGATTGTTTGGTGCAGGCTTCCTGCAAGGGGACCAGCAGCAGTGGTGGCTCCATAGTCCATAAGCAGTACCAAGGAAAAGAAATTATAAATTACTAAGGCCCTCTTTCAATTTGATCAACCGAGGCTCCTGTCTTATTCTCCGTACCAAAAGGATAAATATAATAACAAATACATGCCTGCTGACTTGACAAGAACAGCCAAAGACAACTGGAGTTTAAAGAGGCAACAATGAGACAGATACAATACGTCCTGGAGACACAACCTAACAGTGTAGCCCAGGGGTCGGTAACCAGTCGATTGTGACTACAGGTAGATCACAGAGGATGATTTGATAGATGTTTTAATGACGGAAGGCGAAACGAGAAAGAACTTTAAAGCTGGAGTAATTTAGTACCAGCACTCTCTCGTTGACATTTGAAAGCGTGGTATCCCAGGATTATAAAATACGTTTTCCTCGTACCCAGCACAGCCCATGAGCTAACAGACATTTGAAAGCGTGGTATCCCAGGATTATAAAATACGTTTTCCTCGTACCCAGTCACAGCCCATGAGCTAACAGACATTGGAAAGCGATCTTTTCTCTGAAGCGAAGTTAGCAATTGAAGACTCCATTGGAAAAAAAGATCTGCTAAAATGTAACTTCATAGCGTTAACCACAAGAACCTAAAGAGTAAATCTGCCAAAAATCATTAAAACATATTAAGGCATGTAGATTTGTTTTAGAGTGCCATTAGCAAAGAAGGTGTAAAAATGGAAATTATATTAGAAAAGCCATTCCTCTCACAGACAATGAATCATAAATACAGGCCATCATATTTTGTGCCACAGCGTTTCAATGTTTAAAATAAAAATTTCTCGGATTTATTTATTTATTTACTGCGTCTGACATTTCTGGTTTTTCCAGTGGAGTCTTCATTTGGTAAAACACCATTTAATTTGAATTTGTCATCGCTCTGTCGATGGAACAGTAGAAATCAATGTGCTCAGAATAGATAAAAGTTAGATACTGACTACACTTACTCCATGTACCTCCCAAACCTTATAACACACATCGTCTTCTTATGTTCTTTGATTAACCTCTACCTCTATTACTGGGGGTTCCAGAACAAGGACTACCTAATAAAGCTATCAACAGGTAATCTCAATGTGTCCTGTCCATTGCCACCTTCTTCTTCTCATCTCTCTTTTACGCGGGCACTTGTTTGGTTCTTGTCATCAGTTATTCAGTAGTCTCCTTGTCATACTATTTCAATCCTTCTGTACAAAGCAGGGTTGTGGAGTCGGCCCAGACATTTTCTGACTCCGACTCCTGACATTTAAGAGGTCCGATTCCGACTACAGTTCTTACTAGTCATTTGGCTTAAAATTCGGAGTCGGGGTCAACAATTTTGTTACCGATTCACATAAAAAACGATCGACTCTATGAATCCGACTCCCGTCTACTACTCCACAGCCCTGGTCTAAAGCAAACGCTCATTAATTTAAAGTCTATAACTTCTTGTCGCGTGTAATTCCCAGGGATTTATGAAGAGATAAATTCAGACCAGGATTAATGGACCCTAGACCATGTCGTACAAGGCTACTAATATAAGGTTGTGCCTGTGGTCGGCATCTTCATGATTTAAAACAAATTGCCACAGAAGCCATTGCTGCAAGAGTATGTGAATGTTTGGTGCAGGCTTCTTACAAGAGGACCAACAGCAGTGGTAGTTCCGTGTTCCGTAAGGAGCACAAAAGAAAATGATTATGATGATAATAACTTGCTGATTATGTTTTGTAGAATCAGGAATATGGTAAAACAAGTAATGTGCTTCGCAGGTAGACTACACTCAAAGAAGGATAAAAAAATCAACAAGAAAGGAAAATAGAATGTATTAGTCTTGCAATGTACAGGGTGCTTGAACATTTCCTTCCTATTTTTAAATTGTTATTTCGTCACTCATATCTTGAAGGAATATGCCTTCACACTAGGTCAGATGGCCGTCTGTTTAATCTTTCAAGGCTGAAGGCAAAAACAAAAATAAGAAGGGTCACTATTAGAGACTTGTTGTTCGCTGATGATGCTGCAGTCGTCACTCAAAGCCAACAGGAGCTTCAGAGCTTGATGAATCGCTTCACTAAAGCATGCAAGGACTTTGGCCTCACAATAAGTCTAAAGAAAACGAATGTGCTGAGTCAGGATGTGGGTGCTGCACCAGTTATCACTATCGATAACTATGAATTGGCAGCGGTGCACCACTTCACATACCTAGGGTCTACCATCAATGACAAACTCTCACTGGACACAGAAATCGACAGCCGCATTGGCAAAGCTGCAGCTACCTTTGCCCGCCTCACATCGCGTGTTTGGGGAAACTCTAAACTCACAATGAAGACCAAAGCTGCGGTATATAATGCCTGCGTCACCAGCACACTCCTATATGGCAGCGAGACCTGGACGACCTATGCTAAGCAAGAAAGAAGGCTCAATACCTTCCATTTGCGGTGTCTACGCTGCATCCTCGGCATCTCGTGGAAAGATAAAGTGACAAATGTCGAGGTGTTGTCACGTGCTGGCCTTCAAAGTATGTATACGCTTCTTAGACAGCGCAGACTTCGCTGGCTTGGCCATGTTCGCCGCATGGAAGATGGTCGCATCCCAAAAGATATCTTCTACGGACAATTAGCAGATGGCAAGAGAACAGTTGGGCGACCACAGCTGAGGTTCAAAGATGTGTGCAAGAGAGATATGAGGGCACTGGACATGGATCCAGCAACATGGGAGGATGAAGCTGCCGAACGCACTAAGTGGCGATGCTATTTACGGCGCTACCTCAGATTGGGCGAAGAGAGGCTCACACAAGAAGCAGAGGTGAGGAGAAAACGTCGAAAGGAGCACCAGGAAAATATGCAGCTGAGGGCTGTCACCTCAGGGGCGCATTCCCATAGTCAGTTATGACTGAAGGGGCTATTATTATTATTATCACTCATATCTGTCGTGATTTAGTCTGTCTCACAACACGGTTTTCTGTATACTTAGGAGTAAATCTGACAATACCGCACGCCATATGTTGAGAATTCTCTGATACACTAACCAATGAAAACGCGTCATTCTTGGTGTGTATTGTAAAACGTACTATGCTTGAACATAGAGGCTCATTTTGTGTAACCGATGGTACAATGCCATTTAATTTTGGAAAGAATAAAGAAGTATCACCGGAAAGGATTATATAATTCAACAACGGGAATGTTACGCTAGAGGTAGGTGTAAAAACTTTCTCGAATAGTATTTTAGTAAGATAGGAATATTGAGGGAAAGGGCTTCGTTACATCAGGTTAGTCCCAATTTAGCTAGTTAAAGCATGCATATATTAAAATGCATTTTGCAAACTAACCAATTAGTAGTTAGATCAATACAAAATAATTCATAGAATAATTCAAGCTTTAAATGACCAAAATCGCCCCATAAATAAGAAAGATAATGAATATTAAAAATTTTGCTAATTGGACAGAAGGCAAAACTATGCCTCATTTTGAGATTTTTAACACCCTTTTTGCCCCATGCCATCCGATACGGCGGATGTGCTAGTATATAAGACCTTGCCCTTGGCTAAATTGAGGCCACAACATTTAAAAAATACAGCTGAACAGAGGGAAGCGGTAAAAGTGTAAATGTTTTGTACCTTTGCCAACCGCATCTGCCTGGCAGACCTATGTGCCCATTAACAGCCTGTTACAGTTTGCTTGTATTGCCTGAGGGTAAGAATGAATATATTTATGTATATAATTATGTAATTTTCCTGTGATTAATCCACTTGTGCGTTAGGAAGTGTGTAGCCTGTTTAAACTCTTGGAGACGAAAGCCAGCCTTGTAAAATGTGTAGAATAATTGAGAATGATGGCCAAAATACGTCTGTAAGTTTGACAAAGTGTTTGAAGGAGTATTTCTTAAAGGAACGACACATTTACCAGGAACATAAGGAAGGATGACAGGAATTGTTTTAATGAATTGATCAAGGTATTACTTAGTGCTTTATACTAGACCAAATCATTGTATGAAGGCGGATCATGGACAACTGGATCTAACTTAGGATTTATAAGGAAAATATAGTCACAGTGAACTGGCTGTGAGTGATATTGAGGTAAATTGTCCTGTGCATATGTTAGCACAATGTCTGACACTGTTTGTTATGTCCATTGTGTGTGAGGACAGAATAGTGCTGGACCATACAGGGATTGTGATTATTTGTATTCCAGGTTTTATCGTGCAAACTACCAGAAGTGCATGAATCATCCATCTCTGTTGAACTCTGAGGTGCAAGTGCTCTTAAAGTCATTGGATCCAGATACCCAGCGTCTACTGCCTGGAAATTCACAGACGTGTTAGTCCATGGCGGGAGTGAGATTGATTTCTACATAGAAGATAAGTGGCAAAACCAAGCCACTGGTCAGCCTATTCAGACTCTACCTCTAATATATACAATAAAAAGATAAAAATACAGTGTATGATGAATCCTTGTGGACATAAATATGATAATCACTACTTCACAGTCCAGTAAGAGTGACAAAACATATATGTATGAGATAATGGTTAATCAAAAGGTGAAATTCATCATATTGATTCATTTTGATAATTGATATTTCTTGCTTATTTATTTCATTATGTAAATACATTTGATTCATTATCAGTTACCTAACCGAAAAGAGAAACGGTATAGGTTGAATAAATTGTAAATATGTACCATCAGACTTGCTAAAATTATTTAAATTGAGTCCCACGTTTTGTTGATACATAATATATATAGATAGACCATAATTAGTTCCCCTAGCATAATTAGCCATAATAGAAAATAATAATAACACATAATATCAGGGGAGAATCGTGAAAGGGAGCAAATAGACTTTCAGGACATCCACTCTCATCACACGTGGAGGTTTATACAGCTGGATTCTACCACTGATGTCAATACACCCTGATTTTTTTTCAGAAAAGGGGGTATTTCTTGTAAGACCATTCTCTTATCTGGCACTATCCTGGTATCATCTGATACATCTTTTTGGTCCAGGATAACTTTAAATTACAATAACATCATATGAAAACCTTTTCGTGACAATATCCAACCAATGTTCGACCGTACGTATGATACGTATTATATTTTTGACGATAAAATACGTCTCTACGGTAAAACTTCCGTACGTTGAAGTACGTTGCATCACTGCGTCAAATGTTTCAAAACCTGAAAATTTCTCTCCAATTGAAACATGTTATGCTGTCCTACAGAAGCTAGACAGTTAAAACTACCAGTAATTTAACGTACTTACTTTTGTTCTAATATCGAGCACAAATAACAGAAGCAACAAGACCTGTCATTACAAAAATGGGAATATAAACTTATCGGCAAATTATGCGCCAATGGCATTATTTCACGCAATACCTATAAACGCTATACCTAATCTAACTTCGTATAATAACGTATTATACGCGAATTTAATTTTTTGCTATAAAAAACCCATTATACGCGTATTTTATTCTCAGACGGTCGAACATTGTATCCAACTAATTTATGTGAAACAATGTCACAGCAGGTCACAACAGATTGCGATATTAATATCTATTCAACAAGAAAGATAGGAACTGCTGATGAGAGTAACTGTGGCACTGATAAAATGATTGCTGAACATCTGCTTCAAAGGTGCCCAACATATGAGGAACAGAGAAGCGCTTATGAGCATCACCAGTACCATTCATGGAAAAGATCTATGGAGATATCAACAGTCTCAAGCTCACCACTGCTTCCTTTGAACATATTCAGGTTGACGTCTGAGGGTGAGCAAAGAGAAAGAACAGTAAAGAGAATCAACTGCCAGTTTATCATTATATAGGCTAGCTATGCCACATTATCATTACAGATCAGCATGAGATCAATACATTATTTCATTGCGGGCAGCAAATTTTCTTGTCTTTTGTAACGTCGGTTTATTGGTCAGTTGATTTTATTTTAATTAATTTTGTTTATTTAGTACAGTAGAAGTCTAGACATTATAGATTCTACACTGTCTTCTCTGTCAAGGGTAAAATGATTTTATAACTCGCGAGTCCACGTGACAGAAAGTTAAGGATTTCTGACTTGTGAAAATCAGAAATGTAAACTGGATTCACTGTCAAAACATGGTGAATATTGAGGACTGGCTTCTAATTTGTATACGTTCTGATGAAGTCTGGTAGCGCAATGGTTAGTGCACTGGCTGCCGGGCTCAGCGGTCCATGGTTCGATCCCAAGCAGAGGTGAGATATTTTTTACCGCAAACCCAGCCTCATGAATTAGGTACCAGAGCAACTTCTTGGAAGGTTAAGGCGGCCGGTGGCGATGCTGATCACATCACCCCTAGTGTGCCGTATGATCAAGAAAATATGGACCTAACACCATATTCCCAATATGCCTCAATGGGCATGTAACGGGATCCTTCCCCCTTTTGATCGAGTCAGAAGTAAGTTTTGGGGGTTGGAGTTGCTAAGAGGTATGACGTCCGCCTCTAATTCTAAAGGTACCGAGTTCGCTCCCAGCGCAGGGAATATAATTGATGGGCATTTTTTTTTTCAAAACTAGTGGTTCCTAATGACGGCAAACTACCCCCTGGTCTCCTGTGTAGTGAGATCAGACGCCTAGCCTTCTCGAATAAGAGCGAAAAAGTAGGAGGTCCCGTGTGCAAATTGCGCACGTTAAAATCCCTTGACAGTTGTAAATCGTAAATAGTAGGCCATTCGGTCGCTGCCCGGAAAAAATTTAAAAATTAGGAAACCTACCCACCACAAAAATAGTTATAAAATTTGTCAATCCTGTATGTAAACATTAGGATCCTCGCCGGGGCTACGGAGTTCGTGCACTGTAATGAGATGTTCCTTGTGTGATATAAGGGAGGAGATCGTAGCATTGATGGAGTTGTCCGTGTGAGGTGAAGATGGTCATTGGAAACCAAACCAAACTTAATCAGAAGTAAGTGTATACAACTATTTACTATACCACGACAAATATGGGAATCTAATTGCCAGGGACTGAGACCTCCAGGACGACCCAGAGTTCGCTGAGAGGACAACATTAGACAATCCATGAAGGACCGAGGATTAGATTGGAACCAGGCGAGGAGAAAGACAGCCGATAGAATAGTATGGCGTTCTGTCTGGCAAACCTCTACCTCCCAGTGTAGAAGAGGAACGACTAAATATATAAGCTTTATTTTATTTTTTTTAACCAGCTTAGCAGTAATTTTATGAAACTCCTACTAAAATTTTAAAAACGTCCAAATAAATTACCGGTTAATTTAACTTTGGGAATTTATCAGGCGCGGGTGATTGGTAAATAATTCTTGAGAGAATAGATGGAACCAATTGTGAAGACATGTAAGAAGTGTGGCGTTAAGTAATGCCTTGGACGGCATGGAAGATGATATTATGTTTGATGAGAATGAGAATTCACTGTTAGACAGCTGTGCTGCCCATGATGATGAGGAGTGTGAAGATTCTCATGATGAGGATGACAGCAGTGTTGGATTACTGGGTTTTGAAGATGTTTTGTTTTTTTGTTTTTTTTGGGACATATTTTCTTATTGTTCTTTAAAGATAAAAGTAATGGTAATCCCATCGCGGATACCCCCGTAGAGGCGTAAAGTGTTAGAGACTTCACTATACTAGATCCAAATTCGAGAGGTGGAGTTGACCCGTTTTCTTCCTCCCTAGTTTTGCCTTCCCTAACTCAAGAGCAGAGTCACGTACCCACATACAGCTGGATAGATTGGAGTGATTACGCCACCATGTTACGAACCCGTTACCTTTGCCACGAGAGGCCAACGTTCTATCCACTCTGCAAATGGGACGCTCATCTTATAAAGATGGTTTAGAATAATGCTATTGTATTTAAATTTTCAGATGATTGAAATAGTAGAAAATGGTATGCTTTTATAAACCAATGTTATGCGTATAATATATATATATATATATATATATATATATATATATATATATATATATATATATATATATATATATATATATATATATAATTTAAAACCAATTCAAAATTGAGTGATATGTGCTATAAAATGCTTTTGTTTTAAAGGGATAGAAGCAATTGTGCTATAACTTATATCTATTTTCAGTCAAGTCTATAATAGCTAAACGTGCATACAACGTGCTAATATACATAGTCATAGCACTACCAATACAATCACGAAAAATAACTACCTGTTAGGTTAGGGCTTATGAATGTGTTTTGTGTAATATCTGACAGGCATTGGACTGGCAGCTTCTGCAGAAACTACTGTCGTCTACGGAGAGAGAGAGAAAGGATTTTCTTAACCTCTCGATAGATAGCCTGATACCACACGACTGTGCACTCAAGTCTGTCAAGGGTGTCCCAAAATGTGGTCGTTTAGACATCTAAGTCTTACACCATATCAAGCCAGCCATACTCATTGGTAGTCATCCATAAATACCCAACAGTACTCCGACCATTAGATAGATAGTACTGAGGCGCAACAGAGCCATTCATCAAAGCCAGAGTGTCAATGGCCTAGTCAACCGTCATGCTCAGTGCAATGGCCAGACAGTATTGATTCATAATAAAGCCAGACAGCATAGCCAGAGTGTCCAATATCCCTTACAAGCTGTAGATATCCAGAAGTAAAATGTTTATTTCAAATTGTGTCATATGTGTATATTCGTCGTCAAGCAGTAAACTTGCCAATTCATCATCATCAAGTGAATACTTGTTTGTGGAACTGAGGACTTTCACCATCTGACTGTTGTTGCGATGATTGTTGCAACGTTTTTCGACTATGTATTTATTTTCTAATGCATGGGAAATAACTCATGTAATTGTAGTCACTTTTTTATTTCTACTAGTTGTCTAATCGTGTGACGATAGTTGCCGATAGTTTGTGTGAACGATTTTGAGTCATGTTCATATACGGAGCGCTCAGGTCGTCAGTTCTTAGAAACAGTTGGCAATCGCAATGTTTCAAGATTCATTTCCTTATTAGGTTCGAATCTGTACGATTGTTCTCCAGAATATTCTTTGGTTCGTAAGTTGGCTGAACTCCGTTCGAGTCGCGCTTGTCTGCGCATGTCTGGTCTTGATCGTTTCTTGCACGGGTTCCGCCCCGACATTCAGAGTGTGGCAGATCCGTGATAAGCAAGACGTTTTTGGTTTGCCAGCGTCTGTGCTTAAACTGTTCAGGAAATAATGTCCTATTCATATTGTTCCTTTGGAGATGATATATCTGTGGTGATTCTAAGTGCTTGGAAGCCTGTGAGTTATATGTTTATTTCCTGAAGTAAAGGTAATGACATTTTTGACACTTATCGATATCTTTCGAGATTGACATTTTGTTTGTAGCCCGATTATAGGAGGGTCTACGCTATGAGAAGTTTTTCGTCAGCTCACGAATCATGTTCGCTGTTACTGCATCGATGGATGCATGTCCTAAGAACTATCTGCCTGCTAAACTTTACTGCTTGTTCCAGATTTGATATCTTGGATAACTAAAGGAATTTGGAGGATCTTTGAGGACATTATTGATACACTTCAGAAGACGTCCCTGTCTTGCTGAGGTTAGATTTAGGAGAGAGGATTTGATCTCCTATCATATTGATATCTTCCATCTGTTATGGAAAGGGATGGAGATTTCCGCCTGAATACATTTACAGCTCTGTGATGTACTGATATGCATGTGATTCATCTTTACTATGATGCTGTCTACCGTCCATTGCTGTACTGACTATGTTGCTGTAACAATGACTGTTTGATTGTACCTATGATGTATCTACCTTCGCGTATACATTTTGTCATTGTGGCGTCCACAATAAATTATACAAGAAAACGTCACTAGCTGTTGCAAATCTCATTGACTTTACCCATCGTGAGTTAATGTGACGTCCTTGTGTGGATTGCCCTGTTTGTGATGATAACTGTTTGAATACACATCTGCATCTTACATAAACCAGACCACAGACACCATACTACGTCTTCATCGCCATTCAACATTATGACGTTCAACAAAATGGTAGTCAACATTTGGTGGCCAGTCCAAAGGCATTATTAACCTGCCACACATCAGCCTCAACATTTGGCAGACATAAGCTGGTTTGGTCTGGTGCCAGCAGACACGGGGTCCCTTACCCACTTCATTCAACAAACAGCATTCTTCAAGAAATTCTACATCTACATACAGAATTATGAAAGTACTCGGCGTTGCCCGGAAAAGATCGAAATTGTAACTTTTTGCCAGAAACAAGAAATTTGACAGTACCCGGCGTTGTTACATATTGCCGGATATCACAGACTGTTGCTGTCTTAAACTCAAGTGAAGCCAGTCGCTGCTGTCAAGGTGCCAAGTTGTTGTCGTGTAGTGAAGGTCACGTGCCAGTTGTTTCGAGTTCGATTCTCAGAAGGCCAAGTACCGATTTCAATCAATTTACTATAGGATTCAGAAGGACAAGTGCCGAAACAACACTACATTCAATATATCAGAAGCTCAAGTACCATCGTCTTGTCAGTTTTGGAACAGTTCAGATGTACCATCATCGTTGGATCTTCATTCCTCAGGACGCTGATTGTCATCTGTTTTTTCTGCTGTGCTGACGTTGGATTACCATAAGTTAAGTGGCCTGTTTTGTTTGTAAACTGTGCCCTTATACTTCTACTGAGTCTTCTGTGTTTCATCTCATTCTTTTGACATATTGTTATATGTTATATGTTTATATGTTATTTGTATATTTATATTTATATGTTTATGTTTCTGCGGGTTTCGGTTGGGCGGTGTCTCCCTTAGATCATATCACGTCATAGAGGTTGTCTATCGTGAGCGTTTTCTGTAGGGTGTGGAAATTTCCGATACTGGAATTTGCAAAGCGACTTCTGTTGCTATTTTTTGTTAGTTGTGATGACATGAGTTAGTATTGTTTTCGTTATTTTTCGCACTATTTAGTTTTGTTTTGATTTGTTTGTATTTGTTAGCCTACTCTTTCCTATTGTTTAGTTTCATACTCCATTTATGTTTATACACTGTTGTGTCTTGTATTTGTAATATCTTCTCGCAGATATCATCACATTTTTTTGTGATATTCCTTTAATTTTCGCTTTATTTTTTGTTGATTTCTGCGAATCTTTTCGTATTGTTGCTAAATCTTTGTTATTGTTTACATTGTATTGTTTACATTGTTAATGTTTACATTGTTATTGTTTACATTGTGATTGTGTTTACATAGTCATTGGTTACACTTACAGTAGTTAATTCACATTTGATAATGGATTATGCTGATGCACTACTACTATACTGATGATAAATAAATGATGAATAGTATTGTGCACTATTGAATGGGAAGTGCACCTATGATCAAGAGTTGATTGATGATATTTCAAAAAGGTCTATACACAAGGTCTTTGATTTAAGACTAGTTTCCCACAGAGATTGGGATGATAATATGGTGTTGTGAGTAAACAAGTGCTGATTCAAGACTTGTTATTATTAAGTTGGAAATAAGGTAATTAATTATTTCAGGTTGTGGACTCAGATTTTAGACAACATGTCTACACTTGAATACTTTATTGAGCAGGGTAAATCGCTTGGGAAGACTGGTGATAAGTTAGAAGAATTTGCAACTACTCAATATGATAAAGCATTAAAAATGGAAGCTGAACAAAAGAAGCTGCAGATGCAGGTGGATGAAAAAAGATTCCAAATGGAAATGGAAAAACAAAAAAAGAGAAGCAGAAGCAAAAGCTGAAGAGGAGAGACTAGAGATTGAGTCTGAAAATAAAAGACTTGAAAAAGAAGCTGAGAATAAAAGGCTTAAAAAAGAAGCTGACAATAAAAGACTAGAGATTGAGTCTGAAAATAAAAGACTTGAAAAAGAAGCTGAGAATAAAAGGCTTGAAAAAGAAGCTGACAATAAAAGACTAGAAATAGGGACTGAAAATAAAAGATTAGAAAAACAAGCTGAAGCTGAAGAAAGGAAGTTACAAAGAGAGTCTGATGAGAGAAAAGCAAAAATGGAGCACGAAGAAAAACTCTTAGCTTTGGAAGTTGAGAAATTAAAGGTGATGAACATGGGTAATGCTAATGATGCAAATAAGGTCTCAGATAAGACTAATGCAAGCACTTTCAAGCTTAATCTACCACCATTCAATGCTTCCATCGACGATATAACATTCTATCTGGACAGATTTGAAACTTCATGTAAAGTACATAACATAGATAAATCATTGCAGGTTTATTATTTGTCCAAGATACTTAGAGGTGATGCTTTGAGTATGTTAAGTATGGTAGATGAGCCTGACAAGAACAACTATGAGGTTGTCAGGGCTATATTGTTAAAGAAATACCAACTTGACGAAGACGGCTATCGTCTTCAATTTAAAAATATGTTGCCAGAAACTGGAATGCAATTCTCTGAATTCATTTCAAAGATACGTCTTACTTTTTCACGTTGGGTGGAGCTGTCTAAGACAGAACATACTTATGAAGGACTTATGGACTTAATACTTAGAGACAAAGTCATGTCTTCTGTCAATGAGTCTTTCCTTGCTTTCTTTCATGAACGTAAACCTAAAACAATAAAAGAAATGGAAGATTTCTGTTGCCAGTATATAACTGCGCATCCTCACGTAACCATTTGTAACGCTAAAGTAAAAGAAGGTCTGCCAGTTGCTTCGGCAGCACCTTATGGTCAAAACTCTAGTCATAGATTCCAACAAAATTTTGATAGGAAAAGTAACCGTAGTTACGGTCAAAATTATGGAAATCAATTTCAGGGTGATGCTTCTTCGAAGAATTGGAGACGAGCTGACAGTCCTCGTTACTTCCAACCTAATAATTTTAGGCATTTCAGAAGAGGATATGGTAACAGAGGCTTTTCCTCGAGTAGACCTCAAAACCAAACAAATAGATGTTCACATCAATGTGGACATGATAATAATCATGGAAACTGTAGTTCAAAACAGGATAACAGTTATAATAGAGATTCTAATAACTTCAGAGATAATAATAACTCTGATAACTTCAGAGGTAATAATAGTCGCGGTAGATCTCAATACAAATAAAAGAGATATCAGCAGGCTAACTCTGCACAACAAGAATCTCAGGGAGCCTTTAATCAGGTTGTTGATAATAAAACCTCTGACGCTGTCACTTGCTCCGCTTTTGACTTTGGAAGAGCAAACAAATGCCCCCAATGCAGTACTTTGTTCGAACCGACTACAATAACTACTTTGAGTTGTGGTCACCCTCTTCCCGCTCTGCCTGCTGCAGTTGCGCATGACGGGAGAGGTTCTCTAATCCTACATAAGGGTCTTGTTAATAATACTCCGGTCTCACTACTTTTCGATTCCGGATGCACCACTATTGGTGTCAGACAATCGCTTGTAGATCCATCCTGTGCTACAGGAAGGGTTATCAAATGTGTCACATTTGGCGGCACTCTAGAGAAATATCCTACTGCTGTAATTCACATTGCCACTCCTTTCTTTACGGGAGATGTGCATGCCTGTCTCTTACCTAATCGTATTGCGGACCTTATTATTGGTCGTATTCACGGAGTTAGGGAATGTACCCCACAGCAGATTGCTGCTTGGGAAGATCATAATATGCAAGCTACCAATGCAGTGGTTACAAGAGCACAAGCTCTACAAACACCGCAAACTTCATTGGATAGTGATAATGAAGTTCATAGCCAAGATAGTACCTTGGTTATTTCTCGTGACTCGTTCATAAAATTACAAGAAGAAGATCCTACGCTAAAAAAATTCTTCATTCTTGCGAAGAAAGGTGATCCAAATAAGGATACACAAAGAAAATCTTGGATAGCAATGAAAAACGGCGTACTTGTACGTATGGTACAAGACTCGGCTACGTCAGCACATTCGCAAATTCTTGTTCCCAAGAGTATGAGAGTGCAAATATTGCAACATGCTCATGACTCGCAATGTGCTGGACACATGGGATTTTCCCGTACAAAGTCGAGAGTCCTTGCGGCTTTCTTTTGGCCCTTTGTTAACAAGGACATTCGTATATACTGCCAATCATGTCAGGTATGTCAGGAGGTCAAATCTAGAGGACCACGACATGCTGCGCCTATCCAGGCTGCTGACATCCCTATTCGGCCATTTCAAAAAATGGCCATAGATATTATTGGCTCTTTTAAGATAAAGTCGACCAGAGGACATCAGTTTATCCTTACATGTGTCGATATGTGCACACGTTGGCCAGAGGCTATCCCTCTAAAGAGCATATCTACTACAGATATCGCAGATGCTCTTTGGCTGATATTTTCTCGCTTGGAGTTCCCCAGAGAAATACTGTCAGACCATGGCACTCAACTCATATCTGATACTATGTCTCAAGTAATGTCTACCTTACACATTAAAAGATCTCTCAGTAGCATCTATCATCCTATGTCTAATGGGTTAGTTGAGCGTCTGAATAGAACGCTCAAGACTTTACTTGGTAAGATAACTGAAGATCATCCTCAAGATTGGGACAGGGTTTTACCTGCGGCTCTCTTTGCCTATAGAGAGGTCCCAAACGAACACACAGGATTTTCTCCCTTTGAACTTGTCTTTGGCGCGCGTCCGCGCGGCCCTATGTCTTTGTTACACGATCTCATCACTGCCGATGATATTAGTGATGACACTCAATCCTCATATGAGTATGTCATTGCTCTTAGGCAAAAGATCATTGAGGCATGCAAACTAGCAACTGCTTCATCAGAAATTGCTAAAGAAAAAGCAAGGCAGTTTGCTAACAAGAACAGATGTCTACGACAACTTTGTCCAGGTGACAAAGCATTCGTCCTACTCCCCAGTAGGGAAAATAGACTTCTTATTGCATGGAAAGGTCCTTATGCAATAGTCTCTCGAATTTCCGATGTTGACTATGTGGTCGATATAGATGGAAAGCATAAAACTTTCCATATCAACATGCTGGCGGAATTTCATGAGCGTCCAGACTATTTGCTGCCTATTTTCCAGGCAACGGACGATTCTTCTGTACCTCATGGTCATTACTCATCCCTGTCTGTCATACAGGATGAGGAATCTGTTTTTTCTGATGTCGATCTTCCTCTTCCAGTGGTTCCACTACATTCCATGGAATCTTGGAAAGATGTCTCCATTTCTCCTAATCTTTCTGTTGATGAACATCGTCAAGTCTCGTCGATGTTACAGACATTTAAGGATGTTCTAACCGACATCCCTGGTCACACGCATGTCATAGAACATGACATAATTCTTACCGACAATAATCCTATTAGGGTTAGACCAATTCCTATCCCTATACACTTTCAGTCACAAGTGGAATAGGAATTGGATGAAATGATTCAATTAAACATAATTGAACCATCGACTTCTCCATATTCTTCTTCCATGGTTATTGTCCGGAAGAAAGATAAGAACATACGAATTTGCGTTGATTATCGCAAATTAAATCAAGTCACAAAGTTCGATGCTGAACCTATGCCTTTACTAGAAGATCTACTTATTAGACTTTCTAATTCTAGATTCTTCACTAAACTTGACTTGTCGAAAGGTTATTGGCAAGTGCCTTTAGCAGATCATGCCAAACCTCTTACTGCTTTCTCAACACCTAGGGGTCTATTTCAATGGAATGTTATGCCTTTCGGTCTTATGAACGCCCCTGCTACTTTCGTTCGCATGATGCGTCGAATTCTTTCTCATCGTTCAGATGTCATCGCATACTTAGATGATATCTGTTTCTTCAGTGATTCCTGGGAAGATCACTATTTGGGTTTATATGACCTACTGTCCACTCTACGTGAGTTTAATTTGACAGCAAAACCCTCTAAAGCCTATGTTGGTTTTGGTGAAATCTCTTTCCTGGGTCATCGTGTTGGTCATGGTCTCTTAAAGACAGAAGACCACAATACTTCGAAAATATTGAACATCTCTGTACCTAAAACGAAGAAACAAGTCCGTAGTCTCTTGGGTTTAATTTAATTCTATGGGAGATTCATCCCGAATCTATCTTCGATCATGGCACCTCTCTCAACTTTGTTGAAGAAAGGGTCGCCTAATCTGGTTCGTTGGTCTCAGGAATGTCAATCTTCCTTAGACCAGATCAAGAAAATAATTTCTTCTCCTCCCATCCTAAGATTACCTACTCTTGATAGGACTTTTGTTCTTCGAAGTGATGCTTCATCCACTGGGATTGGAGCAGCACTGATGCAAGAATATGCAAATACTCTGCATCCTGTTATGTACATTTCTAGAAAACTAAATGCGGCAGAGAGTAACTACTCGGTTTTAGACCGTGAGTTGTTAGCGATGGTTTGGTCAATTCTAAAACTACAAAGATTCCTCCTGGGCGCACATTTCATTCTAGAGACTGATCAGAAAGCTCTTACAGCTATTCAGACTAAGAATTTGAAGAGTTCGAGATCCACTCGATATGCTATTGCTCTTCAACCTTTTCACTTCACGGTACGAGCTATCCGTGGGTCGGATAATGTGATGGCTGACATTCTGTCTAGATGTCCACATGATTCCAACTAATACTTCTGTCCTATTTCTAGATATACGACAGAGTCATAACACACCTATATTACTACAATACATTAGCACATCAGTCCTCACTTTAGGTGAATACATACTATTGTGCTTTGTTATCATCTTCTTCTGTTCCCATCTTTAATATAAGAGGAAGACTGATTAGTTAATATAAGGGCCGAAAGTTTACTCGGCCACAATTAGTAATAATAATGTATTGTGTTAAATATGGTTGTTTATATTGTTTGTATTTTCTCAGCATGTAATTGATGATCTGAGAATCTACCTTTCGGTTTTCAAACATGGAGAGTTCCCACTTTATTTGCTTACCTTAGGAACGACCGGAGATGAGTCCTGGATCTTCATGTAGTTAATTTCATTATATACTCATATTATTACACGTTTTGGATAATGTACTATTTAATATTTACTATCAGATGTGTACATCCATTCTAAAGCGGTATTAGAGTATGACACCGCAATTTGATAATAATAGTATTGCACTTGCATATGTATGTTGTATTTACATGCTAACGTAGTGTGTGTTGGTGGCACCTCCCCGATATATCTTTTGAATCAGATTTTTTATCTGTTGAGAAATATTCTCACCAGACACTCTATGTGTCAATTTAGCCTCATATTAGGCAATTTAATCCATTATCCGCGCATTATTCGTGCGTTGTTAGGCCGCTTTTGGCTTTACTCTTGGATATTTAAAAAAAAATGTTGCACATTTTTTTTTATCGGGAGGTTGCGGTAATGTTGCGATGATTGTTGCAACGTTTTTCGACTATGTATTTATTTTCTAATGCATGGGAAATAACTCATGTAATTGTAGTCACTTTTTTATTTCTACTAGTTGTCTAATCGTGTGACGATAGTTGCCGATAGTTTGTGTGAACGATTTTGAGTCATGTTCATATACGGAGCGCTCAGGTCGTCAGTTCTTAGAAACAGTTGGCAATCGCAATGTTTCAAGATTCATTTCCTTATTAGGTTCGAATCTGTACGATTGTTCTCCAGAATATTCTTTGGTTCGTAAGTTGGCTGAACTCCGTTCAAGTCGCGCTTGTCTGCGCATGTCTGGTCTTGATCGTTTCTTGCACGGGTTCCGCCCCGACATTCAGAGTGTGGCAGATCCGTGATAAGCAAGACGTTTTTGGTTTGCCAGCGTCTGTGCTTAAACTGTTCAGGAAATGATGTCCTATTCATATTGTTCCTTTGGAGATGATATATCTGTGGTGATTCTAAGTGCTTGGAAGCCTGTGAGTTATATGTTTATTTCCTGAAGTAAAGGTAATGACATTTTTGACACTTATCGATATCTTTCGAGATTGACATTTTGTTTGTAGCCCGATTATAGGAGGGTCTACGCTATGAGAAGTTTTTCGTCAGCTCACGAATCATGTTCGCTGTTACTGCATCGATGGATGCATGTCCTAAGAACTATCTGCCTGCTAAACTTTACTGCTTGTTCCAGATTTGATATCTTGGATAACTAAAGGAATTTGGAGGATCTTTGAGGACATTATTGATACACTTCAGAAGACGTCCCTGTCTTGCTGAGGTTAGATTTAGGAGAGAGGATTTGATCTCCTATCATATTGATATCTTCCAGCTGTTATGGAAAGGGATGGAGATTTCCGCCTGAATACATTTACAGCTCTATGATGTACTGATATGCATGTGATTCATCTTTACTATGATGCTGTCTACCGTCCATTGCTGTACTGACTATGTTGCTGTAACAATGACTGTTTGATTGTACCTATGATGTATCTACCTTCGCGTATACATTTTGTCATTGTGGCGTCCACAATAAATTATACAAGAAAACGTCACTAGCTGTTGCAAATCTCATTGACTTTACCCATCGTGAGTTAATGTGACGTCCTTGTGTGGATTGCCCTGTTTGTGATGATAACTGTTTGAATACACATCTGCATCTTACATAAACCAGACCACAGACACCATACTACGTCTTCATCGCCATTCAACATTATGACGTTCAACGAAATGGTAGTCAACAACTGTACAATTTTTGTCACGTCCAGTCTCAAGTTTAAGAGTAATTAATCAGTCAAGTAATTAAGTCAATATTATTTATAACTTTTGCTGTTTGTATCATCTTGCAACATTACTTATTTTCTGTTGTGATTATATATATATATATATATATATATATATATATATATATATATATATATATATATATATATATATATATATATATATATATATATATATATATATATATATATATATATATATATATATATATATATATCGGTAAATTCTTCTTCTTCTTCTTCTTCTGCGTTCAGTTTGTATTCATGCTAAATCTGCAGGCCTGTCGCCAGGACGAAATCCACGGTCTTTTCCAGGTCAGCGCGGCAGCCCCATAGCTTCTGCTGGAGCTCAGCACCCCATTGGCCAGGCCACACGTCGCAGGTCATCATGGATTGGACAGTTTTGGAGAATGTGTTCTGGGGTCTGGATTCCAGTTCCACATAGACATTCATTTGTGTGGGATATCCTGGGGGCGACAGAGATATAGGTAAATAAATGTACATCTTAGTTTATTATCTGTTTATATCATTTGTGCTGTGGGTGTTTAAGTGTATCATTTTTGTCTTCCAGCTAAGCCAGAAGTTGGGGGCTGTCGTATCTTTCGGGAACCCAGAGTGAAGCTGTCACTGGGTATCAGAATACCTGCTGAAACTGTCTTACTTACAGTGAGGATTCACCTTCTCTCATTTACTCTTGGTGTCCTAAGTAGGCCTTCATACTTACGAGCCATTACAATAGGGGGGGGGGGGGGGAGGAGGGGGGGGAGTAGAGGATTAAATCCCACATTCAACCTCGTCTTAAGACAAAACTCTTATCACCTTGTGACAGCAATATTATATACGCTGTTTTATTATTAACTTAATCTAATATATTATGCTTTTTTCCCCGAATCGTTTCATTTGCATATGGGTACGTCTTAACCCGGGTGAGTCTTTATATGCCGGGAAATAGGTTTTCTCATCTTGGTGAATGTAAATCTCAACCATGCTACTACATGACTTTTGTCTTTTGACTTTTTATACTTACTTACTTAGTCGTTCCCCTTCTACCGTGAGGTGTAGAGGTTTGGAAGAGAGAGCGCCAGACTATCCTATCGGCTGATTTCCTCCTGGCCTGGTTCCATTCTAGTCCTCGGTCCTTCAAAGATTGTCTAATGTTGTCCTCCCAGCGGACTCTGGGTCGTTCCCGGGGTCTGGATCCTTGGCTCTTTGTTTCCCATGCTTTTGACTTTTTATTGTAATCTATAAATGTGTTGGACTGAATAAAATAATGTTGGTCTTCATATTTCGTTAAAAACTCTCCCTGAC
Organism: Oreohelix idahoensis; assembly: GCA_024509875.1. Lineage (NCBI taxonomy): Eukaryota > Metazoa > Mollusca > Gastropoda > Stylommatophora > Oreohelicidae > Oreohelix > Oreohelix idahoensis. The sequence goes on from JAMPIV010012018.1 coordinate 311,854, forward strand.
GGTAGAACTATTCACGCATGCACTGTCTGTTTCGGCAAACTACATCCGTAAGCTTGTTTACGCACATTCCCTTCCCCTTCCTCCCACAGGTGATTTCACGCAATTTCAATTACAGTCCTCCCGAGAACGCAGGACAGCGTAATTCAATTCGGCAGGGGCGATGGCATAGCTTTCTCCTCCAAATCGCTCCCGTCACAATAAAACATTTGGCACATTTCCTACGGGAACAATACCGACCGGAACTGTATACCCATCAATGAGGCGTCTACATCTTTCAATGCATCGTTTTAATGCTTCCATTCTCTTCTTATTTCCCCACGTCCATCCTATTTCTGTCTCTCTCAGAAACATGGGGTAGTATCGATTAGAATGTATATTTTCATAGATGCCTGAGATAGTAGGTGGCCTGTTCTGCCTTAGTTATTGCCAGACCCTATTTTGGACCATTCTGGATGCGGACCTCTGGACTTTTTGATTATAATTTTGTGTTAACACGTTTTACGTTAAAATATAGTCACTAAATTAAGATTATGTTTTATTTTGTGTACAATGTATTAGCATATATTCTTGATATGTTAACACTGAGATAACATTTGAATTAAACAGACGAAGCTTGGTATGTATATTCAATGATCGTAATTTCCAAATGTTAGATAATCTATTGAAGGCGCTAGCTGCCAAAGCAATTCTAGTATGGATTTCTCTTGTTGTGTCACCATCCTGAGTCATTTTACTGCCTAAATAATTGAAACTTTCAACTTTCTGTAGTTTTTTCCCCGTTCAAGATGATATCAAAGGTCTCGTTAGAAAAGTTCATAGCTTTAGTTTTAGAGGCATTTATTTGGAGACCAATTTTAACCGAGAGATGACACAAATTATTTATTGCTTCTTGGGATTGTCTTGGTGTTGAACTTAAGAATGCTACATCATCTGCGAAATCCAGGTCCCCCAGGAATTTTCCATTTGTCCATTTTATACCCAATTGTTCATTGTGGGTATAGTTTCTCATAACCCAATCAATAGCTATTCCAAAAAGTAGTGGTGACATAATACAGCCTTGTTTCACCCCTGTTTCTACTGTAAACCATTCTGTATTCCCTTTATTTGTTCTAACACAACATCTTGCATTGTCATATAGCGCTTTGATTATATTCACATATTTTGTTGGAAAACCATAGATTGTAAGTATCTTCCACAATGATGGGCGGTGTAGACTATCAAAGGCTTTTTGAAAATCGACGAAGGTGATAATAAGTGGCGATTGCCTTTCCACTGATTCTTCTATAATTGTTCTTAGTGTGAATATTTGATCAATACATGATCGTTTCGGCCTGAAACCCGCTTGTTCTTCTCTGATCTTTTCGTCAGCATGCAATTTAAGTCTTTCTAACATCATGCAACATAATAATTTTCCAGGTACTGATAATAGAGATATACCACGCCAGTTATTACAGTCTGATAGATCACCTTTCTTCGGTAACTTTACAATAATACTGTCTTTCATTTGTTGTGGTGGTTGTTCTTCTCTCCATACTTCATTTATAATATCTAAAATTCTCAAGAGGTTGTTGTCATTAACTGCTTTAATCATTTCCCCTGAAATTTCGTCAACTCCAGCAGCTTTAAAATTTTTTAATCTTTTTAACGGCTTGTTTGATCTCGTCCAGCGTGAATTCATCGCAAGTTATTGGCAAAGTGGTTGTGGATGTTTCATTATTAAAATCAGGTGTTACTGTTGGTGGTGGTCTGTTTAGCACCTCCATGAAGTGCTCAGCCCATCTCTTCATTTGTTCTTTTTCTGTTGGTATTGAATTCCCTAATTTACCTTTAACAGGTGTTTCCATAGCAGTAGGCTGGTGACATAGTTGTTTTGTAATTTGATAAAGGCACCTACTATTACCAGTTCTTGCAGCATTTTCAGCTTCTACGGCCAGTTCATTGATGAAATGTCTTTTATCTCTTCGAGTTTTTGTCTTCACTTCTTTATTTAACAAGTTATAAGTTAGTTTGCAAGATTCAACTGCATTATGTGTACTTGCCGCTAGTAGTTTAAGTTTTGCTGTTTTCCTTTCTTGTATTTTATCCCAAGTATCTTCTCTCATCCATTTTTTCTTTTTATGTACTAGGTATCCGGTGGTCGCTACAGCTGCTTCTGTCATTGCTGTTCTCAGTTGTTCCCATTTAGTATCGATTGTCTTGGTGGTGATATCGTTGTCAATTTTGCCTAAAGCATCGAAATAGTTGTTCATTTTGACATTATATTCCTTCTTTATATCATTTGATTGCAGTCTGTGTACATCTATTCTTCTATTTTTATTCGGTTGGTATAACTTCTTCAGTTTAATTCTCATTTTAGCTATGCAGAGGTTATGATCGCTTCCGATCTCTGCACCTCTGTATGCTCTGACGTCTTGAACTGATGAGCGAAATTTAGCGCTTATGCAGAAGTGATCTATCTGGTTCTTAGTTCTGCCATCAGGTGAATTCCATGTTATCTTGTGGATATTCTTATGTGGAAAGATGGTGTCTGCCACAACGAGGTTTGATATTTCACAAAGTTCTAGAAGTCTTTCGCCATTTTGATTCATACAGCCTATGCCATGAGTACCGAGATATCTTTGTACTCCATCGTTGTTGTCACCTACTTTGGCGTTAAAATCACCCATGACTGCTATTATGTCATGCTTGGGTATTGTGTTGATGGTACTTAGAAGTGCTTCATAGAAGTCATCTTTTGTGGTATCAAGAGCGTCGTTAGTTGGTGCATAACATTGTACAATTGAGAGCTTGAAAAATCGTGTCTGAAATCTAGCTAATATTAGCCTCTCATTGATAGGTACCCAGCTGATAAGCGATGCTGCTGCTTTCTGTGTCATTAGGATGGCTACTCCCTCTGTGTGACGATTATCATTACTACCAGAGTATATAATTTGCTTTTTTTCTTCTGAAATATATTTTATGCCCTTCCCCGTCCATCTACACTCGCTGACACCCAATAAGTCCAACTTATAATTATCCATTTCTTTAATTACTTCTTCCAATTTTCCGTCTTGATACATAGTTCTTACATTCCAGTATCCAATTTTAGAAATCTCCTTAGCCCCCAAGATATTAGAGTGAGTCATGTTTACTGTCGAGCCTGGTTCTGTTTCGGTAACAATAGCTTGTTTTACGATAGTGAATTGTTAACTCACTGATCAACCCTCCGATCCAACCGACCGATTCAAGGGTTTCGAGGTCAGTTATAGGAAAATATCTACACCACTAGATACTCTGGTGTATCTCTTATTCTCTAATTTAACATAACATGGTGATATCCATCGAAATATACACATTCCTGATGTTTTTCTTTCGGCGTCTAAGGTGAGAAACGAATTTCACCTCCATCTTTCACCTCCATCTATTATTATTTATTATTATTATTATATATATATATATATCTATATATATATATATATATATATATATATATATATATATATATATATATATATATATATAGGCCTCTGTGTGTGTGTGTGTGCGTGTGCGTGTGGCCATTGGCATATATTCTACAGATGGTGATATGGGTATACTGGATTCGTTTCGCTATGCTAGCAGTAGGCAGTTGTGATGATAAGTTACTCTGATCAACCTTGACAATACAACATCCTGGTGACAAACAGATGATTGATGGTCTAACGTCTGATGAACACATCTCACGCCAACAGCCGTGCATCAAACTGAAGTTTTATTTACATGAATGAGCGGCAACAATTGAAATATGATAGTATGCCCAACCGTCCCTTGAGGCTGGCAACTTTATACCTCACAATTTTCTACGGCAAAATTCTCTCCGTCGTCCTCATTCATTTCCCATATTCTCTATCTTCGTTGATTCTGCTTCTGAAATTACTACTGTCTCTACGGTCAAGGTGGTTATAACTTGAGAACCACTGTTATCTCACTACTCGCTGTTCCTACTTTGGTTCTGCTTTATCGCTGTTGCACTTCTATCTCCTTGATACGAAAAATATCTAGTAAAACGACTTGATGTATCATTAGCAAGACTGGTCTACCACCAAGGATGTTTCTTTTTATCAATGTCTACTGTTTCACACTTCTCATGGCTAGCTACTGTTTTTTGTTTCTTCTTATTATTCTAAAACAGTTTATGTGCTTCGCGAGACCTGACATACCTGTCATCTGTCGTCTTGAAAAGCAACATAATTTCTTGAACTGGCGAGACTGTCTCTCTCTTGTCCACTGAACAACAATAGGACTGTCGTCTACTTTATATTACTTAACATATTACTTACTGTTCTTAGTCTTCTATCATTTACTAGACACAGTATTAAGGTCTTTGTCTTGTGTGGACTGACCTATACTGTATAATAGGGGAACAACAGAAGTGATTGCGTCATTAATAGGCTGGACTGCCCATGGTAAATTTCTGGTGTTATGTGTTGCGGGTCGCACTAGTGACCAGTCATCGAAGCATCATTTTTTTGGTGATGCCTAGATGGCAGGGAGGATAGTGTGATTCGCTTGCATAGCTAGGCGGGGTTGTCGTACGGAAGGTCCTGGGTTCGAGTCCTAGGTAAGCCACTCACGTCTGTTGTTTTTCTGTTGTCTAGTTTTCTGCTTCTGTATTTCTTACGAGTGCCAGAAAACATACCTTTATGTTTGTCTAATATTTATTTACTGTTTACAGGCCTCGAGTTTCCCTTCCTTATGTGTTATAGACCTTTGAACATTCTTAAGTAAAGTAACATGTTCTCTGAAGTTCGCAAATTCGAATGTGATGACCCCTTTTAGATCAGCTATTGTTTTGGGTGGGTTGACGTAAACAACTGATTTGAGGTAGTGTGGTAAAATGCACCGTTTTAACCCTCCAGCTCAAATTATAATGATAATACTGTATTTGAATTTTGCTCCAATACGCCAAGATAGATTATCTACACATCCCGCCACCATTGCTCTACCCTGCTCATATTGGACACTACTTGTATTTTTTTTAACTAACGTATTCTAAGAATCTATTATTAGTTACAACATGCGACAGTTGTCATTAGACGTCGTTTTTTTTTCAGAACGGGGCAAACTGCAGCTGAGAAATAAATAACTACATTTGAAAAATACTCGAGTAATAAATTACAGTAGTTATATTTTTTCTTTTCAAGAACGTCGCATTTTCAAAAAAAAAAAAAAACGCCAGCGAGCGGCTTGCGTTTTGAATCTATTAACGCCACGCGATGGTACCCATCCCTATTACTAAAGGCTTTTTCGTTACTCAGTACTAATTTTTAAATATAACATAAAACCGTTTTGGCAGTCGGCAAACACGTGTTTCGTCTTCAAAAAAAAGACGGGAGATAGAGAGAAGAGGGGGGGGGGGTGTTAGTATGGAAAAGTCTAAACCCACTTGGGTATTGTCAAACTGAAACAAATGAGTGCAGGGGAGAGAAAAGGGGCAAAAGAAAAACTTAGCAGATAGACGGACACACTGATATCCCAGCTCAATTTAAAAGTTACATTTTTCTAGTCGCGTTGGTTGGAAACAAGTCAAATTGGCTTGCCTCATTTTGATAGACACTACTAGTGAGGAAGGGAGAGGTAACTTTGAAGTTTTGCCAGCCTAAAGCGACACATAGTCTAAATATTAATATTAGAATCAGACTGACGAACTTATTGATAAACGTACATAAATGTTTGGGATTTTCAAAAAAGAGTCAAATCGGCGTAGTTTAAACTGATTGGCTAATGTTAGTATAGACATAGAGGGAATAAAACTAATGCTTCTGCTTTGCAGGGTGCCACTTGACAAATATTTCCTACAAGCAAGGTTCAAGGCAAGGCAATTAGTGACCGAATTTGCCTTTGCGTCTGAAGCAGCAGCTATCTAGAGTTGACCCATTGATAGCCTGTTAACCTTTAAACAAATTGTGTGATTTATTTCATTGATTGCGGTAAGATGAATAACTTTTTAAATACATTATTAGATGTAGAGGCCAACCCAGATAGAGCGCCATAACCTTGTGTGTACGACATTTGCCTTTGTGGAAGATTGCGACATACTAGGAGCACAGGCATGTCTAAGCAGACTTAGGAAGCAAATCAAAATAAACTTGAGTTGAATAATATCATACATTATTTGGATTGTAAGACCAGAAAGTCACTGGCAGGCCTATTGGTATATTAACTCTGTAGAAAAAGAAAAGATTGTATTTCAGCTGAAGATGAAGATGATGTATAGTGACAGGGGCGTTGAGACTATGTGGAAAAGAAGATGCCCACTGGTTTATGAAGAAGTCACAGTAACGTTAAAGACTGTAGCTAAATTGGTTAGCTCATTTATCTGATCACAATACATGTTTAATGATGTTAAATTGGTAGTGGTGGAGCTAATTAACTAGAGACTTAGGGAGGCTTGTTCCTCTTGTTTCAGGGTTACATCACCCAGTATCAAGTTGATCAGAAGCCGGAGCTGCAGAACTTGAGGCAACCTACCGGTTGTTTCTATATCGAAGCCTAAGAGTATTAGCAGTATACACTGTAGTGAAGCAGTGTGCAGTTTTCTCGAGCAAGTCATTCAGTGTCAACAAGAATTCACAGATAAGCAAAAATCTTGCGGGCTTATATGCAAACTCAAATGTGTTTAATCTCCACCCTATTCAGAAACAGTTTGTGATATGATGCAAAAACCAGTTTTTCCCAATCTTGACTCTTCATAGAACAGTATTTTCCAACAGGGAATAAACGTTTATAAACATTAACATATTAAGATATATTGGACAGATGTCCTTCTTGTGTATTTAATTTGGTATAAAACCATATTTTCAATTTTAAGTCTTAAACATTCCTGTCCTAAAAAATTTGAGGGACAGGAAATTAAAATTGTATATACATATATATCATAACTTTAAACCCAGTCTTGTTTTATTCGATTTTAGTGAGTTAAAATTGTATTTGTTTAACACAATTATCACAACATTTTTCATTACCCTAGACACCAAGCCATATAAATACATCATAAACACTAGATATCCAAAATAAATCACAGAGTGAGATCGTAGGGTGGAAGCAGTCAGGTACCCTGAGAACATCATAATCAACTATTAGACTCAGGGACTTGCATAGCTGACCTCACTGTGTAGACACATACTGACTACTTCTCTTTAACATCCAAACCCACCACAGGTAGGCCCATGTGACGTATAATGGAAATATAGCCTACATTATCTGACAGCCCTGTAATTTCGTTAGCGTTCTATGATTTGCTAGTAAAAGTCAAGCGTTTTTCTGCCTTCATTACTCACTTTTAATCCACGCCTCTTTTCCTTGAACGTAAACAAACGGAAAGTATTACCAACTTCCGTGACCTGCCAGTCATAACAGGGCGAATCAAGTTTGTTTACCTGAGTTTCTCACGCGAGCTGATCTGTCAATCATCGGATATCAGACAGACGCACGTGGAATAACACTTGACCTTTTTGAAGTGAGCCGCTCGGGCAAAAATAATTCCCCGAGTACCCTTTGATGTTCGTACATACATGGAGAGACAACTCTGGGATCTCCAGAAGCAGGCAAATCTCGGAAGAAACCCGTTACACGGTTCCAAGTCTCCGTTGTTGATTAGCAACGCCGACAGATCGACCGCAAAAGCCTTTTATCTGGGGAACGTAGTTTCCTGATTTTTCTGCTATGCACTATAGTGTGAAAAGTAACGTCATCTATAGATCTTCTTCTTCTTCGATCCTTAACCACCGACCGTCAAAGCAGTCAGTGGCCGTCACGCCTAGTGGCGTCTTGTAGGGCAACAACAAATTGATTCCACTTTGCTCGATCGGCGGCCATCCTTCGTTCAGTGCCCCAACTCTGGTTCATTCTTTGCATCTCAGCCTCCACAGTCCTCCGCCAAGTTGTTTTTGGTCGGCCTCTCTTTTGTTTTCCTTCAGGGGTCCATAGCATAGCTGTTCTTGTGATGGCATCGGGGTCTTCCCTGAGGACTTGGCCAACCCAGCTCCAGCGTCTGCCAGCTACGATGGTGTGCATGTCCCCCCGCTTGCTCCGAGCAAGCAGATCCCGGCTGATGTTGACATTCGGCCAAAAGATTCGGAGAACTCTTCCCAGGCATGTTGTGTGAAAAGAGGACAATCTCGACATTTCCCTCTCTGCAACTCTCCAGCTCTCCGCGCCACAGAGAAGCACAGAAAGCACACAGCTCTGATACAATCCTAATCCTGCGCCCGTGCTGCACCGAGAGGACCTCCTGATGTTGCCCAGACCAAAAAAGGCTGCCCCTGCCTTGTTCACTCTGCCGCCGACGTCCTTGCCTGCTCCGCCGCCTGGTGTCACCATGCATCCCAGGCATGCGAAGGCATCCGTCTGCTCCAGCCGCCGATTCCCCACTGATGTGGGCCCAGAGTTGCTCACATTGAGCGTCATGACCTCTGTCTCCCTTAGATTGATGTTCAAGCCCACCCGCTGGCTATACCCACCAAGTCCATCCGTTTTTTCCTGGATGTGCCGATGTGAACGTGCCAGCAGCGCAATGTCATCTGCATACCCCAGATCCTCCAATGCAGAAAATGCTGTCCATCCCATTCCTCTTGGATCGCCCTCTGCCGGCAGGCGCACCACCCAGTTAACGACTGTTAAAAATAGAGTGGTTGATAAGGGGCATCCCTGTCGTACTCCTGTATTCACTTCAAAGGCTAGGCCGCTCTGCCCAATGCTGTACGCAAAGTTGGCACAAAGGCTTTCTATGACTGACACCATGCAGCTTGGAACTCCACAAGCCTTCAGTATCTTCCATAAACTGTCCCTATGCACACCGCCAAAAGCCTTTTGAAAATCAATCAGCCCGTTGGGACACATCTTCTGTTCCCTCCAAATCCCGCCCGCCCCTTCCCCAGCCTATGGTCTACTGCTTCCGAGATCCTCTGTACAACTATCCTGCCCAGTATTCCGCTGGGAACCGAGAGAAGAGCCACTCCTCTCCAACTATTGCAGTCCGCAAGATCTCCCCTCCCGGGCAATCTGACAATTATTCCTTTTCTCCACTCCGCTGGTGCTGTCCCCGCCCTCCAGACCTGTGCAAACAGTGGTTCTAATAGTTCTGCCGCCAGCTCTGGGTCTGTCCCAAACAGCTCTGCACTTAAGTTATCATGACCAGGAGCCCTTCCATTCTCTAACCCCTTGATTGCTGTGATGATTTCTTCTTTTCGCGGGATGTCTGTATTAACATCTAGATCATTTTCAGCCTCAGGAACATTCAATTGTGTCTCTGGTGGTTCCTTATTCAGAGTCTCTCTGAAATGCTCTGCCCATCCCGTTTCCCGCCCCTCTACTGCCGCGATGAGATTTCCCTGCCCATCTCTTACTAATGTAACACTGTTTGCACCTCGTTTTCCACCGATGACCTTAGTTATTTTGTATACTGTGCTTTGTTCATTTCCCAGCGCTGCCCCCTCTGAAATATTGTTTACTTTACTGGATAACATTTAGTAGGAACTATGTTCTTTTTTTTACTGTCTATTCTGTAACATAGTGCTAACCTTTGACCTTTGGGGTTATTAACTTGTTGGTTTTTTTTTTCTCAGTAGGGGGGGGGGGGGGGGGGGGGAGCACATGTATTCTATTATTTTTCTATATATGTAATTCTGAATTTATTTGATCTTTCTTTAGATATTCGGTGTTGTAAAGTTTAATGATAATAAACAACAAAAGAACTTAACTTTGTGTGTTGGTCAGACTCATACCCAATTTACCATAGTTTTTTTTTTTCATGTTTGTGTGTCTTGTGGTCACATAGTTGCTACTCTGCTAGAAACAACTCTCTCTTGTTCTGACAATGGAATGCCATCTAATTCAGGCATCAAGAATGTTCGCATCATATGAAAGTAGGTTTCACCTGCTACTGTGTTAGGAAAGAAATATGGACCAATTAATCTCTCTCTCCAAGAAGCGGCCCATATTATAATTCGTAGATCATTTTACACATGTCCTTCCGTTACCCAATGTGGGTTTTCAATGGCCCAATATCGTGCAATATGTCTGTTGAGTGAATCATTAAGCTTCATCTATGAACATGATACGTTTTTCAAGCCGCCTGTGCTACACAGACTACTCACAGTACTCTATGCGACGGGCTTGGTCATCGCCGTGCAGTTCTTGAACTGAGTGGATTTTGTACTGGTGAAAATAATTTATGGAAAGAAATGTCTAATAGAATCCACTGAAACACTTGTTTATTGTGTCACATGTCTAATTTGATTTATGAGAGTTGTTTTCCAGAAGTGCACATACCCGTGCAGAGGTTTCTACTGCAGATCATAAATGCTTCCCGTTTCTTTGAAACGCAGTCAATCTACCAACAGATCTATGATAGATTGGGGCCTGCCAGGATGCTTGACAACTGTTCAGCATCTATATTGTTTCTTCTTTATTTAATTTATGAGCCAAGTGCTGTATATCAATCTGTTATATATATATATATATATATATATATATATATATATATATATATATATATATATATATATATATATATATATATATATATATATGTTTGTGTGTTGTGTGTGTCAAGACCCAACGTAATCGGGTGGGGGAAGGTGCTAGCTGGCTACCCCCCACTCGTAGAGCTATAGCACTGTTCGTGCTGGATTTAACTTAAGATAAACAATGGCTCGTGTACACTAAGGGACAACGCGAACAATGGCTGACACGAGACAATAAGGCTTCCAAAACAGCTAATATCCCTTTATTAGGAACAACACCATCTGGCCACAACCGGCCATGATGAAATGCAAAAATATAAATAGACTGACTAACTACCTCTCTAGAATACTGACACCAAGACAAGGCTCTAATGGCAGGTGCTGTCTCACGAAATTCCATTCAAGATGGACAGCACGCAAGCTGGCTTGGAGACGTCCACACAGGACGGTAGTCGAACGATGAATGACTCGGCGCTGAACCCCTTGGCGCCAAAATACGAGCTGATCACATAATCTCGATCGCTCGTCTATATATCGTCAGCCCTTTGGCGGCTTCCGAATGGCTTACGAACAAGCGGTTACTCGTATTGCGAAAGAGCGCCGTGACAATATATATATAAATTAATATCTATGATAACGGAAGACGTTTGAAAAGCTTGACACTGGTTAAACAAGGATAAAGGTAGTCCCATAATATTTACTGCCGTAGGGGAGTGCAGAGCTAGAGACATATTACGTCTCAGCTTCATGAGGTGGGTGACTGAATCCCATCCTCCTGCCTTTGCCTTCCTTAACTCAACTACAGATTCAGGTACCTATTTACAAGTGTGTAGTCTGGAGCGTGACGATACCAGGTTTCGAACCCAGTAACTTTATTTCGAGAAGCAAGCGCCCTAACTACTCTGCCAATGTTCCGCTCTTTACGCTGGTAGCGTGACATTTTAATGCGGTGCACACGATTTACACGATTTACCAGCCGTACTACCCAGCGTTGTTCGGGTGCTTTATGGTATACTGCATAGTTTTATGATATAACGCCACACTCGTACTAAATAACTAACAGGTAAAGGTCGTCCAATAGCACATACTGCCGTAGGGGAGTGAAGTGTTAGGGACTTCCCTTTACAACGCCAGCATCGAGAAGTAGGGTCACCAGTTCCCTTCATTGTTGCCTTTTCCTTCCCTAATTCATGATCAAAGTCAGGAATCCATTTGCAGCTGGGTAGACTGGAGTGTGACGATAACGTGAATTAAAGCCGGCATTTTTGCCGCGTGAGACCAGTGCTCTGACCACTCTGTCAATCGATCGCTCAAATAAGTAACAGCAACGAAATAACCAACAACTACCAAATAAAAAAATAACGACCAAATAACCAGCAGCAACAAAATAGCCAGCAACAATCAAATAACCAACAGCAACTAAATAAGCAAGCATCCAATAAATCAAAAATAACAAACAAACAAAAAACAAAAGCAAGGAAACGACCAACCAAAGTAACATGACCTAATCTACCAACGTCCTTCAGTAAAGACAACCCTCTGTCCAACGTCATGGATGAGGACAGATATGATCCGCAGTACTGCCTCTGAACACTTCTTTTTTTTTTTAAGACGTGTTAGTTTTGTAACTTTGCCATATTAGTCAGAAAATTAGATTTGACCTATAGCACGCAGTCTATTTGTCATTCTAGTGAACTCTCTTGGGGGAAAAAACTGTTTAGTCTATCGTGAGATTCGATTTCCCGCCACCTTTGACTGCCAGATCGACCCCGAACTTAACCAGCTTAGTCATAAAAGTAGACTCTGGTTTGTGCAATAAAATAGTACATCTCTAGATGATGGTTTGTGCAATAAAATAGTACATCTCTAGATGCTGGTTTTTACAATAAAACAGTACATCTCTAGATGCTGGTTTTTACAATAAAATAGTACACCATAGATGATGGTTTGTGCAATAAAATAGTACATCCATAGATGATGGTTTGTGCAATAAAATAGTACATCCCTAGATGATGGTTTGTGCAATAAAATAGTACATCCCTAGATGATGGTTTGTGCAATAAAATAGTACATCCATAGATGATGGTTTGTGCAATAAAATAGTACATCCCTAGATGATGGTTTGTGCAATAAAATAGTACATCCCTAGATGATGGTGATAAAGTTGATAAAGTTGGATTTTTATGCCCGTTAATGATATCCACCAAAAGATAGATATAAGTGGATGGAAGCAGACATCATCATCATCATCAGTTGATAAGATCTCTATGGTGTTGTTTGCTCCACTGTAGTGTATGGAATGTCAACTTGACCTACGCAGTGGTGTGTAGACATGGATTGAGTGTATAATGTGCGAATGATGATAAAGGTTCGTGGTGTTGACAAAAAATGTTCTTTTCTCACACTCATGTATGGCTGGAAGTCATCGACACCAACGACTGTGTACCTTTTCTAAAGTTTAATTGGACGTACACACTCGACAGCACAGATAGTGACAAATCACAGGTTGCCATAATACATCATAGTACAGTGGATAAATGGTCTTGCAATGTTACATGGGCACTCATGTAGAATAAGTGTATAATGGACTGTCAGTAGCCAAGCACTCAGTATCGCCCATACATATATCATCTGACTTCACTGACTGAGCACGTCAGCTTATAAACAATATTTCAGATGGCTTCTAAACCTAATCTCGTCTAGCGACGATTCTTCAACATAATGTTCAGCACATATTTTTCCATATAATAATATTGAACCGCTAGCAATGGGTTCTCATGTGTAGCAGTGATCTCTGGACTGATCAAGCGATAATACGGGCATCCCTTTTCTCTTCTTGAAAGTCACTCCATGTTTTGGTTCCAAGATGGCTTCACTCGTGAGCTGTCACTCACGTTTGGATACAGATAATGAATCTGTCCTAAAGTTAGTCATTCATAAAACATTTCATTGCTCTGTAGATTTGATCATGAACAATTGACTGCAATCTACAGGATATAGTGCTGCTAGGAATCGAAGTCGTTTTCATCGAGTCAAATATATTCTCTTAGACATTCAAATCGTAACTATCGAAAATGGTGGCTTCGATCGAGAGTTCATAAGAGTATCTTTGATTACCTTGGTATAGGAAATATGAAACTGCCATTCCTTGGCAATACGACTAAACACTGGGGTAAAGCATACACGATAGGTTTAGACGACTATCACCTTCCCCACAAATACTGAGATCACTTTTTCCCCGGCGACAGGCCGACATGGAAAACACACACAGTCCCTCTCAGGACGAAGCCAAATCACACCACACTCTAGCGACACATCCGCCGAATAGCCTTCGACCTCTCTAGAGACAACAGAACATATAGTTCGACTTAGATATGTAAAGATATACAGATATAAGACAGACTCGTCCTACTCAGACAAACAATACACATAAATTCAGGCCATAGATATTCTGAAGCAAGAACAATCTATTATTACCCAAACAACGAATAAATCGCAGTAAAATGGATTTATCCGCGGAGTTTGATCGAAAGAGCCGACACAACTTTCAAGGGAAGTAACACAATAATGACTTTCCCTTAAGCACTATTTTGCTTTCAAAATATTTGCGAAGATAACAAGAATACCAATGTATAATATTGTAAGATATCAAAGACTGCACGTAACAGTCTTACCACACCTCCCGGGAAAAAAAAAATGGAACATTTTTTTTTCTTTTTGAAATACATCTAGGAGCAACGTACAATAGGCTCACAACGCATGAATAATGCGCAGATGAAAATATCAGGAATACCTATAACGCCTAATATGAGGCTAAGTCGACTTATGGAGCGACTGGTGAGAATGTGTCTCATAAACTGAGAGAAATTATTTCTCTACAAGTATATTTTTCCAGGAAGGTGTCATCAAAGTATAATACAATTCTGGCAATTACACAATGCCTAAAAAATTCATATCATCATTTCGTATTAGATATCTTAAATTTATGATTTATGAAGAAAAAATCATCAAAGCACAGCGGTGAATAAACATCAATGAACCGCTATGTAGTGATACAATCATTATATTATTAAATTACAAATGTGTATCTATCATGATATAGAAAAGGAACTACTATAGAACTAGACATATCAAGAAGTCTAAGCCCTAATAGTTATGTGGAATCATGTGGGCATCTTGACAGAATGTCTGCCATCACATTATCTGATCCACGAATAGCTCGCACAGAGAAGTGAAAAGGTTGAAGAGCAATTGCATATCGAGTAGACCTCGAGCTCTTCAAATTCTTACTCTGTATAGCAGTAAGAGCTTTTTGGTCGGTTTCTACTATGAAATGTGCGCCCAGAAGGAATCTCTGTAGTTTGAGGATCGACCAAACCATAGCTAATAGCTCACGGTCTAAAACCGAATAATTCCTTTCTGCCGCATTAAGTTTTCTGGAAATATACATTACAGGATGCAGAGTTCCAGAGTACTCTTGTATTAGTGCCGCTCCAATCCCAGTGGATGAAGCGTCACTACGAAGAACGAATGTCTTATCTTTAGTAGGTAGCACTAAAATAGGTGGTGTTGAAAGCAATGTTTTAATCTTATCCAGAGAGCATTGGCATTCCTGAGACCAGTGGACCACATTAGGCGAACCTTTCTTTAGAAGTGTTGAGAGAGGTGCCATGATAGAGGATAGATTCTGAATGAATCTGCCATAAAATTGAATAAGACCTAACAGACTTCTCACCTGTTTTTTAGTCTTAGGGATTGAGATGTTAAGTATCTTACTAGTATTATGGTCCTCTGTCTTTAGGAAACCATGACCAACTCGGTGGCCTAGGAAAGAAATTTCGCTAAAACCAATATAGGCTTTAGAGGGTTTCGCTGTCAGGTTGTGCTCACGCAAAGTAGACAGCAATTCATCTAACCCTGAATAGTGATCTTCCCAAGTATCGCTGAAAAGACAGATGTCGTCTAGATATGCAATGACATCTGACAGATAAGATAGGATTCGGCGCATCATGCGTACGAACGTAGCTGGTGCGTTCATAAGACCGAAAGGCATAAAATTCCATTGGAACAAACCTCTAGGTGTTGAAAAAGCCGTGAGAGGTTTGGCGCGTTCAGATAAAGGAACTTGCCAATATCCTTTAGACAAATCAAGTTTAGTGAAAAAATGAGATTTGGAGAGTCGAGTAAGTAGCTCTTCCAGTAAAGGCATAGGTTCGGCATCGAACTTAGTTACTTGATTCAATTTTCGATAGTCAACGCAAAGACGTATGTTATTGTCTTTTTTACGCACAATAACCATCGGCGAAGAATATGCAGAGGTGGATGGTTCGATTATTTTCAAATCTATCATCTCATCCAACTCTTTCTCGACCTGTGCTTGAAAATGTATAGGTATAGGATAAGGTCTAACCCTAATAGGAGTATGGTCAGTTAGAACAATGTCATGTTGAATGACATTCGTTTGTCCAGGGATGTCAGTGAGTACATCCTGAAATGTTTGCAACATAGTTGAAACTTGTCGCTGTTCTCCTAGAGACAAATCAGGAGAGACAGTAACGTTCTTCCATGATTCACTGGAATGAAGTGGGATCATTGGAAGAGGAAGATTTACATCTGAAAAACTTGTTTCCTCATCCTGTATCACGGATAGTGATGAGTAATGACCATGTTGTACTGGAGAATTGTCCGTTGCTTGGAAAATGGGTTGCAAATAATCCGGACGTTCATGGAATTCAGTAAGCATATTGATGTGGAAGGTTTTATGCTTCCCATCAATATCGACAATATAGTCGACATCGGAAATTTTCGATATTATATCGTACGGACCTTTCCAAGAAATAAGTAATCTGTTTTCCCTACAAGGTAGTAATACAAATGCTTTGTCACCAGGACAAAGTTGTCGTAAGCATCTCTTCTTATTGGCAAATTGCCTTGCCTTCTGTTTCGCAAATTCAGAAGAAGAAGTTGCTAATTTGCATGCTTCGATAATTTTTTGTCTCAACGCGATGACATATTCGTAGGATGACTTTGTGTCATCGTCAATATTGTCAGATGTTATGAGATCGTGAAGCAACGACATAGGGCCACGCGGACGCGCGCCAAAGACGAGTTCAAGGGGAGAAAATCCCGTATGTTCATTGGGTACCTCTCTGTAAGCGAAGAGGGCCGCAGGTAAAACTCTGTCCCAGTCTTGAGGATGATCCTCAGTTATCTTCCCCAGTAAGTTTTTAAGTGTTCTATTAAGGCGTTCGACCATACCATTAGACATTGGATGGTAGATACTACTTAAAGATCTATCTATCTGCAGAGTAGACATTACTTGAGACATGGTATCTGATATTATTTGGGTGCCATGGTCTGACAATATCTCTCCGGGGAACCCCAGACGAGAAAATATAAGCCAAAGAGCATCTGCAATATCAGCAGTAGTAATGCTCTTCAGAGGAATAGCCTCTGGCCAACGTGTGCACATATCAACACACGTCAAGATAAACTGATGTCCTCTGGCAGACTTGATCTTAAATGGACCAATAATGTCTATGGCCATTTTTTGAAACGGCCGAATAGGAATGTCCGCCGCCTGAATGGGTGCAGCATGCCGTGGACCTTTGGATTTAACTTCCTGACATACTTTACAAGATCGACAATAAATACGTATGTCCTTGTTTACCAATGGCCAAAAGAAAGCCGCAAGGACTCTTGACTTAGTACGGGAAAAACCCATGTGTCCAGCACACTGAGAGTCGTGAGCGTGCTGCAAAATTTTAACTCTCAAATTCTTGGGAACCAGGATTTGAGAATGACTTGACGTAATGGAGTCTTGAACCATACGTACAAGTACGCCATTCTTCTTTGTAATCCACGATTTACGACTTGTGTCTTTATTCGGATCACCTTTAGTTGCAAGAATGAAGAATTTCTTCAGAGTGGGATCATCTTCTTGCTGTTTTATAAACGAGTCACGAGAAATTACCAAGGGATTATCTTGGTTATGCACTTCATTATCTTCAGTAGATGAAGTTTGAGGCATATTAAGAGCCTGAGCTCTAGTGACTACAGCGTTAGCAATCTGCATGTTTTGCCTTTCCCACGTGGAAATTTGTTGCGGAGTGCATTCCTTGACTCCATGAATGCGACCGATGATGAGGTCAGCGATCGGATTCGGAAGAAGACATGCGTGTACATCTCCTGTAAAGAAAGGAGTAGCAATCCTAATGATAGCAGTAGAGTATTTCTCTAATGTGCCGCCAAATGTTACACATTTGACTACTTGTCCAGTGGCACGGGAAGGATCTACGAGTGACTGCCTAACACCAATTGTGGTGCATCCAGAATCAAATAGCACAGAGACTGGATTGCTATTCACTAAACCCTTATGTAAGACAAGAGAACCTCTTCCATCATGCGCGACTGATGCTGGAAGAGCAGGAAGAGGATGGCCACAGCTTAAAGTAGACACTGTGGTTGGCTCAAATAACGTTTTGCATTGGGGGCACTGAGATGCTCTCCCAAAATCAAAAGCGGCACATGCCATATTACTAGCATCATTATTATCTTTACTCTGTTTATAGGCTTCATGGGACTCTTGTTGTGCAGAGTTTGCCTGAAAATGTGGTTTATGTCTTTTGTTTTGAGATCTACCTCGGTTATTATCACCTCTGTAGTTATTGTTACCTCTATTGTAACCCCTATTTGGGTTTGAGTCATAGTTCCCTTGGTTACCATTATCATATTCATTATAATGAGTATCTCTGTAATTATGATCTTGTTGACTCCAAGACGGATAACCCTGATAGTTTCTATAATTACTTCCTCTACGGAAATTCCTATAATTATGACCACCCCTGTGTCGAGAGCTATCATGTCGTCTCCAGTTCTTTGAAGAAGAACCCTGAAATGATTGGTTACCTTGGTTTTGATAACTATTATGGTTACCTTTTTTTATCAAATCTGTTTTGAGGTCCCTGAAATCTGTGTGAATAATTGGGATTGTATGGTGTTGCTGAAGCAACTGGCATACTCTCCTTAATCTTAGTGTTGCCAAAAGTCACGTCGGGGTGTGCAGTGACATATTGGGAACAATATTCTTCCATTTCTTTTAGAGATTTAGGTTTACGCTCATGTATAAATTCAAGGAAAGGTTTGTTCACACATGACATAATCTTATCTCTGAGCAACAAATCCATAAGTCCTTCATACGTTTTTTCTGTTTTGGAAAGCTCAATCCAACGATCAACTGTGAGACGTGCCTTTGCAGTGAATTCTGAGAATTCTACACCCGTCTCAGGTACCATCGTTTTAAATAAAAGGCGATAGCCTTCCTCACTTAGCTGATATTTTTTTTATCAAAGCCGCCCTAATGACATCATAATTATCCTTATCTGCTTCTCCTACAAGGCATAATCTAGTCAAAGATTCACCTTTCAAGTTTTCTGATAATTGATTAGCGTATTGTGATTTATCCACATTATGTGTACGACAAGAACGTTCAAATCTATCCAGCCAGAATGTAATATCGTCACTGGACTGATTGAACGGTGGAACCTTAACCTTGTAAGTAGAAGGTTTATCATTACCACTAGATGCCTGATTAACATTACTCATACTTGTCAATCTTAATTTCTCCAACTCAAATTCATGTTCTCTTATTGCTTTTTTTTCTTCAGCCTCTCTGTCTAATCTTTTTTTGTTCAGCTTCCCTGTCTAATCTTTTTTGTTCAGCTTCCCTGTCTAATCTTTTTTGTTCAGCTTCACTGTCTAATCTTTTTTTGTTCAGCTTCCCTGTCTAATCTTTTTTGTTCAGCTTCACTGTCTAATCTTTTTTGTTCAGCTTCACTGTCTAATCTTTTTTGTTCAGCTTCCCTGTCTAATCTTTTTTGTTCAGCTTCACTGTCTAATCTTTTTTGTTCAGCCGCAGCTTCTCTTTCCAATACTGGCCATCAGTTGATAAAGTTGATAAAGTTGGATTTTTATTCCCGTTAATGATATCCACCAAAAGATAGATATAAGTGGATGGAAGCAGACATCATCATCATCATCAGTTGATAAGATCTCTATGGTGTTGTTTGCTCCACTGTAGTGTATGGAATGTCAACTTGACCTACGCAGTGGTGTGTAGACATGGATTGAGTGTATAATGTGCGAATGATGATAAAGGTTCGTGGTGTTGACAAAAAATGTTCTTTTCTCACACTCATGTATGGCTGGAAGTCATCGACACCAACGACTGTGTACCTTTTCTAAAGTTTAATTGGACGTACACACTCGACAGCACAGATAGTGACAAATCACAGGTTGCCATAATACATCATAGTACAGTGGATAAATGGTCTTGCAATGTTACATGGGCACTCATGTAGAATAAGTGTATAATGGACTGTCAGTAGCCAAGCACTCAGTATCGCCCATACATATATCATCTGACTTCACTGACTGAGCACGTCAGCTTATAAACAATATTTCAGATGGCTTCTAAACCTAATCTCGTCTAGCGACGATTCTTCAACATAATGTTCAGCACATATTTTTCCATATAATAATATTGAACCGCTAGCAATGGGTTCTCATGTGTAGCAGTGATCTCTGGACTGATCAAGCGATAATACGGGCATCCCTTTTCTCTTCTTGAAAGTCACTCCATGTTTTGGTTCCAAGATGGCTTCACTCGTGAGCTGTCACTCACGTTTGGATACAGATAATGAATCTGTCCTAAAGTTAGTCATTCATAAAACATTTCATTGCTCTGTAGATTTGATCATGAACAATTGACTGCAATCTACAGGATATAGTGCTGCTAGGAATCGAAGTCGTTTTCATCGAGTCAAATATATTCTCTTAGACATTCAAATCGTAACTATCGAAAATGGTGGCTTCGATCGAGAGTTCATAAGAGTATCTTTGATTACCTTGGTATAGGAAATATGAAAACTGCCATTCCTTGGCAATACGACTAAACACTGGGGTAAAGCATACACGATAGGTTTAGACGACTATCACCTTCCCCACAAATACTGAGATCACTTTTTCCCCGGCGACAGGCCGACATGGAAAACACACAGTCCCTCTCAGGACGAAGCCAAATCACACCACACTCTAGCGACACATCCGCCGAATAGCCTTCGACCTCTCTAGAGACAACAGAACATATAGTTCGACTTAGATATGTAAAGATATACAGATATAAGACAGACTCGTCCTACTCAGACAAACAATACACATAAATTCAGGCCATAGATATTCTGAAGCAAGAACAATCTATTATTACCCAAACAACGAATAAATCGCAGTAAAATGGATTTATCCGCGGAGTTTGATCGAAAGAGCCGACACAACTTTCAAGGGAAGTAACACAATAATGACTTTCCCTTAAGCACTATTTTGCTTTCAAAATATTTGCGAAGATAACAAGAATACCAATGTATAATATTGTAAGATATCAAAGACTGCACGTAACAGATGGTTTGTGCAATAAAATAGTACATCTCTAGATGATGGTTTGTGCAAAAAATAGTAAATCTCTAGATGATGGTTTGTGCAGTAAAATAGTACATCCGTACATCCCTAGATGATGGTTTGTGCAATAAAATAGTACATCTCTAGATGATGGTTTGTGCAATAAAATAGTACATCTCTAGATGATGGTTTGTGCAAAAAATAGTAAATCTCTAGATGATGGTTTGTGCAGTAAAATAGTACATCCGTACATCCCTAGATGATGGTTTGTGCAATAAAATAGTACATCCCTAGATGATGGTTTGTGCAATAAAATAGTACATCCATAGATGATGGATTGTGCAATAAAATAGTAAATCTCTAGATGATGGTTTTTACAATAAAATAGTACATCCCTAGATGATGGTTTGTGCAATAAAATAGTACATCCAAAGATGATGGTTTGTGCAATAAAATAGTACATCCCTAGATGATGGTTTTTACAATAAAATAGTACATCCATAGATGATAGTTTGTCCAATAAAATAGTACATCCAAAGATGATGGTTTGTGCAATAAAATAGTACAACGCTAGATACCGGTTCAGGGCAATATAATAGTACATACCTAGATGCCGGTTTGTGCAATAAAATAGTACATCTGTAGAAGCCGGCTTGTACAATAAAATAGTACATCGCTAGATACCGGTTTGTGCAACAAAATAGTACATCGCTAAATGCCGGTTTGTGCAATAAAAAGTACATCGCTAAATGCCGGTTTATGCAATAAAATAATACATCCATAGAAACTTTTTGTACAATAAAATTGTACATCGCTAGATACTGGTTTAATCAATAAAATAATGCTTCCCTATATTATTAATCATGTAAGTGAAACGACCTGCAACGAATATTGAAAACAAATATCGCCAGCTTTTCCGGGAAAATACGGAAAATGCGCTCAATGCACAGTGAAAGCAAAATTGAACACTCAGTAAAAGAGTACCCAGGCCTTTAAATTGTTCATGGTCCAGTACCCACTGATTACATGTCATGATAACTTTGACTACAAAGATCCAAAGACGTTGAAATGGTGTGACAAGGAATGAAATGGCTAATGGAGAATTAGTGCCGTGAGCAAGACGTCCAGCAGAAAAAACACAGTATAATTATTTCCCCGTCATGTTTTGGTGGGCTACTTACTCGCATGTAGAATCATTTTCCATACGCCGTAGTTTCGTACTGATCGGAGATCACAGAAAAAAGTTCAAAAACTCATTTCCAATTGTAATTTTGAGGCTGCTTTATATATTATGCTAGCGTTAAAGTTATCAGCGCCAATTTTTAGCTCACTGGCTTAATTAAAAGTAAGTGAATGTTTCAGGGACCGACTATTTTTAAGAACTACACGAACCAGGGCCGGCCTTAGGCCGATTTGACCCAATCAGGCCCCGCTACCAAAGTGAGCCCAGCATTCTGGATACCACCACCAGCTTTGAAAAAAAAAAAAATTGAAAACTTTGTTAAAAAAAGTTTGTGTAAAAATGCGTGTCATGTTTTAAAGTTACAAGTGAAAACAGAAAAATGAAATGAACAATGACTAGCCAGTAACAATTGTCCGACCGGTAAGTACATTTGAACTTGTATATAGCAATTTCACATGCGCGAGTTAGCTCTAGTGTTTACTGAGCAATAACAGAAGATCGCTGCATCAATGCATGCGAAAAATACAGAACACAGCAAAATCCGTGCCAGTTCAATACGGAACTTATATCGTATAGTTTATGTTCCACCCTGTACACACGCATACATATTTCATTTGTTTTTATTTCCATGTATTTATCCATGCACCGAAAGCTCCTCTTGCTTTTTGTATTCTTATTTCGGTATCACCGTCTATTCCTCCAAATCTGTTGATATTGCTGCCAAGATATGTGTACAATCTCATAACAACAACTGTAGTTTTCTCATCATGTACTTTGTTTATTATCTACGTTTGGCACTCATATCACAATATCAGTATGACTATGGTTAACAAAAAAAGGTAGTCTCATAGCAGATACTACGGTAGGGGAGTGAAGTGTTAGAGACTTCATTATACTGTCCAGCATCGAGAGGTGGGGTGATAAGTTTCCTTCATTGCTGCTTTTTCCTTCCTTAACTCATGATCAAAGTTAGGTACCCATTTACAGCTGGGTACACTGGAGCGTGACGAAACCTCGAATGGAACTCGGCACCTTTGCCGTGAGTGACCAGCGCTCTAACCACCCTGTCTGTATGTGTGTTGATGTATTGAAGAGGATATCGATAATAATTTGTCTATATTTTACATCACCTGCAAAGTTACAGAGCTTCATATAAAATGCTGGAATCGCTCAGGATAAATATTACTGTCTGTGTGTAGCTTTCTCATGCCAGTTTGTCGTGAACTAATCGATAAATCGTCACGTTAGTTTGATGTGAACTAATCGACAATTTGTCACGTCATTTTTTTTGTGTGAAGTAAGCGAAAATATTTCATACAAAACTAGAGGACGCAGAATGTTGTGCCCAGTCGATGTTTCTAGTCCAGGGCTGGTGTAAAGTGCTCTTGGGCAGTGCGGCCGCACAGGGCGCCTTCTTGGTGTGACGTCTTGATGTACTGTAAAAAAAAGAATAGTTTAAAAACAGATTAAAATGATAAAAGAACTATTGAAACCGGATTGTTACTGAGTTAAAGTACAAATTATTTTTTATGTTTACACTGATTTCATTTCTTAAATATACGTTTTTCGATTACTCATTGCCTACATTATTTCTTTACACACACAAAAAAAAAAAATTAACATACTAAGCTTTATCCGTAATTCAACATGAATTTTTTTTTATTTTTTTTTAAATTACCTCCCATAAGATTTAATAACATAAGCGTATTATGTTTCATTAAATGCTACAGTAAACATTACTTGTAGAAATTACAGTGTGATCCTACTCGACAGCACAAAATTGTTATTCTTGTTCAGAACTGACAGCTGTGCACTCTAGACAAACCCATAGGTGCTTAATCTCCCTTAGCAAACGTCGAAGGATATGAATGCTAATTGTTCCTATTGCGCGCTGGTTGTATATACGCCGGATGCATCCTCTCATGCGTTCATCCCTGCCAGTCTAACGCCTAATGCCAAACTCCAGCCATCTTAGCCTTGATGATTCATCGATTGCAGTGTCATTCTCTAATAGTCGATCATTAATTGCCCTCAGTATCTCTCCCTTGTCCATATCTAATGCACCTTCTATAGGTGCTCTTGAAGCTAGTCTATCAGCTCTTTCATTGCCTCGTACCCTTCACGACCAGGATAGTAGATCCACACCAGTTCTTGAAGATTCTAGGCTTCTGTGGAGGTTTTCAATTCATGCCGTAGCCATCCATTTTGGATCTTGCATGGACTGAGAGTCTGACAATATGATTGTTCCTGTTAATGAAGTTTCAGAAAACCACCTTAAGGCCGCAGAAGGCTCCTCTACTTCCATTCTCATGCTAGAGGTTGTTGTCATGTACGTCCCGCTATGTTACTCGTAAGAGTACAATACAGTACGGCACCGGAGGAGGACCTGCACTGCCTTGAAAAGTCCCTAGGGCCGGCGTTTGTCTACTCACACTTAAATATCAAATAACGTTTATCTCAGGTCTCACAAATGTATAGCCATTTATAGCTGTAGTGATAGGATGAAACAGTGTGATACTAAATTCTTGTCCCCGATGAAGGCTAAATGAATGAACTTACAGTATAATAAAAGTATGACCCGTGCGATACTGTGGCACGAAAAAGGGGGGGGTCAAAGATTAGTAACGCTTTAATCTACCATACATGTCGTAAAATGCAACTAAGGATGGCTGGACATGGTACCAGCTACCTCCTCCGGTAGAAGCTTCAAGCCGAAAAAGGTCAATGAATATCAACAAGTCAACCAAAAGTAAATAAAAAAGAAAACATGGAAAGACCGTGAGCGGATGGCGCAAGATAAAACTTTTCATTAATTTGGTGAAGACCTGTGCTCCTTCGCAATGGCGGAACTACCGTCCCGATGGACCGGGCACATCCCCGGGGCCCCAGCACCGACTGGGCCCCGTAAAGTAGTGGTTGAAAGGGAACCTCGCCTTTATATATATTGTTTTAATTTCATGGGTTATTTTTCCCGTGCTTACACGTCATATAACAGGGTTGAACTTGAAGAAACACCAATACAAGATGTAGAATCGTACACATATCTTGGCAGCAATATAGACAAAGTTGGAGGGACAGACAGCGATATCAAAATAAGAATACAAAAGGCAAGAGGAGCTTTCATTGCATTGGGAAATAAATGGAGATCAAGAGAAATCGGATCCAACACGAAAATAAGAATCTTCAACTCAAATGTGAAGACAGTCCTATTGTATGGCTCTGAGACATGGAGAACAACAAAGACAACAACCAAAAAGCTACAGACTTTCATAAATGGGTGCTTGCGTAGAATAGAGGGATTAAAATGGTATGACAAGGTTACCAACGTGGAACTGATGACAAGAACTAGACAAGTGCCAGTGGAACAAGAGATGAGAAGAAGACGATGGCGATGGAAAGGACACACACTGAGGAAACATGTTGATAGCATTACAAGGCAGTCCTTGTTCTGGAACCCCCAGGGCAAGAGAGGCAGAGGTAGACCAAGAAGCACATGGAGAAGAGAGCTGGAAACAGATGTGAAAATGATGAGGAGAACGTGGAAAGAACTTGAGATGATGGCACGTGACAGGAGGACTTGGCATGTGTTTGTTAAAGGCCTATGCTCCTTTGGGAGTGGAGGGTTATGAATGAATGAATTATACGTCATAGCATATCCCAGTTTGTGGGGACAAACTGAAATGGATAAAGAAGACACGGCACGGTCTTGAGCAGACGGTAAAGGACAAAAGGACCTGACACAAAGCTGTTGAAGGCCTATGCTCCTCGGGGAGCTGACGAATGATGATGACTATGACGACAATTATGAAGTAAATCGTTACATTTTTAAATACAGATTTGCTGTATATTGATCACAGGTGTTGAGCCCATTACTTAAGAAGGGTCACACTTAATTTGTGACAGGGGCCACTTACACTCTACTTACGCATTTGCTCCTTGTGCACATGAAAGGTAATGGGGTCGTCCACATTTGACGTCATGAAATTTTTGCTATTTTTAACCATTCTCTTCCCCCCCCCCCCCCCCACCCCCCCCCCCCCCCCCCCCCCCCCCCCCCCCCCCCCCCCCACCCCCCCCCCCCTCCCGCCCCCCCCCCCCTCCCCCCCCCCCCGTCAAATTTCGTCCCGAATACCCAAACTCCCTTTCTTATGTACTTTCTTACTTACGGTAGTCATTCCTCTTCAACAAATAATAAATAAATATTAGACAAACATAAAGGTATGTTATCAGGCACTCGTAAGAAATAAAGAAGTAGAACACTAGACAACAGAAAAACAACAGACGTAAGTGGCTTACCCAGGATTTGAACCCCGGACCTTCCGTACGACAACACCGCCTAGCTATACAAGCGAATCACACTATCCTCCCGGCCAGCTAGGCATCCCCATTCGCTTGTATAGCTAGGCGGTGTTGTCGTACGGAAGGTCCGGGGTTCGAATCCTGGGTAAGCCCCTCACGTCTGTTGTTTTTCTGTTGTCTAGTGTTCTACTTCTTTATTTCTTACGAGTGCCTGAAAACATACCTTTATGTTTGTCTAATATTTATTTACTGTTTACAGGCCTCGGGTTTCCCTTCCTTATATATTCCTCTTCAACACTTGGTGTAGAGGTTCCTCTTGTTATGTAACGTCACAAATTTCTCTCTCTCTCTCTCTCTCTCTCTCTCTCTCTCTCTCTCTCTCTCTCTCTCTCTCTCTCTCTCTCTCTCCCCCCCTTTCTTTTCTCCTACAATTTGTTGTAATACTCAAACGACAGAATGTTGTCGAATGTAAATTAGTAGACTTCTTCTTCTTCTTCCGTCCTTAGCTACAGACCGTCAAAGCAGTCAGTGGCCATTACGCCTAGTGGCGTCTTAGGGCAACAGCAGATAGGTTTTCTTTGCCATTGTTTCCCATCACGCCTAGTGGCGTCTTTAGGGCAACGGCAAATCAATCCATTTGCTGTTGTTTCCGTAATCGAAGTGACTGGCAAACGGGTGATCAGCCCGTTGTGAAATTAGTAGACTAGTACGCACCAATATAACAATCTTTCAAGTAAAGTAGAGTTTAATTAATCAGGCTTTTACAAAGATGTTCCCTTTCATGTGCCGCGATCTAGTACGAGACAGCGCACAAACGTAGCTCTACCAAACTGAATGCATTTGATATCCCCCCTCCCCTCCCCCACATGTTCATTAGAGCTTTTTTTCTTAGAACTACCGATACTATGATCTCCCAAAGTATTGACCTTTCCTCCTGGGACACCTGTATGTAATGAAAAATTAATTTTAACCAATTAAAGGTTATCACAATTATCCGACATTTCATCTGTGATTATAACATTAATAAAAGTCGTCCTCGAGGGAGTTGTTAACTGATGCTGATAAAAGTACACTATGAACATGTATGTGAGAAAATGTATACTGTTCCGGCATCATTTATGAAAGTAGTTTCCCGACTCGTATTTTTGTGTGACATCACATTTCTCATACCTCTTCCCCCTCTCTGCGTGACGTCATATGCGGACGACCTCAATGAATGAATGAAATAATAAAAGTGTAGTACTGAACAATTGTCACGGGTTGCCTGCCTTCCCTTAGCTTTGCAGTAGTGGTCCAACAGTGGCCAAAACTCAAGAGTAACTGATGTGGGTCTTCAAAGGTGTCTACCTTCGCACAAGTTTATTCTTGGCAGAGTTGTAGATAGAAGGATAATGATGCTTCTACCTCCAGGGTATATTCACAAGAAGTTAAGAAAAGAGAGAACAATGCTGCATTAACTCTAGTATCTGCCTTCAACTTTTGTGAAGGATAGGGTTATCTTATAATTCGTTAGCTCGTTCAAGCCCCCAGCTGAGTTAATTCAACGAATTTCCTCTATTATTATTTAGCTCTGTTTACGTGCATTTAAGAAATTGTCTGAGACATACGGATACAACACATTCAAAATGATTAAATCAACTTTAAATTTGGATAGATATGTAACAATTTAATAATCAATTAGGTTTTAACAGGTATTAAAAATCGAATAATTCTTTAACAAAAATTGGTCATCACCATATGATGTTAATGGGGATTAATATAAGGGGAAGTTTCACTTGGCAGCTTTTATTTGTACACTTGGCTGCTATGGTTTTCTGCTCCCAGTGGTGTTTTGGTTCTCCGCAGATAGGTGACTGGATCGCTTGTATCACTGGTCAGGATTAAGAGTTGCAGCACGTTCCAAGTAGAATCAGGGAGTAACTGCAAAGCTGGTCCCGCGTCTCTAAGACCCGTCTGATGATGGTGTCTAGCGTCGACTTCAGGCCACTTATACCCTCACTTGTTCCATAAATAGTACCCTAAACTGGTACAACCAACTAGTATGGCAAAAGAAGAGAAAGAAATAACCTCTGAGTATTGAGTTTCCCGACACATACTTATGAGCCCCCCTCTTTTCATTCCACCATCCCATCTATCTCAGAACTTTTACCCTCTCTGAGAATTAATCTTAATCTCAGTGGGCGATGAATAGTTTTATATTTTACTTTAGTTGAAAATGTTAACAATATAGTTTGAATATGTTTACATCTACATCGGTCTAAAAGGTTGTAAACTTTCATTACAGTTAGAGTGAATATGTTTTACATTTACCCTGGTTGAAAAGGTTAATAATATAACAAGTATGTACATCATTTCTTTCATCATTCCCTGCCTGCTTCATACGGAACCTGGGACTACCTCTGCTTTTGGTTCTTTATAAGAAACTCGCAATAAAGCAGTCACTAGCCCTGGCAGTGGTGGTTCATGAAATCATTATTCTATATGCGGAGGTTGCCAGCCTCAAATGACTTGGACAGCCACTAGAAATTTTCACATATTAATATTCACATGTCAATATATACGTATTAGTTCACGTTAATAATGAAAAAAATATAGAATTCAAAATGTACAACTTACGCCCATCTTTAGGCTGACAGACCCCTGGCTCAGAGAAATAAAGGCACTTGTAGAGGCCTCTTACACTTGGTCTGGGGTGTTGTTACTTTAGCAATAAGTTCCCACTTTGACTTGTGTTTCAGTTCCCTCAGATCCCGGTTTTCCGTGTTAAAATATTAAAGTTTTCCTGGGCTCTACGTCCTCAAGACGCTCAAACAAGGGTCCGGTCTGATAAATGAAAACTCATTTTAGTCTTAATTCTGGCAAGGTTTGGTTGTCTTCGTGGCGCGAGGTAGATTTTCACAGTGTTCTCAAACTGGCTAAAGTGTCAAGTTATATTGCACTTGTCTACTTTGTTACGATTTAGGCAGGGTGCAATCAGGAATTTGGTTGTTCCTCTATTTCGAACCCCCGCCAATCGTTTTAAAACTTGCGTGTTTTTGTGGGGTAATTCAAATTATTTCCACATGGAAATTTCTGCGCGTTACTGCAAAGGTCATGTCTCCCAAATACGGAATGAAAACACCTGATCCTCTCTCGGCAATGTTTTCTCAAACACAACATCTTACTTTCATCTTCTTCTTCCTCGTTCGTCCTGAAAAGAACGTTGGTTGCGTTGTGTCGCCGTTTACAACGAAGCTGTGATATATGCGCCTTTCGGCCCGACACATCCGACTTCCGCACGGCATTATTTTGGACCGGGTTTGCCTTCCCTTTTCGATCCCTACTCTCTCAGCCAGACTGCAGTGATGCAGCCTGTTTCCAGGACCACCAATTGGAGGTGGAGTAGGGTCTTGGTCAGCGCTGGTTTGCTGACCCTGACGCAAGCAGTCAAGCTATGAGTCGCTGACTGCATTCATATCTTTTGCTGCGTCTTCGGTCCCTTACTTTCATCTAAAGTAATGTCTTTGTAACAAGGTGTACAGGAAATGATTATGTCATTGGTTTTCGCCGAGTGCATGCCGACAGGTCAATAATTTATCGCGGGGGCACTCCTAGGTAAACATGACACGCGGTCACTATACGAAAATTGACCGGGTCCATCTTGGTTTTATCTGCGTCTTAATCTTAGCAAAACCGAGAAGCGCAAAGCAAACATGATCAATTATCACTAAATGGAATGTAAAATTGATAAGAAAATAGATAATATCTGCTTGATAGCAGAGAAAGAAATGGGCGACCAGGAAATTGCAAGTAATTTAGTCCACACAAAAACTAAATACTGCCGGAGAGGAAAAGA
The DNA here is from genome assembly GCA_024509875.1 of Oreohelix idahoensis. NCBI lineage: Eukaryota > Metazoa > Mollusca > Gastropoda > Stylommatophora > Oreohelicidae > Oreohelix > Oreohelix idahoensis. Next base: position 342,107 of record JAMPIV010012018.1, read on the forward strand.
GATTGACCCAATATTTATGTGACTACAATGAGATCTTAATTCAGGGTTGTCTCCGTCTCATATTATTTAATCTTGTAGATTTAATCCACGTTGTGAAGACATTTCAATTTTCAAAACTGAAAGCTTGCATCAGCGGAGTCAAATAGATAAACTCCGCGCTCTCGCGAGAATTGCCATAGTAATAACAGCCAGGCCATGTTCCGTGCAGTTACTCGTGGCAGAGCCTGCTCTTGGGGGTGCAAGTTTTGCACCAACATGGGAGAGGCGCCAAAATGTATTAAAAATAATGAAAACATTAAAATTCTAACAGAACAAGAAAGAGGAACGAAAGTTTATCAGTGAATAATTATTTGCTTATATGAAAGTGGGCGCCATATAGAGACCTCGGATCACCCTGAAGAAAAAAAAATCAACAAGGCCAGCTCTGACTGGACGGTCTCTTTAAAGACAGGAAAATAAAATAGGCTTTTACACCCTTATTGGAGCTGCGGTAGCGCAATGGTTAGTGCACTGACTTCGTAGCTCGGTAGTCCATGGTTCGATTCCACTTGAGGTGGGATTTTTAGACCGCAAACGGCTCCGGGGTCGACCCAGCCTCATGAATCGGGTACCAAAGCAACGCTGGGAAGGTTAAGGCGGCCGGCGTGATGCTGACCACATCACCCCTATTGTGCCGATGGTTAAGAAAACATGGACCTAGCACCATATTCCCAATATGCCTCAATGGGCGTGTAACATGATCCTTTACCTTTACCTACACCCTTATTCATGTCGTAGGAGGTGACTAATATGAGGTTATGCAGGGAGCTGCCACCTTTGTCGTGCAAAACAAATTGCCCAGAACACACCGCGGCAAGAGCTTGTGACTGCTTGGTGCAGACTTTCTGCAAATGGACCAGCTTTAGTGGTTTAGTCCATGCTCTGTAAAGATGACAATAATGATAACAATGATAATAATAGTGATCATAATAATAATGATGATAATTATGATACTGTTGACGATGATAATTATAATGATGATAATAATTATAATGATGATGAATTCCAGCCATGACCCATAAACTTACTGGGGTGACAGGGCAAGAACAAGCTACTGGCTGGCAACCTCATCACGCAAAACTAACAGTTACAGAAAACACAGCTTCGTGAGCACGTGAATGCTTTTGTGCCGGCTTTTTTTCAAGGGGAATAGCTGAAGCGGTTACACCACTATGCTCCATAAGGAGTGATAAAGATACTTGAATGAATTCTAGCCATAAGTGTGGCTAATAACAGTCAACAGTCGCAAAACAAAAAACAAAAAATACCTCCGATTCCCAACCCGGGTCGTCAAAATAATATTTAAAAAAATAATCCCAATCTAGTTATCTGACGTAGAAACGAAAACACTACCAGAGATATTGGAACCAGGTCCACTCAGGTAGTACCCTGACTGCCCTTATCGCCTACCGCTGTGTATATTTCACCCTTCATAACGTTTTCCCCTGATAGCTCAAGTCCAACCACCCAAAAAGCCACTAAAGTCTCTAGCAAGCCTCCGCTGAATTCATCAATACCGCTGTACGGCGCACGTTACGCCCAGACAAATTCTACACGTCTGCGCTAAAGTTTGATATTAGATCTAGTTCTGCGATATCTCGCTGCCTCCTTCACTTTTGCCCAACCCCTACAGGAAAAAAAAAAAAAACTTTCAGGATAATTTTGCCGAGTTTTTATAGAGCTGATGTAATAGATATATTGTCTCAGTCAGAGGGTTAGGGGCAACTGTTTCTTTTTGTTTCCGGCATATTGATAGGAGGGGAGGAAGTAATAAAATACTTCACCATATTTCCTTACTGTAACTCAGTGGCGTAACTACCGCATGGGTAAAGTGTCCACTCGCCGGTGCTCCAGCACAGAAGGAAGGAACCATCGCCTTTATGTGTATCATTTTATTTTTATTTATTCATGTGTTAAATATCATAGTAGCCCCCGAGTTTTTGGGGTCAGAAATGAAAGGGTTGATGAAGACTTACTTACTTACTTAGTCGTTCCCCTTCTACCGTGAGGTGTAGAGGCTTGGAAGAGAGAGCGCCAGACTATTCTATCGGCTGTCTTCCTCTAGGCCTGGTTACATTCTAGTCCTTGGTCCTTCAAAGATTGTCTAATGTTGTCCTCCCAGCGGACTCTGGGTCGTCCTGGAGGTCTGGATCCCTGTCTATTAGTTTCCCATGCTTGTCGTGGTAGCCGATCTTCTCCCATTCTGCATACATGGTCAAACCATCTTAGTTGGGACTGTTCTACTTGGGTCTGCAGGGAGTGGGATTTTAGGCCTTGACGTATCGTCTGGTTGAGGACCAAATCTCTTCTTGTTACTTCAATCACCTTCCGCAGATACCTCATTTCTGAGGTTTGGATCTGGCGTTGATGAAGACATGAAGAGATACTGTGCAGGTTATATAGGTCACAAGGATCTGGCGCGAATTAGCTGATGACCTATGCCCTCTGAAGAGCTTAAGTGTTCCGATAATGGTAAAGTAAGTAGTTACATTTTTTTGTACGGATCTGCTCTATATTGATTATAGTTGTTGACCCCATTATATAAAGACGGCCCACTTAGTTTGTGCCCGGGAGTCCTTTACATTGTAAGTACGCCACTGCTCAAACTGCTTCTTCTCATCTCCATATAGGTATGTCAGTTGGGAGAGATGAAGAGGGAGGGAGATATTCGTGTCTTAACAAACAAGAGTGGGATTAACTAATATCGATATTGGATGGTCTCCAAGGAGGTTGTAGTACAGTTGGTAGGATGTAAAAGAAGGATAGTAAACTACAAGTTTTCGCGTCTGACAAGCTGTCTATATATAATCTTCTCTTAAACATCTAACAAGTTGTCTATGTCTAATTTTTTCTAACTTCTTATACGTCTAACACGTTGACTATATCTCATTTTCTCTCACTTCTTATACGTCTAACCGGTTGTCTATATCCAATTTTCTCTAAAGTCTTCTACGCCTAACAAGTTTTCTGCATCTAATATTCTCTCACTTCTTATACTTCGAACATGTCTATATCTAATTTTCTCTTACTTCATGTATGTCTAATACACACACACACACACACACGCGCGCGCGCACACACACACACACACACATATATAATGGTGTTTACAAAGTCCTTGTGCAACTTTAAACGTTAATGACTTTGGATGTACATATGATAGAAATAGGCTGTAAATTGCATATAAAAGCTTTATTTATACAGTTTTACTGCATTAGTGTTCTTAAAACCTTGCTAATTAATTATAATTTATTATAATTTATTTACGGATACTTTATCCGATTGCAAATGGCGACAGTGGAAGAAAAGGTTAATTGTGTGCTATGGCTCGCAGAATTGAAGTATGTAACAGCTGTGGGAAGAAGATTCAATACTTATTACAAAAAAGATGCACCACTGTTAAGGGATGGAGAAATTGCCCGAATTCTTTCATTGTCTAGGGTCCATTGGTGTTAATAAAGATGTGAAAGTTCATTTATCTTGATTTGGTTTATATTGTTGAATATTATTGAAGCCACCCTTCGTCTTTAAACCTTTTCATGTCAAAACTTGAAATACTGAATAAGGTTATTAACTGTTTGAACGAACCTTGATTGATTGGATAAACTTCTGGGCTTGGACTATTTGGCAACAGTTTAATAGTCAGTAAGTACAAATTCACAACGTCACAATCACAACATGGAATGAATGCTCCCTCTCTGTTTTACAGTCTTGCTTTCTTGATTCGATTTTCATACAGTGTCATTCAACTTTTCCATTATTTATATCTTTATAATATCATTCATTATTTGCATTTTTCATCGGGGTATTTAGCGTCCCGGCATAACAAAACTTCATTATATTTTTCCATTAACATCGGGGGAATTAAGCGTCCCGGTACATCCAATATTCACATCATATTTATATCAATCCATTGACTTCGGGGTATGTAAGCGTCCCGGTATAACAATTATTCACTTTATTCATTTTTAATAATCCTTTTGACCTCGGGGAATGGGGCGTCCCGGTATAACGAATGTTCAATTATATTTACTCATATAATTTGATTATAACCCATTTCTTACTCCTGGGAAGTATCATCCAGTATTAACTTCGTTTACAATTCCGGCATCCTCTTATGCCTGTCATTAAAAGCACATAGCTTACCAACATCTTCTGAATATTTGTTAAATACACAATCTTGTACAATGGCTGACACACAAGCCATTTAGACACACAGCTTGACGCTCTGGCGTCACATCCCACTCTCTTCTTTTACGTCATACCTAGATACTCATCTCACAGCGACCGCTTTCATGTATCTCTTGCATTCAGTTGAGGTACGACATGGTGTGAAAAAAATCCGGTACTAATAATAAGTTACCGCGATAAAAATCACATCCCAAAGTAGCCTCAACATTACCCCTCACGCTCCCGAGCGTTTACTTCAGGAATCGCGCAAGATCCTGCAGGGTACAACTACAAGCAACCTTACGTACAGATACCCCATACAGACAAGCAATCCAATGAGAAGCATCAGGCATTAAGACAGATATACATAAAAATTGTGAAGAAGAGCAATTATAAAATCAATAAAATTGCAATAAAATTTGAGTCCATATATCCGGACGAAATAGCAAGTCCACAAGATACAATATGCTGTCCAAATGAACTGGAACCGTACACCCGGATACAAAGTTCCATGTGAGATACATCAGTCATAGTGAGTTGCAAATCGTGACAACATGTCAGCCAACCAGTTGTCCTCACCGCGTATATGCTTGATTTCAAAAGAAAACTGTTGGAGTAGCAGAAACCATCTGTATATATGTGAGGTCTTAAACGCCTTCGGTTTCATCGACGTCAAAGGATGATGATCAACTTCAACGTAAAACTTTCTTCCAATCAGATATCTTGACAGTTTTGATATCGTCCACACAAGAGCAAGGAGCTCTCTTTCACCCGCCGAGTATTTCTTTCCTGCTACAGACAACTTGCGGCTCACAAAGAAGCAAGGATGGAGTACACCTTCGACAAGTTGCATCAAAAAGTCACCGATTCCCATCTGAAAAGCGTCTGTGCGAATAAAGAATAGTTCATGGATATTTTGCAGAATCAAAATAGGATGATTCGCGAATAGTATTTTAATATTATCCAATGCTACTTGACAAGTATCTTCTTCTTCTTCTTCCTCGATCGCCCTGAAAAGGACGTTGGTTGCGTTGTGTCGGTTTACGCCTAAGCTGTGATATCTGCACTTTTCGGCCGACACATCCGACTTCAGCACGGCATTTTTTAGGAACCGGGTTAAGTATCTGACCACAAGTATCTGACCGGGACAAGTATCTGACCACAGTACTTTAAGAGGAAAACCTTTGCGCGTCAACTCCGAAAGAGGACCAGAGATAGAAGAAAAGTCTGGAATAAATTTTATGGTAATAATTAATTATACCTAACAGATTACGGACCTCTTTTTTTCGGTATCTGAATGTTCAGAATTTTATTTACAAGACCATCAGAAGGATAGAGTCGATGACTACCGATTCTATGACCCAGGAAAGAAATTTCCTGAAAACCTATCTGTACCTTCGAAGGTCTAACTGTCAAATGATGTTTCCTTAACTGTTCCAACAAAGAAATGAAACCTACAATGTGTTCTTCCCATGTGTTATGGAATAAACAAATGTCATCTATATATGTGATGACATCGGGTCTATCGCCAATTAAACGGCGCATCATGCGAACAAATGTCGCAGGTGCATTCACCAACCCGAAACACATATAATTCCATTCAAATAAACCTCTTGATGTGGAAAACGCTGTCAAATGTCTAGAATTTTCAGACAACGGAATTTGCCAGTATCCGTTTGCCAAATCCAGTTTAGTAAAGAATGTAGCGTTGGCCAGCTGTGGAAGAAGGTCTTCCAAGATTGGAATAGGCTCAGCATCTGTAACTGTAAGTTGATTTTGTTTCCTAAAATCAATACAGATGCGTAGAGATCCATCCGGTTTCTTCACCAATACCATTGGAGAAGAATACGAAGATGTCGAGTGTGAAATAATACAAATTCTAAGCATATCCGAAATTTCCTTATCTACCTTATCTCTGTAATGAAGAGGGATGGGATATGGTCTGATTTTAATAGGAGTAGAATCAGTGATCAAGATCTCGTGCGATATTAAGTCAGTATGACCTGGATGTTCTGAAAATACGTCAGAGAAAGAACGTAAAACATCACGGATCTCAATTTGTTCAGAATGCGAAAGTACCGGAGAAATAGACACATCTTGCCACGTCTCATGAGCAGAAATAGAAGGCAATGTAAATTCCAAAGGAATATCAGATGTGGCATCCTCAGACTGAACAACAGCACATGAGGATCGATGAACCTCATCCAAAACATCTATCAATTCAGATGGTCTTGGGGTGTATAATTTTAACATATTAAGATGATAAGTTTTAAATTTGACTCTGATCTCAATTGAGTAATCAACATCCGTGATCTTTTTCACCACTTGTATGGCCCTTGCCCTGAAATCATCAACTTATTTTCCTTAATACGTAGGAGAAGTAAGACTTCATCCCCTGGAACAAATGATCTTAAGGTACGAGATTGGTTATGTAACAACCTCGATTTTTGAGTTGCCGTCTGAATACTCTGTGATGCAATATTACATGCATCCACTAACCTTTGTCGTAAATCAACCACGAACTCGTAACCACTGCGAGTTGCATCACCATGAGAGGTACCAAGGATTAAATCCTTCAAAAGATATAACGGATCTCTCGGATTCGCTCCATAGACAAGTTCAAAGAGAACCCGATACTCTCATGAGGGATCTCTCTTTAAGCGAAGAGAACCGATGGGAGAATCTTATCCCAGTCCCGAGGGTATGCATCAGTAACCTTCCCAAGCATTGACTTAAGAGAACCATTAAATCTTTCATAAACCCCGTTTGAACTTGGTCTATACGGACTTTTGAATGAATGTTTTATGCGACATAAGCTCTCTATATCTCTCATAAGTTGAGACATAAACTGTGTCCCTCTATCGGACAGTATTTCTTCAGGAAAACCTATCCTTGTAAAAATCAAGTGTAAAGCTTCCGCAACAGACATGGTACTAGTGTTTTTTAACGGTTTGGCCTCAGGCCATCTAGTGCACAAATCAATGCACGTTAAAATATACCGAAAACCTCGATCCGACAATACTGACAGTGGACCGATGATGTCTATAGCTAGTTTCTTAAATGCGCGCTCGGGAACATCTGTGACTTGCAAGGGTGCCGTCTGGTTCTTACCCCTGCGTGCGACTGTTTGACAGGTATGACACGATCGACAATATGTTTTGACATCTGTGTTGATACCAGGCCAATAAAAACTTGAAGTAATTCGAAACAAAGTCCGATTACGGCCCAAGTGTCCTGCCATAGGTAAATCATGACCTGTATTTAAAACTAATGGTCTAAAACTCTTTGGTACGACAATCTGTCTCTTTTCATGATTATCTCCCTTTTTAAAACATCTGATCAAAACATTGTTACGAAACTCAAACAGATATGATGAGTTCTTAGTGACTTTAATTTGTTTTGTTTGAGCTAAACACAATAATTTTTTTAAAGGTTCATCCTCATGTTGTTTCAGTGTAAAGATAATTGGAGAAATGTTTTGAGCATTTCTCAGTGGCGTCTCCTCCACTACTGATGGAGATGTATCTGTCACATTGCTCGCTTCATGCTGAGCTTTGGTAGAGACCGCATTCGCCACCAATGGATGCTTGCTGACCCACTCTGTAATTTCTTCAGGTGAACAGTCTTTGACACCTGAAATGTTTCCAAGGATCACGTCGGGTACAGGATTCTCCAAGCCACACACAAGTACAGTCCCTGAATAAAAAGGTGTGTCGATTTTCGCCTTTGCCATGGAAACCATTCAATGTTACCTCCAAATGTCACACATTTCAGTGACTTTCCTGTAAAGGATGATTTATCTAATAAAGATTTCCTTATCCCTACAATCGTACAGCCCGTGTCACGAAGAATAGTGGCTGGTTTGTTACCTATAAACCCTTTGTGTAATGTAAGGCGACCAATAAAGTCACAGACTGACATCGCCGGTAAAGTATGGCCACACAAAAGTCTAGTTTGAGCGCCTGGCTCATAGAGTGTTACACTCAGCGCAATTGTTATCTTTGCTTGAGCGTACAATGCATGCATTAGCCTGTTCAACATAGCTATCGTGACCACAAAGTGGGGTACAGACGTTAGCATGGTCTGATTTCCCTTTTGCCTGTTTACAATCATGTTTGTGATCAGCTTTGTGAGTGCATTGTTTGCTGTGCTTATTGTTTACTTCACCTAAATGACACCTACCATTACCACTTGAACGTTCACCTGAAGTTCTTCTATAATCTCTGTGATGTATATCATCACTGCTATTACCGTAGTGTTGTCCACGACCTCGGTTAGAGTAATTGGAATATCTATATCCACCGAAGTGAGATGGTGACTGACGACGAGGAAAATTGTACCGTCCTCGATAGGAAGATCTATAATCACTCCTATATCTGCCCTCAAAACTCCTTGGGCGAGAACGGTGGTCACCTACTCTTCCGTCGTGGTACGAAACACATACAGGTAATGCATCATCAAAGGACACCTTCCGAATTTCCTTGTTTGGATGTGCAGACATGTAATTTCTCCCTAATTCTTGACACTCATTGATAGATTTAGGCTTTCTCTCCTGCAAAAAACTTACAAAATCTGCGCCACAGGTAGATAAAACTTTATCCCTGAGCATTAGGTCAAATAATTCATCAAAAGTTTTATTGATACCAGATAAATCTATCCAACGACTCAAGTACAACTTAATAGAAGAGATAAACTCTCCGAAATCAGCATTCTTGGACGGAACCACAGAATGAAATCTGGACCGAAAACCCTCCTCAGTGAGCTGAAATCTTGCCATCAAAGTAATGGCAACAATATCGAAATCAGATCGACTTGTTTCATCAACTGACATGAAAAATCTCATTGCTTCACCTGTGAGGTGGTCTGAAAAAAACGAAAAGCCACTTCTCTTTTGAGATCTTCAAATCCAAAGCCCTCATCTTAAATCTCATAATAAACGAGTCAATGCAATCACGTTTATCATCAAAATTAGGTAATTTAATTTTTGGGTAATTAAAATTATTGCTATTAGAACCTTGTAATTAGCACCAATATGTTGGGCATTAATCTTTGCAATCTCAATCTCTTTTTCTTTATCAGCTTGTAATTTCAATGACTGAAGTTCTATAGCGTTTCTGTGTGCTTGATCCAACTGAAGAAGTTCCATCTTACGTAGTTCCATTTTTTCCCGTTCTAATTCTCTAGACGCTTCTTGTTCTTTTCTAGCTGCTTCTTGTTGAATCAATTTCTTCTCTTCAAGTTCCATTTCTTGCTTCTTAGCCGTTTCTAGTTGAACTAATTTCTTCTCTTCAAGTTCTTTTAATTCTCTCGCTTGAGCAAGTCTTTTCTCTTCCAATTCCCTTGCTTGATCAAGCTCATGTTTCTTTAACTCTCTTTCTTCCTTCCGTTCCATACGTTCCAAATAGTCATGATAGTTTTTCTCAGCATAAGCCTCCAGCTCAACTCCAGATTTACCCAAACGCAAACCTATCTCAATAAATTCTGGTAATGAAGACATCTTGTGTTCTAATTCGAATCAACAAGTGTCAAATCTCCCTGTAATATCAATTAATTAAGTACAATATGTTAAAGCATCGACTGAATTTGTACCTGATGAAGGAACATACCAAGAATGAGAGACGAGCACAGTGAAAAAGAATGGCACAAGTCAATGAAGATGATACTGAATTGACATGTCAAATTACAGCACATTACAAGACGAATATAAAGGAAATAAAAGAAACAAAGACGTGTTGACAAGTAACAACAACTTGGAATAATTACTTGTAAAATAAACAAGACAAAAAAGAACGCACAAAAACAGCAAATTGTCAAATTTTACAATGAGACAAGAGTGATAGAAAAACAGCTGTACAAACAATTGACCCACTTACGTAAATTAGTGAATGAAAATGTATGACGTAGACTTGACGAAACAATCTATACAAATACCGATGTTTGATATGCTGTTTTTTTCTTTGATTGCACAACCAACAATAACCTAATAGAACATCGTCATTTGTAATATTTCCGAAGAAAAATTACAAATAGCGAGCGCCACCACCTCCCTTTTTAATTTATACAAATAAACATGTAAGCCTAAGCGAAGAAAACTTGCAAGAATAGACGTTGACTGGCAAAGATGCTGAAATGATCAAATAATGTCACGCATCAGATAAATCAAAACACTACTTATCTTTCTTGTTGAACTCAAAACCTCTGCAGATAAGGAATCAGTGTGTTCGACTCCAAGTCGACCTCAGGAACACATAAATGGACGAAACCATCGCCTGACTAAAAGTTGAACAGAAGGTCGTTTGAACGTTTGCCGGTTTTGATGACGTCACTGAGTACAAGGTGCCAGTTTGTCCATAAACGTTCAACATCGAAAATGCGTGATTTGCCAGTATTAAAATCTTGAAATCTGCAATGTAGATAATCCTAGTCCAAACGTAATCAAGTAAATGACGAAGTGTTGAATCTTGACAGTCCTCAAGGTCAGGTGTCGTAAAATTCGAATCTGTCTTACACCACGCTCAAGTTCCCCGCTCAAAAACTAGCTATACTATTTGAATCCAAATTAACTATAGTATTTGAAGCAGTCTAAGAACCCAGTCAAATTTACCGCCAAAAATGTATCTATGGTATTTGAATTTGTCTAGGAAACAAGTCAAAAGTTACCGCCCACCTAAATTTATCTAAGAGCATAGTACAAATCTAACAACCAATGAGAGTGCGTATTTTTTTTAGGTAAGGATAAAGAAACCTTTTAACTTGGTAACAATGCCTATTTTGTGTTTTTGACCGAACGAATATATTTTATTTCTTAACAGCTAAAGATAGTTAAACAGTAGAAAATGTCTCAAATTATAGCGCTGATATTGCTTAACACATAAGCATAAATATTCACGCATGATAAAATTTTATTGTAGTAGAAAAATTTATTTTAGTGATATTTTCACATCAGGGTAATGCCCAATTTAATTACTTAAAAATTACCCAGATTGAAATGCAAAGAACTAACTAAGGAATATCCATATAGAGCGATAGAGAACAATTGGCCGTTTAATTATCACTTTTGATAATTAAAATCGGTCAACTAATAACTATAATATAAAATATTTAAAATTAGTCAGATTATACAAACACGCTCAAAACCGCACAAATCACAAGTCTCAAACTAGATTTTTTGACCTTGCCTCCGATTGGGCGGAGGTAGTTCTATAAATAGTAACAAGGTGGTATTATCGAGGCCATTCGATTTGAAAATCTACATCGAGCTGACAGCATTGGAAAGAAAGAAAGATCAAGTCTTTGCCTTCTGATCTGGTAGCAGTTCTAAGATCCCTTAGAAGGCCAGTTCAGCTTGAGTGTGTGTGAATATATTTACCTGAGGGTAAGAAAGATATAATTAATTGCTTATTTTGTTAATTATTAACCTGTGAGTAAACAGCCTATTTGTTCGAGTGCTTGTAGAAAGTGAAACTAATGTGTTGTGTCACACTGACCTAAGTAGGAATGTGTGTAGTAGTGCAGGCTTGTTCGAAATGAAATGTGTATAGTGTTTGCAAATTGGCAACAAATTACGACAGTAAGTGTTAGTAGTGGTTTAATTTAGTATTTTCTTCTGGAGTGACACACTGTTCAAAGATCATGTGATAAACATATAGGGAAGGTTAGAATGAAGTAATCAATAGGTCACATGCTGTATTGTACTTACCATGATTGTTGTATGGAAGCCAAGCATGGACGAGGGACACTAACATTGAATCAACACAGAGAAAGAATGATTACAGGAAGCTGATTGTAGGCAACGGAATTCAAGGTCTTGTGCAACTTGTTAGCACAAATATCTGACAAGGGTAAGTTTTAATATTGTTTAGGGGTGAATTGATTGAGGCAGACTTGTACATGAAATGGGTTGTCCTTTTATTCCAGGTTATATCACAAATTTACCTTGTGGCTGCATTCAATTGAGAGGAAGAGCGTGTGGGAGTGGAGAGCTCCTTATAAACCTGGAGCCAGACCCCATCTTCTCAGCCAGGAGTCACAAAGTTGGTGATCCTGACTACTATTGAAAGAACAGCAGCAGCAACAGTCTAAAGTTAAGTCCTTTAAGAAGGCAATGTCAGTTCATCCAAACTCATTCCCCCAAGAAAACTTACAACCCTTTGTAGGATGAAAGTATCAGACATTCCAAAGTAATCAAAAGACCTTACAGTGTAGTAATAGCAGAAGTATCAATATTATGAACAGGAACTGTGTGAGTAGTTATTCCAGTGACCACTTTACAAAAATGGAACAGTTTTTCCAAAATATTTATTTTAATGTGTAAATATCATTTTCTTGATTTTGAGAATTCCTGACCTAAAAGATTGAGGTTCAGGACAATTAAATTGTACATAAAATTTCATACAGCCTTGCTTAAATAATTTTATTAAAGTTGAAGTTCTGTTTGAAATTAATCATTAATTATATTAAATACATTCCCTTAGACTCGTAGCTAAATCAATTTGGGATCAGGAGAGGTAGCAGTTAGGGACTCAGAGTACATCATCATCATCTCTGAGAACTTACATAGCTTGACCCCACTTTGATGTCTATACACCCTTGCTCTTTTCAGAGAAGGGGGTATTACTTTAAGACCAGTCTCTTATCTGGCACTATCCTGGTATCCTCTGATACACCTATTTGTCCAGGATAGCCTATACTCTTATTAACATCAAAACCTCTTAAGACATCAGGTCAACGATCTTTGATGTATCTTCAAGGAGCAGCCGTTACATGACATCTTCCATCGTGAAATTTAGTGAATGTACAGTCTTTATCGACGAATTATGATCGTACAGTTCTTCAAATGACAAAAGTTCTGCGTACAAGTTCAGTGCAGTAGTCCAGCCTCAGTTGACTTCAGATTCGTAGTAGAAAAAAATTCGTTTCTTGATGTCCCAAGATGTAGTTGAAGGTGGAATCCACATAGACGAGCCTACCAGTTATTGGTAGGGCCCCCAGTTATTTCTCCTCTGTTACGGGATGGAGAAATTGCCCGAATTCTTTCATTGTCTAGATCCATTGGTGTTAATAAAGATGTGAAAGTTCATTTATCTTGATTTGGTTTATATTGTTGAATATTATTGAAGCCACCCTTCGTCTCTAAACCTTTTCATGTCAAAACTTGAAATACTGAATAAGGTTATTAACTGTTTGAACGAACCTTGATTGATTGGATAAACTTCTGGGCTTGGACGATTTGGCAACAGTTTAATAATCAGTAAGTACAAATTCACAACGTCACAATCACAACATGGCATGAATGCTCCCTCTATGTTTTACAGTCTTGCTTTCTTGATTCGATTTTCATACAGTGTCATTCAACTTTTCCATTATTTATATCTTTATAATATCATTCATTATTTGCATTTTTCATCGGGGTATTTAGCGTCCCGGCATAACAAAAGTTCATTATATTTTTCCATTAACATCGGGGGAATTAAGCGTCCCGGTACATCCAATATTCACATCATATTTATATCAATCCATTGACTTCGGGGTATGTAAGCGTCCCGGTATAACAATTATTCACTTTATTCATTTTTAATAATCCTTTTGACCTCGGGGAATGGGGCGTCCCGGTATAACGAATGTTCAATTATATTTACTCATATAATTTGATTGTAACACATTTCTTGCTCCTGGGAAGTATCATCCAGTATTAACTTCGTTTACAATTCAGGCATCATCTTATGTCTGTCATTAAAAGCATATAGCTTACCAACATCCTCTGAATATTTGTTGAATACACAATCTTGTACAATGGCTGACACACAAGCCATTTAGACACACAGCTTGACGCTCTGGCGTCACATCCCACTCTCTTCTTTTACGTCATACCTAGATACTCATCTCACAGCGACCGCTTTCATGTATCTCTTGCATTCAGTTGAGGTACGACATGGTGTGAAAAAAATCCGGTACTAATAATAAGTTACCGCGATAAAAATCACATCCTGAAGTAGCCTCAACAACCATATAAGAACTCAATTAAAAATTGGATGAAAAAGTTTAAAGAAACTGGGTCAGTGAATGACAAACCACGTTCCGGGAGGCCACCAATCAGTGCGGAGGCTATGACCGTAGTCCAAGAAGCATTTGATAGGAGTCCAAGAAAATCGCTGCGGCGTGCATCTGTTGAACTAAACATTCCGCCATCAACAGTGCACAACATTCTGAAAGTGAAACTAAATGAACATGCTTACAAGATTCAGGTGAACATGCTCACAAGATTCAGGTGGTTCAAAAATTACAAGAAGAAGACTACCATGCCAGATAGGATTTCTGCCAACAGATGATGTCAAAAATTGCCAATTCCCATGAGTTTTTAGACGAGTTGACATTTTCTGATGAAGCAACTTTCCACATTAGTGGTAAATGAATCGCCACAATTGCCGCATTTGGGGAAAAGAGAAACCTCAAGAAGTCTGGCAACATGAAAGAGCCTCTCCAAAAATCAATGTCTGGTGCGCCCTCAGGAAGTCATGAATTATCGGTCCCTTCTTTTTTGAAGATGCAACAATCAATGGTGAATGTTACTTTGCAATGTTGCAGAATTTCCTCGTCCCTGAACTAAGACGGTTAAATCTTTTAGATAGCACCTTCTTTCAGCAAGACGGCGCATCCTGCCACTATGCTTCGGGTGTGCGACGGTTTTTGAATGACGTCTTTCCAGACAAGTGGATCGGTAGGGCTGGACCTATTGCTTGGCCACCCCGTTCGCCTGATATGACCCCATTGGACTATTTTTTATGGGGTCATGTCAAAACAGTTGTCTACTCAAAGCTACATTCTTTAGATGAGCTTAGTGTCAGGATCACAGAAGCAATCCATGAAATCACTGAGCAGCAACTGAGGAATGTTTTCAACGAGTTGGAAAACCGGTTTGCACGATGTGTCACGAAAGATGGTGGTCATGTTGAATGTTAGAAAGATGCTGGTCATGAGGAATGTTAGAAATGTGAGCTGTATTGCAGTAAAACTGTATAAATAAAGCTTTTATATGCAGTTTACAGTTTATTTCTATCATGTGTACGTCCAAAGTTATTAACGTTTAAAGTTGCACAAGGACTTTATAAACACCGTGCCTTCACGGTCCTGTGTGCCGGTGGCTATTGGCCCTCAGCATGCGTCTGCGAGAAAAGGCATTTGACCTGGATAGTAGGGATGGACTCTTCAATATGATGACCTGCTAAATTACTGGATATGATAGTCACTATGAAGACATGAAGGGAATAGTCCAATATGCTGGAAGCACATCACAGTCCTTTGACATACGCAGTGCCGTTAAACAAGGCTGCGTTCTGGCTCCAACCTTCTTCGGGATCTTCTTTGCCTTACTCTAGAAACATGCATTCAGAGATACTACTGAAGGAATATGCCTTCACACTAGATCCGATGGCCGTCTGTTTAATCTCGTAAGGCTGATAGCAAAAACAAAACTCAGAAGGGTCAATTTAAGTGACTTGTTATTCGTTGATGACGCTGCAGTCGTCACTCCAACAGGTGCTTCAGAGCTTGATGAATCGCTTCACCCAAGCATGCAAGTACTTTGGCCTCACAATAAGTCTAAAGAAAACAAATGTGCTGAGTCAGGATGTGGGAACTGCACAAGTTATTCTTCTTTCTTCTTTGATCCTTAGCCGCCGACCGTCAAAGCAGTCAGTGGCCAACACGCTTAGTGGCGTCTTGAAGGGCAACAACAAATTGATTCCACTTTGCTCGGTCGGCGGCCATCCTTCGTACAGTGCCCCAACTCTGGTTCATTCTTTGCATCGCAGCCTCCACAGTCCTCCGCCAGGTTGTTTTTGGTCGGCCTCTCTTTCGTTTTCCTTCAGGGGTCCAAAGCATAGCTGTTCTTGTGATGGCATCGGGGTCTCTTCTGAGGACATGGCCAACCTAGCTCCAGCGTCTGCCAGCTATGATGGTGTGCATGTCCTCTTGCTTGCTCCGAGTAAGCAGATCTTCGTTGGTGATGGTATTCGGCCAAAAGATTCGGTGAATTTTTCTTAGGCATGTTGTGTGAAAAGAGGACAATTTCGACATTTCCTTCTCTGTAACTCTCCAGCATTCCGCACCATAGAGAAGCACAGAAAGCACACAGCTCTGATATAATCTTAATTTTGTGCTTGTGCTGTATTGGGAGGACTTCCAGATGTTGTTTAGGCTAAAAAAGGCTGTTCTTGTCTTACTCATTCTGATGTTGATGTCTTTGCCCCGCCGTCTGGTGTTACTATGCATCCTAGGTATGTGAAGGTGTCTGTCTGTACCAGTTGCTGATTCCTTACTGATATGGGCTCAGGGTTGCTCACATTGAGCGTCATGACCTCTGACTTCTTTAAATTGATGTTCAAGCCCACCTGCTGGCTAAACTTATTAAGTCTATCCGTTTTTTCCTGGATGTGTTGATGTAAATGTGCTAGTAGTGCAATGTCATCTGCATATTCCAGATCTTCCAATGTAGAAAATGTAGTCCATCTTATTCCTCTTGGACTGCCCTCTGTTGTCTGGCGCATCACCCAATGTATGACTGTTAAAAATAGAGTGGTTGATAAGGGACATCCCTGTCGTACTCCTGTCTTCACCTCAAAGGTTAGGTTGCTCTGCCCAACGCTACATGTAAAGTGGGCATAGAGGCTTTTTATGATTGAAACTATGCAGCTTGGAATTCCATAAGCCCTAGGTATTTTCCATAAACTGTCCCTATGTATGCTGTCAAAAGCCTTTTCAAAATCAATGAAATTAATGTACAGCTGTCTTTGCCATTCTGAGCACTGCTCTATAATGTTCCTGAGAGTGAATATATGATCTACACATCTTCCATTCTTTCTAAATCCTGCTTGTTCTTTCCTCAGTTTGTGGTCTACTGCTTTTGAAATTCTCTGTATAATTATCCTGCCTAGTATTTTGCTGGGAACTGAGAGAAGAGTGATTCCTCTCTGTCGTAGATTTTCGATAGGAGAATTAAGACTAGGTTTGGTCCCTTCTGAATAGGTTTGAATAGGTGATAGACTCAGTGAGAGTTAGTGAAAGGTAATAGAATTTCCACACACGTGAGATGATAGATGTTGATATAGTGGCTGTCTCTGAAAGCGAAAAGAATTCTTCTCTCTCTCACCTATCTTCTACAACAGTTGTTACAGCGTCAGACAGACTACACCAATATACATATTACGTATATTTCTATCACTCACAGGCACGCACATACACGTGACGACAGGTAAACACACAGACGTGGGAAAACTATAACAATGATACATATATATCTAGAACGAGCTGACCAAACACTATTATTAAGTTCAAGAGCGATTTTAATATCAGGAAAAATCGGCTCACAACATCAAAGAAAGTACATCAAGGAAAATACATATACACATAGTCATAAAAATTCAATGAAATGTTGCAAGGATGATAGCCCCGTTATAGTGTTAACTCTAGGTTTAGCCCGGCCCCGTTAAGAGAACAGATGATGGCACCCGAGTCACAGATACATAGGGTTTGAGTCTAAGAGTTTTTCTTTGTTTTATCTCGTAATTATATGCACAGAGTTTGAAAAAAATCTGATTTAACCTAAGACAAAAACACAAGAACTCTAGCCTTAGCAACAAATTATGCAGATTGAAAAAAAAACAAATAGGACAGCAACAGGGTGTCAAAGATATAATAGTGAAAATATCACTCAAACCAGCGTACACTCAGTCATTCCGCCATGGCCTCTCATACAGGTACTCACGACTTTGCTCGCTGCCTCTTGGAACACACTGATTTTAGATTTTCACACAGACTCAAAAATGCAGTCTTCTGCCAAGAAGTCCCCAGTTCCAAAAGACGTATTTAACTCGGAGTCTCCGGGAACGACTACTTGGGTGTGCAAATTTGTTCAAATGTCTGATTAAGTCACCTAACAGTTATTCCAGGCGCGGGAGTTAGCAGAGCACAGTGTCAATAGCGTAGGTTTCTAGAAATGATGAATGTCAGGTCGGTGCCTTCCCTCAGTATAGGATTCACTTTAGTCACACCACAGATTTGTCCACAAAAATATATATATATATATATATATATATATATATATATATATATATATATATATATATATATATATATATATATATATATATATATATATATATATATATATATAGTCGGGAAATGTTAGTTAATACTTGAAGTATTTCGCGCCACCAGGCAGAAAGATTACGTAGAGTTTTTCTAGAAGAAATTAAGATCTGGCTCCAAGGTCCAGTATTTATCATTACAGTCTTTGAAAACCCGTTATTGGGATATGGTATTTCTGGCTAACTCGGGTTGCATAGGCACTGTTAGACCAGTGGTACTTAAGAAACCCACGTGGTTCAAAATAAGGACTGTCTATTTCTTCACAAGTATGGAAACTACTACTAGGTGCTGGTAAAGTTAGGGTCACCCCAAAACTTTCACTGTGTGGAGGAAAAATAACACATATAATATAATAAACAGAATCTGTACTGGTTATAACTTACATTTAAACTTGCAAGCAGAGAGCTTTGCTTATCATTTAAACTTCCCGTGACGTAAGTTATATTTAAAAATTAGCAATCCTCATGAATTAAGAACACGTGCGTATTCCGTCACCATTCACGAGGCTCGATTCTAGAGTTTATACGTTAGTTTAGAAAAATACACTCGACTGAGTATTAGCAGTTAAATTAAATTCATAAATAGCTACAATTGCCGTTATAAGCTAGAAATTTAATTATATTCTGCTTTCCACTGAATGCTTCCCTAGAAAATATAATAGCCTACCACTTTATTTCTCTTCTGCGCTAAAGAAATAGATTAAAATGAATTAAGCGATTTAACACTTTAACACTCACAAAATCTATATATCTATCATATTAATTACCTCAACCACAGAATTACAGGTAGTCGCACAACTTAAGAATAAGATTGCTGAAAATATTTCTGGAAGTCTAGAAGTTCGACAAATTGCCGAAACAAACTGAGATCTTCGCTAACAGCTATTCTGTTTACGAGCAACCTATCTACTGTGAGTCTATGAGCGAGAATGAAATTAAAGTTTCAAACTCGGGCCAAATATCGTAAAATCAGACAAAGGGCCCAAACTTATTTCGCCAAGCGAAATTATCTCCCCTACTCCCAACATTTACGTCCGCTTAACGCGTGTCGTAACTGTCACCTACTGACCACGATGTACGCGTGTCAGTTTCAAATCCCAGACAGCCTGACTCCAATGCAGGGCAGTTTTCACACTACAGCTGACCATGGCCCACAGTGAGCGCCGTGTCAGTTTGGGATTTTCCAGACAAATGTCTGGATACTGACCGGTGCAGATGTAAAGTATCACACCTCACCGGGACTTATGCCGAGAAGAAGCTCGCGCGCTCGGTGAGAATGTAGACGATTTGCTACGTCCTATGTTCAGCGAACCGACTTATCACGCCTTCTGACGCCCTGCAGCCCTGACATCTACGTAATATCGTCCTAGCGCGATTCTCAGTTTTAGAGAAAGGAAAACAGGTAAAGTTTGCGAATTATATGAAAATAATATTCGCAAAACGAATGGATGAAAAATATACAGGAAAAAAAAGAAATACAGAGATAATAAAAGAGAGAATTCGGGTGAAAGAATAGGAAGAAGATGTAGGAAATTAAATGAATATAAACCCTACGTGACAGAGCCTCCCCCCTTTAAGATATGGAAGCACTCCATGTCTACGTTATGGAGTTTAATTTCCTATAACCGTAGCTTCGGGGTGTCTGTCTTCTTCCCTCTCCTCTTCCCCCTCCATCTCTGTCCAATTCCTACTCAAGTCCACTCCTCAAAGTTTCCTTCCCCTGGAATGTCTCATATGCGCGCTTGAAAGAGCGTCGCCGCTTCTGACATTTTTGAAAGATTTCCTGTGATAGCGGTGGAATATCCCTGCCACTATCGTCATCTTCGTCAGTTTTGGCGATCGTCAGGAGATGGTCGGAGGTTGGCACTGGTTTTTCCAAGTATCTCTTTAAGAGATTTAAATGGAAAACCTTCTCCTTTCCTTCAATAGAGATCTGGTAGTTAGCCTTAGAAATCTTTTTCAGGACGGTAAACGGCCCTTGCCATCCGATCTTCAGTTGGTTGTTCTCGGTAGGGAGCAACACCAAAACTTTCTCTCCTGCTTCCAGTTCTCTCTCTTCCGCGACTTTCCTGTATCGGTTAGCGTGCTTGGTGCGTGCTCGCTTAAAGTTAGTCGTTGTTAGGTCCCAGCCTAGTTTCAACCGTTCCTTTAAAACCGACACATATTTACTGGCTGAGACAACTGTCTCATCAGCCTTCTCGTCTGTCAGAGACTGAAGTAAGGCTTCAAGCGGGCCCTTAATGGGTCTGCCGAATAAGAGTGTAGCTGGCGGAAATCCTGTGGAAGTATGAGGAGATTCTCTGTAGCCAAATAATGCTGCAGGAATACAGAGATCCCAATCTTCAGGTTTCACTTGTGCCAGCTTACTTAGCATCATGGTGAGGTTTCCATTAGCACGTTCCACGAGCCCATTTCCGGCCGGAGTATATGGCTTAGTGTGGATGTGCTGGGTCCTCAAGATCTTAACGATCTCATCCATCAACAGGTTTCGGTATGGAGATCCATTATCCGTCAACACTTGCTGAGGGAATCCCAACCGAGTGAAAATCTGCACGAGGGCTTCTGCGACATGCTTGGCATCTGCGCATGTTAGCGGGATAGCTTCTGCCCATAAAGTGCATGTATCGACTAAGGTCAGGATGAACCTGTTCCTTCTTTTAGTCCTTTCGAAAGGCCCTAAAATGTCGATCACAACCCGTTCGAATGGTGTTCCCATTATTGGCATTTCACCCATGTGGACTGGGGGTGTCCGTTGCTTGGGTGGTACACGTTGGCACTGGGCACAGGATTTGAAATATCTGATAATATCAGTATTTACTCCTGGCCACCAATAATGAGTGGTTATACGTTGGTTTGTGGCGTTCTGTCCCATATGTCCGCTAAAGGGAAGAGAGTGCCCCATTTCTAGGATTTGGCTTCTGTACTGTTTCGGTACTAGGAGCTGGTTGTAACCTTGGTCAGGCTTGCCCGTTCTCCGATAAAGTACGCCATCCTCAGAAAAAATGTCCCCGTGCTGTTTGGGTTCCTTCGCCATGGGCAGTTTCCTAAAGCAGGGTGCCAAAGTAGGATCCTTTTGTTGCGCTTCTTTTAGTTCCATAGGTAACAAATTAGGCGCAGGCTCCCGTTCCTTCTTGGTTTGCCCTCTTGTAGTTACTGCTGCCACAATCGGCTCTTCCTGTTTCCCAATACACACGTATCTCCCGCCAAGTATGACTGGGTAGATGGGATCATCCATAACAGCCGCTTTGATCACACCTCTGACAAAGTCAGAGTGTATCTCCACCAATGCGATGGGAAGCGCTGTAGGTGCATCACTCTTACGAACTCCACAAAGTTTGACGGTCTCTCCTGTCTCTTGACCGGGTTTAACCAGGTTTCTGGCAACAATGCAATCGTAAGAAAGCCCCGTGACAAATAAGCAAGAAGTTTGAGAACCGTTCAAAGTAACAGTACCTCGCGTTGAGGGTCTATCCCCAACAGGTTGGGAATCACTGTCAATAATTCCGCCTTGCGAGACTGTCAATAAGCATCCGATGCGTTTCGGCTCGGTGTGCTCGGTCTGATCATATGTCCCGTTCTCAGGGGTTCTCCCTTTGCCACCTTGTCCTTTCTGGCTACGCTGCCATGTAGGGCGGTCGGGTTGATCAGACTGTTTGGGGTGGTTGGGGTACTTGTTCTTGTAGAACTTGGATTTTTCAGGAGGGGGGTTTTGAGGTCCAGTTTCTCTGTGGTTATTTAGGTTAGAAGCCTGAGAAGATTGCTCAAGGTTATGTTTTCGAAAATGCTCCTCTGTCGGTTTCCGCTTTGTGGCCGGTAGTTCAGCCAGCGCATTGTGATAACGCTCAGACTTTTCCAAAATGTCTTGAAGTTTTTCTGCCCCCTGCTCAGCGAGAAATCTCCGGGTATCCGCAGACAATGTGTTCTTTATTTGTTCTGTTAAAACAAATTCCTCAAGACCTTCGTAGGTAGAGGGGAGCTGCGAGAGCTCTAGGCACTTTGTCAGATAACCCTTTAGACGGAAGAGAACTGGTGAAAAGATTCAGAATTCTCCTTTCTGCTGTTTCGAAACAGTTGCAAAAATTTGCGAGCGTTCATTTCAAAGCGCTCCAGTAACGCTTTCTTCAACACATCGTAGTCGTCTTGTTGGCTACTTTCCAGCTTAGAATAAACATCATAAGCAGAACCTTTTAGGGCCTGGGAAAGTTTCATATTCCAACGCGACCTCTCTAACCCGTACAGAGTTGCAATTTTCTCAAATTTTTCTAACCATGTGTCAATCTTCTCATTTGGACAAGGGAAAGACTCAAGAGTGAAAGACATAGCATTTAGTTGAAGAGATTGAGTGTTAGCAGGGTCAGTTAAGGAAGAATGAGGAGAAGACTCTCCATTGCTGGAGGTAGAGGCAGCACCACGACTTTGGAATTCTAGAGTTTTAAGAGCCAACTCGTGCTGTCTCTGTTTCTCTTTTTCCTCAAGCTGTCTCTCCTCCCTCTCCTTCTCCTGCTGTCTCTCCTTCTCTCTTTCCTCATGCTGCATCCTGCGAATTTCCATTTCCTCATCCATCTTCTTCTGCTGTAAATCTGCGGCTGCTTTTTCCTTAGCTTCCGCTGCTTTCCTCTCCGCATCATATCTCTCGAGTTCGTCTCTGACAAATGCTTTCGCTTCTTCTCCTTCCAGTCCCTCTTCCATTGCTTCCTGTCTTAACATCTGCCTCAGTTTCGCCCTCTCGGCCATATTAAATCAGTGACTGAGACTAGTCGAGAAAGAAAATAGGAAAAAGGATACACTGGTTCCTACCACTTACGAGAAAAAATTTACCAAAAATCAAAAGATGATATATTTAACCCTGGGATACCTCCTCCAAAAAAAAATTCTAACTATCGCTGCTATTATCGGCAATAAAGCACTTAATGCAAAACACGACTACGCCAACTAAATGGTAGTTAGGATTACTTCTGAAAAATAAGTTGCTACAGTGGAAAAACAAAATAATTATTGCAAAAATTAAAGAGAAAAATAATCCCTTAATTATAAAGTCCACTATCAAGTTCACCCCTGAAGACAGTTAGGGTAAGGGAGGCAATTAATCTGGACAAATAGTCCGAAACGCACTCCTTAGCTTAGTTCAAACGCCGTTCTGCCTCAGTACCCAGTGAATGTTATACACTCACCACTTTACCAGCATTTAGTATTACAATCAGCAGTTAACATATATCCCGACAAAATCAACCTGTAACCAAAATGTATATTATTCAAAGATGCTGTGGAAAAAAAAAACTTATTAGTTTGTGTGGTCAGCACGCCCGTAAACAGATCGTTAGTCTAGGGGATAAATTATTTAAAGATATAACAACTCACAAGACATCACACTCTTACTCTATATCAGAATACAGAATCTTAAGTTCAAAATCGAGATAGACGAGTCCACATTTGTCGTACTCGTCTTCCTATTCTAAGTTCAAAAATCCTACGGACGAGAACCCATTTGTCGTAGATTTTCGATAGGAGAATTAAGACTAGGTTTGGTCCCTTCTGAATAGGTTTGAATAGGTGATAGACTCAGTGAGAGTTAGTGAAAGGTAATAGAATTTCCACACACGTGAGATGATAGATGTTGATATAGTGGCTGTCTCTGAAAGCGAAAAGAATTCTTCTCTCTCTCACCTATCTTCTACAACAGTTGTTACAGCGTCAGACAGACTACACCAATATACATATTACGTATATTTCTATCACTCACAGGCACGCACATACACGTGACGACAGGTAAACACACAGACGTGGGAAAACTATAACAATGATACATATATATATCTAGAACGAGCTGACCAAACACTATTATTAAGTTCAAGAGCGATTTTAATATCAGGAAAAATCGGCTCACAACATCAAAGAAAGTACATCAAGGAAAATACATATACACATAGTCAAAAAAATTCAAGGAAATGTTGCAAGGATGATAGCCCCGTTATAGTGTTAACTCTACGTTTAGCCCGGCCCCGTTAAGAGAACAGATGATGGCGCCCGAGTCACAGATACATAGGGTTTGAGTCTAAGAGTTTTTCTTTGTTTTATCTCGTAATTATATGCACAGAGTTTGAAAAAAATCTGATTTAACCTAAGACAAAAACACAAGAACTCTAGCCTTAGCAACAAATTATGCAGATTGAAAAAAAAAACAAATAGGACAGCAACAGGGTGTCAAAGATATAATAGTGAAAATATCACTCAAACCAGCGTACACTCATTCATTCCGCCATGGCCTCTCATACAGGTACTCACGACTTTGCTCGCTGCCTCTTGGAACACACTGATTTTAGATTTTCACACAGACTCAAAAATGCAGTCTTCTGCCAAGAAGTCCCCAGTTCCAAAAGACGTATTTAACTCGGAGTCTCCGGGAACGACTACTTGGGTGTGCAAATTTGTTCAAATGTCTGATTAAGTCACCTAACAGTTATTCCAGGCGCGGGAGTTAGCAGAGCACAGTGTCAATAGCGTAGGTTTCTAGAAATGATGAATGTCAGGTCGGTGCCTTCCCTCAGTATAGGATTCACTTTAGTCACACCACAGATTTGTCCACACAAAAAAAAAATATATATATATATATAGTCGGGAAATGTTAGTTAATACTTGAAGTATTTCGCGCCACCAGGCAGAAAGATTACGTAGAGTTTTTCTAGAAGAAATTAAGATCTGGCTCCAAGGTCCAGTATTTATCATTACAGTCTTTGAAAACCCGTTATTGGGATATGGTATTTCTGGCTAACTCGGGTTGCATAGGCACTGTTAGACCAGTGGTACTTAAGAAACCCACGTGGTTCAAAATAAGGACTGTCTATTTCTTCACAAGTATGGAAACTACTACTAGGTGCTGGTAAAGTTAGGGTCACCCCAAAACTTTCACTGTGTGGAGGAAAAATAACACATATAATATAATAAACAGAATCTGTACTGGTTATAACTTACATTTAAACTTGCAAGCAGAGAGCTTTGCTTATCATTTAAACTTCCCGTGACGTAAGTTATATTTAAAAATCAGCAATCCTCATGAATTAAGAACACGTGCGTATTCCGTCACCATTCACGAGGCTCGATTCTAGAGTTTATACGTTAGTTTAGAAAAATACACTCGACTGAGTATTAGCAGTTAAATTAAATTCATAAATAGCTACAATTGCCGTTATAAGCTAGAAATTTAATTATATTCTGCTTTCCACTGAATGCTTCCCTAGAAAATATAATAGCCTACCACTTTATTTCTCTTCTGCGCTAAAGAAATAGATTAAAATGAATTAAGCGATTTAACACTTTAACACTCACAAAATCTATATATCTATCATATTAATTACCTCAACCACAGAATTACAGGTAGTCGCACAACTTAAGAATAAGATTGCTGAAAATATTTCTGGAAGTCTAGAAGTTCGACAAATTGCCGAAACAAACTGAGATCTTCGCTAACAGCTATTCTGTTTACGAGCAACCTATCTACTGTGAGTCTATGAGCGAGAATGAAATTAAAGTTTCAAACTCGGGCCAAATATCTTAAAATCAGACAAAGGGCCCAAACTTATTTCGCCAAGCGAAATTATCTCCCCTACTCCCAACATTTACGTGTCGTAACTGTCACCTACTGACCACGATGTACGCGTGTCAGTTTCAAATCCCAGACAGCCTGACTCCAATGCAGGGCAGTTTTCACACTACAGCTGACCATGGCCCACAGTGAGCGCCGTGTCAGTTTGGGATTTTCCAGACAAATGTCTGGATACTGACCGGTGCAGATGTAAAGTATCACACCTCACCGGGACTTATGCCGAGAAGAAGCTCGCGCGCTCGGTGAGAATGTAGACGATTTGCTACGTCCTATGTTCAGCGAACCGACTTATCACGCCTTCTGACGCCCTGCAGCCCTGACATCTACGTAATATCGTCCTAGCGCGATTCTCAGTTTTAGAGAAAGGAAAACAGGTAAAGTTTGCGAATTATATGAAAATAATATTCGCAAAACGAATGGATGAAAAATATACAGGAAAAAAAAAGAAATACAGAGATAATAAAAGAGAGAATTCGGGTGAAAGAATAGGAAGAAGATGTAGGAAATTAAATGAATATAAACCCTACGTGACACTCTCCAATTATTGCAGTCTACAAGATCTCCCTTCTTGGGCAATTTGACAATTATTCCTTTGTTCCACTCTGATGGTGTTGTCCCCGTTTTCCAGAGCACCAGTTATAGCTATCGATAACTATGAATTGGCAGTGGTGCCCCACTTCACATCGTACATGGGGTCTACCATCAATGACAAACTCTTTCTGCACACAGAAATTGACAGCCGGATTGCCAAAGCTGCAGCTACCTTTGCCCGCCTCACATCTCGTGTTTGAGGAAACTCCAAACTCACAACGAAGACCAAAGCTACGGTATATAACGCCTGCGTCACCAGCACACTTCTAAATGGCAGCGAGACATGGACAACTTATGCTAAGCAAGAAAGAAGGCTCAATACCTTCCAACTAACGTGTCTATGCCACATCCTCCGCATTTCGTGGAAAGATAAAGTGACAAATGTCGAGGTGTTGTCACGTGCTGGCCTTCAATTAGGCAGTGCAGACTACGCTGGCTTGGCCATGTTCACCGCATGGAAGATGGTCGCTTCCCGAAATATATCTTCTACGGACAACTGGCAGATGGCAAAATAACAGTTGGGCGACCGCAGCTGAGATTCAAAGATGTGAGTAAGAGCGACATGAGGGCACTGGACATAAATCCAGCAACCTGGGAGGATGAAGCTACCGATCGCACCAAGTGGCAATGCTATCTTCGGCGCCACCTCAGACTGGGCGAAAAAAAGCTCACACAGCAAGCAGAAGAGAGGAGAAAACGTCGAAATTAACACCAGGAAAATAATCAGCAGAGTGCTATAACCTCAGGAGCGCACTCCCATAGTCAGTTATGACTGCAGGGGATATTATTTTATATATATATATATATTTTTTTTTTTTTCTTCAGGAGATTTTCATTACCCTTCCCATAAGTAAAAAGAACGGTTACGATAGCCTCCCTTACCCAGAATGACTTTAAAATATAGTAAATTCTTTCCCATTATCACTTGGAAAACCTATAGATTCGCCTTCCACTTTTCATTGCTAACACCAATGCGAAATTATATCGCCCCTTTTTTCACAGGAACAGTTATTTCCAAGCCACACTGAAAAACATGCGACATTTCGTCAGAACAAAGCCTGGTTACGCCTGACTGCATTTCTATAATTGCTATTGTGCATTGCCTGGTGCTGGAACCTAGTTCGTGACCTATTTCCCAGGAATGAGATTTAATTCCGTGATACTCTTATCATTTACAGTGTTCGTTCTACCAGTGGCCTACTATGGGAGGTTCAAGGAGGGCGGTCCGCCCGCGTTGGGGTTTGAGTGCCTTTGGACACAAGTTATAACATTAATGTACTGTCTAAAAACATCTACTTGCAAGCATACTATATTTTTCTGTGTGTGAGTGCGTGCCAAAGGAAGGACACCCCCTCCCCCCAACCATGTTGCCAATTACTTTAAGGACGCCCCTGCTTTCTAAGAGTCGATACTTTTAGGGGCGATTAATGTCACAAGGCGAAGTAAGTTATCGCTAGAAGGCAGTGTATTTCACATGAAATGTGGAACTTCATCGGTTCGCAAGCTGTTCAGTAGTCATAGCGGGGGCAGGTACTTATTGTTAACGGTAACAGTTGTTCGTTAGTAGTTACTGCCGTAAGGGAACAAAGTGTTTGAGACTTCGAAATACTAGGCCCAGCATGATGAGGTGGGGTAACCAGTTCCCTCACCGCTGCCTCTACCTTCCGTAACTAAAGAGCAGAGTCATGTATCCATTTACAGAGCGTGACGTATCGAATGCTCATATATTATCATTTACTTACTTAGTCATTCCCCTTCTACCGTGAGGTGTAGAGGTTTGGAAGAGAGAGCGCCAGACTATCCTATCGGCTGTCTTCCTCCTGGCCTGGTTCCATTCTAGTCCTCGATCCTCTCTCTCTGCATACTGAGCAGACGTGTGTGGGTCGTGTCTCACATTTATAATTTTTGACACAGGCATTTCAAATTATATTTCAAGGATTTTTATATCGGTGCATTTCTTTTTGGATTGTGAATTTTGTGAAAATGACATTGTGTTGATTTAACAGATGGTATTTAAAAAATACCAGGAATTTATTAACTATTCATTTCCTTTTGATAACTGCAAATGCCTTCTACAATGCTATTAACAATGACCACGTGACTCGTTACTGACCCCTGTAAAGAAGGGAAGGTCGGATTTTCTTGGCTACCAACCCCTCTTAAACAGATAAGGTTTCCAGCGGACCAATGCATTTCACAGGCAATTAATCCCAGTGGACATGTAAACATGTCACGCTTGGAGATCGGCCACGGCTCGCAGGTAATAAAAGCCGCTAGGGACTGTAGATTGCACCCGTCCACGATCAAAAATTACACCCTAGACCAAAACAGGGCACTTCGCGTTAAACTTCAGGGATTTAACAAAGAGTCGGATTTAACCTTTAAAATAGCAAATGACGGTAAATGTGCTACTGTACTTTTCCACAATACATTTCATTATGAGGCATTTCGCACAACGTGTACCAAATACTACCAGAATGACCATGTCGAGACGAGAGCAGATAAACAAGGTGCCTTTGTAGAAGATTTCATCACAACACCACTACTATCTGTGCATCTTTATCATACAAAAAACAAGATAATGGTACAAGGAACTGCCACTGTTATTGAGTCATGGCTGGAAACGGACTTTGTCATTTTAAATGAGTCTGCACAAAACATAATTTGTACCACAAAATTGGACTCGACAATATGTTTACCCCAGCTCGCAATAGATATCATATCATCAGCCGCCAGCGTCTCATCTGCTGACAGCGAAATCATCAACATTAACTCTAGCATACACTCTCCTGCAAATACATCCACTTTGCCTCCCGCAGCACGCGACTTTCCAATGAGCGACACAGTAGCAAATACTCAATCTTCTCAACCTGTGCTGGCCATAGAATATCCAATGGGCCCTAAAGAAACTAGCACACAAACAGATGAAACATTATCACGTGAAAATCACCCAGAAGTCACTCACATGATAAATGCGCAGTGCTGCCAGGAGCTGATGCTCAAAATGGAGGACACCCTTCGAACACTAATTGCCGATCTGACGACTAATGTCTATAAATCGATCAGCGCAGAAAACGAACTACTCAAAAAGGAAATACTGCATCTGAGAGAAGATAATTCCAATATTAAACACGTCGTTGAGCAACTACGAAACGATTTTTCTATTTATAAAACAAAGCACTCGGAACATCCTCTTGTAGTACCTGAAGCTTCTGGAGATCCCCCCAAAGAAAATATAACAAACGAACGCCGCAAGCAGCACCAATGTAACACCAAAAAGGTTGAGGATACACGTGCGCACGAAGCTTACCCTATTAGTGTAAAAGTAAGCAACAGGTTTACCGCCCTTAACCAGCGTTCAGCACAAAATGAACAGGCATTAACGCCGCTACCAGATTAGATACTGACACCACAACCACCCGATGAAAACACCCAGACTATTCAGGACGATTCACACCAGGAAAATCAATGGCGGCAGCAAGAATCAAAACGAAAGCCGAGTCAACAACCATGTAGTAAAGCAACACATGTTATAATTGGCGACTCTCTCCTAAAAGGCATATACAATGATCGGATGTCTGCTACTAAAGAGGAAACTGTCTCAGTTTTAGCGATACCTGGAGCTGGAACTGAAAGATTAATTGATAGAATTAATAGGTTCGACATACATCATAACATTACAAGAACAACAGTACATGTAGGGATCAACGACATAATGAATGGACACAGCGTTAGCCCTTCGGCGATTTCCAAACTGACCACTACAATAAAACAAAAATTTTTTAACACCTCCATTTTTAACATTGGCTATATCAACAACACTCCTTTCTTCACAAGCAACTCTGGAGCACCAAAGAAACGCCTTTACATAGATCAAATACATACATCAAAACTAGGTAGCAGGATCCTAGCAAAAAACATCAAGTACCCGCAGCGAACGCAACACGACAACCCACTGTAAAGTGCAATCTTTACTATCTTGCAATATAATACATTTATATACTTATTATGTTCGCAAATATTTTGTAAACAAAGTATTTCCTTTTTAAGTGCTTAAGGAGAAGTCATTTTTGAGTTACTTCCCTTGAAAGGAGTTCCGTCATCTTCGATCGGACTCCGCGGACGGATCTAGGCCTACTGCGATTTATTCTTTGCCTGGGTAGGAATAGATTGTTCTTGCTTCAGTATATCTATGGCCTGAATTTATACGTAGTGTTTGTATGAGTAGGACGAGTCTGTCTTATATATGGATATCTTTACATTTCTAAGTCGAACTATGTTGATTGTCGCTAGAAAAGGTCAAAGGCTATGCAGCGGAAGTATCGCTAGCAGGGGGTGTGATTCATGGCTGTCATCCTGTCGGGATGTCGAATTTTGTTGTAGCCGGCTTATTGCCGAAAAAGTGATCTATAAGTAAATGGGGAAAAGTGATAGTCATTTAGACATGTTGTATGTACTTTACCCCAGTGTTTATTCTCTTTTGCCAAGGAATGGCAAAGTTATATTTCGCATAGAAAGGTAAAACCACAATTTATTATGAACTTGGGCCTCACCATCGTTGTCGATAAGCAGATGCACAGTGGTACTTTTGAAAAGAATATTTATTCAAAGGAAGATGACATTCCTATGTATCAGCACTAGATTATATGATATTATTCAATTACCTCTATGATAGAAGCTATGAAGAAATGAGGACATTTAAAGAATGACCAATTTTGGTCTGTATCCAATAGTGAGTGAAGCTCACGAGAGAAGCACAGCCATGTTGAAATCCATATACTTTGTATTTATCGAGTGAGAAAAAGGGATGCCTGTACTATCGCTCGATGAACCAAGAGATCACTGCTACATGTGAGAACCCATGTCTGGGATTCCTATATCTTTATGAAAAATATATATATTGAACTTTACGTGAAGGGATATTCGCTAGACGAGGTTAAGTCTAGGAGCCTTCCTATATATTGGTTATGGTCTGACGTGCCCAGTCAGTAAAGCCAGATGATTTACATGATGGAACTCTGAATGCTTATTTACGAATGCTCCATTATGATATTTGCCAAGCATGAATGCTAACTTAAGATGATATTCCTGTGATCAACATTATGCTGTCTATGTCGACATTTGTTCCTGTAACCATACACGTACTGTCCAAGTGTGCGTCACATTAAATGTTATAAAAAGACCACCGTAGTTCCAGTACTTCTTGAATTCGAACAGTGTGAGTATGAGTGATGTACTACCAACCTGTCAACTCTATCGAATCATTCTACCATTCGCGTTCTGACATTCATATACACACTCATTGTCTACACTCACATTCTTGTCGGAGCCTCATCACGTTCCAGGACAAGATGACCTGTATGACCAAAACTGTGCTGGGTTTAATGAGTTGACAATCGTTACACTTTACTACACCAGTCCCAACATCTACATTTATCAACTGGTGGACATTCACGGCATTTAACAAAATAAACGTGATTTAACAACTACTGGCCAGTATGAGTTTAACAACTGGTGTGCCAGCTTCCTGGGTCAACCTGCACAGTGACCATATTGAGAAGTAAACTACTGAGACCAGACGTTCCTTGGGGTCTGTTACGACACACAAATACATCAACAGTACAACTCTACAGTGATGTCAGCGTGACCTGTCCTGTCGAGAGTATGCAGTAACTAGGTCAGCGTTTGTTGACATTTGGTTCGTTGGACATTTGCCATACAACTGACAGTGTTACACAGCAAGCTTGGTTGAAACATAGAACATTACACATCAGGACTGGAGAATATTTGACAGTGTTTGCGAAAGGAAATGTTATTGAACTGAGAAGTCCTACATCGATTGTTATTATTCACATCAACGATGGAGCTTCTATTTCTGTGTTGAATTTAAAATAATTAGACCAGAAGTATTTGTTTAATAAAGTACCACAGTACTGTACTATTAGGCAGTGTAACTGAGCCTTCTTTCCAACACATTCTTTCTGCAACACTCTATTTACATCATATTGCCATACTATTTATGCATTTATGTATTTATGTTTAAATATTTATATGTGATATTTGTTTGTATCCAGCGGGTTGTTGTTTTGGTTGGGCGGTGTCACACAACAGATTATCCCACGTAATAGAGGGTCTGATGGGTGCGTTTCTATAGGTGCAATTTTCTTGATTGAAAATTTGCTGCGACAGCTGTTGCTATTAGTGTTAGCTGTGAAGACTGTACTCATTGTTGTTTTTGTAATATTCCTCTGTTCTTTAGTTTGTTTTGATTTGTTTGTAATTTGTTGGTCTACCCTATTCTATCTTTCAGTTCTATTCTCAATTTATATTTATATACTGTGGCGTTATTTGTATTTGTTATCCTCTTGCGGTTTATCTTTTATTGTTTTTCCCATTTGATTTTTTTTCATTTCCGCAAATGTTTTCATGTTCTTCTGTATAACTGTTTTGTTTTGTGCCTGATCGACATACACTATTTAAAATATAGTTGATCATATAAATTGATGTACAAGAATCAACTGATAGTTAATTGCTATTACTAAAGGTACACAGTTGATGATATAAAACACTATTTCTGGTGCACTGCACTTATATTATAGAGTGAACCAGCAACTTATAGCTGTTATTATATAAGGATTTATACAAGACCTTTGTAAGGCTTGTTTCCCACAGTGATTGGGATAGTTAAGTACTATTTTCCACAGGTTACAAAGTTATCATACAAGGTCTTTGATTAAGACTAAGAAAGTGAATTTATTTACTTTTGCAAATTACTGATCTTATTAGACAAGATGTCTACATTAGATTATTTTATCACACAAGGCAAAGCTCTTGATAAGACTGGTCAGCAATTAGAACAATGGGCAGTTGCTCAATATGACAAAGCATTAGCTGCAGAAGAGAAAAAATTAGCAGCTGAGGAAAAAAAAAATTACAAAGAGAGGATGAACAAAAGAAATTGCAGATACAGACTGATGAAAAAAGATTCCAGATGGAAATGGAAAAAGAGAAAAGAAAAGATGAGGCTGCTGCAGAAGAGAAAAGATTACAAATAGAAGCTCAAGAGAAAAAAGCAATAAGAGAACATGAACACAAAAAGAACTTTTAGCATTTGAGTTAGAAAAGTTAAAGTTAACAAACATAAGTAATGTTAATCAAGCATCTGGTGGTAATGGTAAACCCTTTACTTACAAGGTCAAGGTACCAGCGTTCAACCCTTCCAGTGATGACATAACATTCTGGCTAAATAGATTTGAACGCTCGTGTCGAGCCCATAATGTGGACAAATCACAATATGCTAACCAGTTATCAGAAAATCTGAAAGGTGATTCTCTGACTAGTTTAAGTTTGGTTGAAGAGGCTGACAAAGATAACTATGATGTTATTAGGGCAGCCTTATTAAAGAAGTATCAGTTGTCTGAAGAGGGTTATCGGAAGTTGTTTAAGACAATGGTGCCTGAGGCAGGTGTAGAATTCTCAGAATTCATTGCAAGGACACGTCTTACATTTGATCGTTGGATTGAGCTATCCAAAACAGAAAAGACTTATGAAGCCCTTATGGACTTGATACTCAGAGACAAGATTATGTCAAGTATAAATAAACCTTTCCTCGAATTCTTACATGAGCGTAAACCTAAGTCTCTAAAAGAAATGGAACAGTATTGTACCCAATACGTCACTGCACATCCGGACGTAGCTATTAGCAACAGTAAGGTTAAAGAAGGTATGCCAGTTGCTTCTGCAACACCATACAACCCTAATCACTCTCACAAATTCCAAGGACCTCAAAATAGGTTTAATAAAAAAGGTAACTATTACAGTTATCAGAACCAAGGTAACCAATCATTTCAGGGTTCTTCTTCGAATACCTGGAGAAGAGCTGACAGCCCTCGATTCAGGGGTGGTCATAATTACAGGAACTTTCGCAAAGGAAGTCATTCTAGAAACTATCCAAGTTTTCCTTCATGGAGACAACAGGATCATAATTACCGAGATACTCATTATAATGAATATGATGATAGTAACCAAAGGAGCTATGATTCAAACCCGAGTAGGGGTTATAATAGTGGAAACAATGATAAGTACAGAGGCAATAATAACAGAGGTAGAGCACAATTCAAAAAACATAAAGCTCATTACCAGGCGAACTCTGCACAGCAAGAGTCCCACGAAGCCTATAAACAAAATAAAGATAATGATGACTCTAATAATATGGCATGTGCCGCTTTTGATTTTGGGAGAGCATCTCAGTGCCCCCAATGCAAAACATTATTTGAGCCAACCACAGTGTCTACTTTAAGCTGTGGCCATCCTCTTCCCGCTCTTCCTGCGTCAATCGCGCATGATGGGAGAGGTTCTCTTGTCTTACACAAAGGTTTAGTAAATGACAATCCAGTCTCAGTACTTTTTGATTCTGGATGCACAACTATTGGGGTTAGGCAGTCACTCATAGATCCTTCTCATTCTACAGGCAAAGTAGTCAAATGCGTAACATTTGGCGGCACCATAGAGAAATACTCTACCGCTATCATTAGGATTGCTACTCCTTTCTTCACAGGAGATGTACACGCATGTCTTTTGCCGAATCCGATCGCTGATCTTATCATCGGTCGCATTCACGGAGTCAAAGAATGCACTCCGGAGCAAATTTCCGTTTGGGAAAATCAAAATATGCAATCTGCTAATGCGGTAGTCACTAGAGCTCAAGCTCTCAATATGCCTGAAACTTCATCTGTTGAAGATAATGAAGTGCATAACCAAGATGATCCCTTGGTAATTTCTCGTGACTCGTTTATAAAACAACAAGAAGAAGATCCGACTCTTAAGAAATTCTTCACTCTTGTAACGAAAGGTGATCCGAATAAAGATTCAAATTGTAAATCTTGGATTACAATGAAGAATGGCGTACTTGTACGTATGGTGCAAGACTCCACTAAGTCAAGTCATTCTCAGATTCTTGTACCCAAGAATTTGAGAGTTAAGATCTTACAACATGCACACGACTCTCAGTGTGCTGGTCACATGGGTTTTTCCCGTACAAAGTCAAGAGTTCTTGCGGCTTTCTTTTGGCCTTTTGTGAACAAGGACATACGGATCTATTGTCGATCCTGTAAAGTATGTCAAGAAGTCAAATCCAAAGGTCCTCGTCATGCTGCGCCTATTCAGGCTGCAGATATTCCTATTCGTCCATTCCAGAAAATGGCGATAGACATCATTGGTCCATTCAAGATCAAATCTGCTAGAGGACATCAGTTTATCTTAACGTGTGTAGACATGTGCACACGTTGGCCAGAGGCTATCCCTCTAAAGAGCATTACTACCGCTGACATTGCAGATGCTCTTTGGCTTATATTTTCTCGGCTGGGATTCCCCGGAGAAATATTATCAGATCATGGCACCCAACTGATATCGGATACCATGTCTCAAGTAATGTCTACTCTACAGATAGAGAGATCTTTGAGTAGCATCTATCATCCTATGTCCAATGGGATGGTCGAGCGACTAAATAGAACACTTAAGAACTTATTAGGGAAGATAACTGAGGATCATCCTCAAGATTGGGATAGGGTTTTACCCGCGGCCCTCTTCGCGTACAGAGAGGTCCCCAATGAACATACAGGGTTTTCTCCCTTTGAACTTGTCTTTGGCGCGCGACCGCGCGGCCCAATGTCTTTGCTGCATGATCTTATAACAGCTGACAATATTGACGATGACACAAAATCTTCTTACGAGTATGTCATCGCGCTGAGACAAAAGATTATCGAAGCATGCAAATTGGCAACGTCCTCTTCTGAATTTGCTAAGCAGAAGGCAAGACAATTTGCTAATAAGAAGAGAACTTTACGACAACTTTGTCCTGGTGACAAAGCATTTGTTTTGCTACCTTGTCGTGAAAATAGACTCCTTATTAGTTGGAAAGGTCCGTACGATATAATATCGAAAATTTCAGATGTTGACTACATCGTCGATATTAACGGGAAGCATAAAACCTTCCACATCAATATGCTTACGGAGTTCCATGAACGTCCTGACTATCTACAGCCTATTTTCCAGGCAACGGACGATTCTCATGTCAAACATGGTCATTACTCATCACTGTCTGTAATACAGGATGAGGAAACAAGTTTTTCGGATGTTAATCTTCCGCTTCCAATGATCCCACTTCATTCTAGTGAATCATGGAAAGACGTTACTGTTTCTCCTGATTTGTCTCTAGGAGAACAGCGACAAGTTTCGTCTATGTTACAAACATTTCAGGATGTCCTCACTGACATCCCTGGACAAACTCATGTCATTGAGCATGACATTGTTCTAACTGAACATACTCCAATTAGGGTTAGACCTTATCCTATACCTATACATTTCCAAACACAGGTTGAAAAGGAGTTGGATGAAATGATAGATTTACAAATAATCGAACCATCCACTTCTGCATATTCTTCGCCGATGGTTATTGTTCGAAAAAAAGACAATAACATACGTCTTTGCGTTGACTATCGCAAATTGAATCAAGTTACGAAGTTCGATGCTGAACCTATGCCTTTACTAGAAGAGCTACTTACTCGTCTTTCTAAATCGCATTTTTTCACTAAACTTGATTTGTCTAAAGGATATTGGCAAGTTCCATTATCCGAACGCGCCAAACCTCTTACCGCTTTCTCTACTCCCAGAGGCCTTTTCCAATGGAATTTTATGCCTTTCGGCCTTATGAACGCACCAGCTACATTTGTACGCATGATGCGTCGAATCCTATCGTATCGGTCAGATGTCATTGCTTATCTAGACGACATCTGTCTTTTCAGCGATACTTGGGAAGATCACTATTCAGGGTTAGTTGAATTATTATCAACTCTGCGTGAGTATAACCTGACAGCAAAACCATCTAAAGCTTGTATTGGCTTTAGCGAAATTGCTTTCTTAGGCCATCGAGTAGGTCACGGTTTCTTGAAGACAGAAGACCATAATATCACTAAGATACTTAACATCTCTATCCCTAGGACTAAAAAGCAAGTGCGAAGTCTTTTAGGTCTCATACAATTTTATGGACGTTTCATTCCGAATCTGTCCTCTATCATGGCACCTCTCTCTACACTATTAAAGAAAGGGTCGCCTAACATGGTTCACTGGTCTCATGAATGCCAATCTTCACTAGAGAAGATCAAAACTATGTTTTCATCACCACCTATTTTAGTGTTACCTACAACAGATAAGACATTTGTTCTTCGTAGTGACGCTTCATCCACTGGGATTGGAGCGGCACTAATGCAAGAGTACTCTGGAACTCTGCATCCTGTAATGTATATATCCAGAAAACTTAATGCTGCAGAAAGGAATTACTCGGTTTTAGACCGTGAATTATTGGCAATGGTTTGGTCAATTCTCAAACTCCAAAGATTCCTTCTGGGCGCGCATTTCGTAGTGGAAACTGACCAAAAAGCTCTTACGGCTATCCAAAGTAAGAACTTGAAGAGCTCGAGATCAACTCGATACGCAATCGCTCTTCAACCTTTTCATTTCTCTGTACGAGCTATCCGTGGTTCAGAAAATGTGATGGCGGACATTCTGTCCAGATGCCCACATGATGCCACTTAACTGTTAAATATTGGATCTTTTTAATATGTATAACTTTACAACAGTTATTTTTTGTTTCTTTACTAAGATACACATTTGTAATTTAATAATAGAATGATGGTATCTCTACTTAGCGGTTATTGATGTTTATTCACCGCTGTTCTTTGATGATTGTTTCTTCATAAATCATAAATTTAAGATTATAGTGTGAATTTTTGGTATGCATTGTATAATTACCAGAATTGTATTATACGTAGATCACACCTTCCTGGAAACATTTATTCGTAGAGAAACAATTTCTCTCAGATTTTGAGATATATTCTCACCGGTCATATTAGGAATTATAGTTATTCCTGATATTTTCATCTGCGCAGTATTCTTGCGTTGTGAGCCTATTCTACGTTGCTCCTAGATGTATTTAAAAAAAAAATTTTTTTTTTTTTTTCCCGGGAGGTGTGGTAAGACTGTAAAGTGCAATCTTTACTATCTTGCAATATAATACATTTATATACTTATTATGTTCGCAAATATTTTGTAAACAAAGTATTTCCTTTTTAAGTGCTTAAGGAGAAGTCATTTTTGAGTTACTTCCCTTGAAAGGAGTTCCGTCATCTTCGATCGGACTCCGCGGACGGATCTAGGCCTACTGCGATTTATTCTTTGGCTGGGTAGGAATAGATTGTTCTTGCTTCAGTATATCTATGGCCTGAATTTATACGTAGTGTTTGTATGAGTAGGACGAGTCTGTCTTATATATGGATATCTTTACATTT
This sequence comes from Oreohelix idahoensis, assembly GCA_024509875.1. Lineage (NCBI taxonomy): Eukaryota > Metazoa > Mollusca > Gastropoda > Stylommatophora > Oreohelicidae > Oreohelix > Oreohelix idahoensis. The sequence continues at coordinate 380,995 of JAMPIV010012018.1, forward strand.
CTAAGTCGAACTATGTTGATTGTCGCTAGAAAAGGTCAAAGGCTATGCAGCGGAAGTATCGCTAGCAGGGGGTGTGATTCATGGCTGTCATCCTGTCGGGATGTCGAATTTTGTTGTAGCCGGCTTATTGCCGAAAAAGTGATCTATAAGTAAATGGGGAAAAGTGATAGTCATTTAGACATGTTGTATGTACTTTACCCCAGTGTTTATTCTCTTTTGCCAAGGAATGGCAAAGTTATATTTCGCATAGAAAGGTAAAACCACAATTTATTATGAACTTGGGCCTCGCCATCGTTGTCGATAAGCAGATGCACAGTGGTACTTTTGAAAAGAATATTTATTCAAAGGAAGATGACATTCCTATGTATCAGCACTAGATTATATGATATTATTCAATTACCTCTATGATAGAAGCTATGAAGAAATGAGGACATTTAACGAATGACCAATTTTGGTCTGTATCCAATAGTGAGTGAAGCTCACGAGAGAAGCACAGCCATGTTGAAATCCATATACTTTGTATTTATCGAGTGAGAAAAAGGGATGCCTGTACTATCGCTCGATGAACCAAGAGATCACTGCTACATGTGAGAACCCATGTCTGGGATTCCTATATCTTTATGAAAAATATATATATTGAACTTTACGTGAAGGGATATTCGCTAGACGAGGTTAAGTCTAGGAGCCTTCCTATATATTGGTTATGGTCTGACGTGCCCAGTCAGTAAAGCCAGATGATTTACATGATGGAACTCTGAATGCTTATTTACGAATGCTCCATTATGATATTTGCCAAGCATGAATGCTAACTTAAGATGATATTCCTGTGATCAACATTATGCTGTCTATGTCGACATTTGTTCCTGTAACCATACACGTACTGTCCAAGTGTGCGTCACATTAAATGTTATAAAAAGACCACCGTAGTTCCAGTACTTCTTGAATTCGAACAGTGTGAGTATGAGTGATGTACTACCAACCTGTCAACTCTATCGAATCATTCTACCATTCGCGTTCTGACATTCATATACACACTCATTGTCTACACTCACATTCTTGTCGGAGCCTCATCACGTTCCAGGACAAGATGACCTGTATGACCAAAACTGTGCTGGGTTTAATGAGTTGACAATCGTTACACTTTACTACACCAGTCCCAACATCTACATTTATCAACTGGTGGACATTCACGGCATTTAACAAATAAACGTGATTTAACAACTACTGGCCAGTATGGGTTTAACACCCACCAGACACAAACCGATCTACCATGAGATCAGCCCTTCATGAAAATGCACAACACACCTTACCCGCCCCTCAAAGAAGTGCTCCCGTAACCAACAAATTACCTAACCACAAACAGAACGCCACCTACAGCCAGGAAGCCGAACGTTACGATGTTATGTTTCCTCCACTACCTATAAGACAGCCCCTCACAAACACATTATATGACAGTTCAACAAGCAGTGCCACAATGTCCCAGACCCAAAAATCTCCTACTAGTGTTGGAACCATTACAGACGAAATCTACAGTCGTCATGCTTCCTCCCGTAGCCTTCCTGGTCGTGCTCAGTGGAACCCAGAACTTGGCTACCTGATGCAATTCAGTCCAGCGTCACTCAGCCAAGCACTAATGATGTCTGTGCAACGCGGGCCCTACTATTTACCTGACAGAGTCATCCAATATTGATGATGAATCCACTCATTTTTTATTTTTATATTTTATTTTACTTTTATTGACTTAATCCCTGCGACCAAAGCCGCATCTCTCTTGAAAAATTAGTTGATTACTGTGACGCATAAAGTAATAAGTACTTTGTTACTTTCTCAAAACACTCTAATTTCATTGGCTACAGGCCTCCGACAGTTTTTTCATAATTTGCAAGATTTCATTTTATTGTATTTTATTTACTTTTTTAATTCGTATTCTCTCAATGTTGCTTAATTACTGTGTTAGAATTTTAGTGTTGTGTGAAAACGTGCGTGCCTACTGTTGTGTGACTATTTTAATATACTACTGACAATTTCAGTTAATTGTAATTTTTTAGCAATACTTGTACCAAGTGTTCGTACGTTAAGCAGTAACATTTGAATTTTCACTTACGTGGTGACGTTAATTAGTTTAAATTTTCGTGGGTTTCGTATTCAAAATTGCTTTTGTTATTTTCCCTTTTAAACCACTCGCCAAAATAAAATGCATACTTATCAGACACAATGGCTAATTAAGGATGGTCTACGGCTGGGCCACCTGAACATTTACCATTTATTAGGCAAACTTCCTGAGCTTACACAAATTCTGAATAAAAATTTTCATGTTTTTGGACTTTCCGAAAGTCGTTTAAACGAAAAAATATCAGATGATGAAATTGCCCTAAATGGCTTTAAAACAGTTCGGTGAGACTCAAGTAGAAAGCTAGAAACAGGTATAGTAGTATATATTTCCACTTCTATTAGTTATCGCCACAGAAGCGATTTAGAGACAGCAGAGACCGAGTGCATATGGTTAGAAATAAAACTACCGACTCAGGGACAATTTCTAGTCGGGTATCTTTATAGAAATCCCAGTGCAGGAGCCATCTGGTATGAAGATTTCACCACTATGATGGATAAAGTATTTACCACTGCCAAAGAAATTATTCTTCTAGGCGATTTCAACATCGACATGCACAACACAAACCAAACGTGGGAAAACATCATACTATCTTACAACCTAAAACAAATAGTCAACCAGCCTACCAGGGTAACAAATGCATCATCCACAACAATTGACCACATCTACGTCACCTGTGCAGAAAACATTATAGAATGCTCTGTTCCTACTGTCGCGATGAGTGACCACTATCCTATATGTTGCACGGGGTCAAAGAATAAATAGAAAGCTCCAAGAAATAAACATATCAGTATTAAATTTAGAAGTTTTAAAAATTTCAACCGTGAACTATTTTTACATGATTTGCGAACCGCACCTCTTGCCAGTGTTTACCAGCTTTCTGATCCCGATGACGCCATTGCCCATTGGATACGTATCTTTCTTTGTGTGTTTGATAACCAGGCACCAACTAAAGAAGTTCGTGTGAAACGACAGGTCAAATCTCCTTGGATCACACAAGCAGTGCTAGACGCCATGAGGCAGAGAGATCAAGCTCACAAAAACAATGACTTTAACATATACAGAGCACAGAGGAACAACGTCCAATAGTTAATTCGTAGAGAAAAAAAAATTACTTTAAAAATTTGGTTCAGAACAAAACAAACAGTAAAGATATATGGAAAGCAATCAATACCTTAGCGAACAAGCGAAATCTGTCAGTCTCGTCAACTCCTAATACTTCATTTACTTCCACAGACTTCAGCAATTACCTTCAGGCAGAAATAAACAGTCTTAAATCTACAATACCAAATTCACCTTGTGACTTAGGCAGGCTGTCAGTATTTTGTGAGAACAAATGTACCAACACAATCCCATCCAACATTCCGTTTATGACAGTTAATGAAGTGTATAACTATCTTCTAGGACTTAAAGATAATAACTCATCAGGACTTGACGGAGTCAGTAATCGAATACTGCGTTATGCGGCTCCAGCTATTAGTGATTCGCTTACATACATATACAATCAATGTATCGCACGGAGTTACTTTCTGTGGCACTTTAAAGTCGCTAAGGTATATCCTCTCTTAAAACCTGGCTCTTCCGACAATAATAACCTTGGTAACTATAGGCCAATCTCCTTAATATCATCGCTATCCAAACCACTAGAAAAACACATACATAAAATAACACTACAACACCTAGTTAACAATGGTGTTATAAAGGTTTTTACTACTATTCTTGATATAATGAGAGTGGGTGTTTAGCTAATGCTTAAACTGTTCATACGCCCACACAGAGCAGAACATACTTCTTATATCACGCGAATGTCAAAATATCAAATTCTGTACTACTAACATACCACTGCTACACACGAGATACTGTTAGTGAATTCAATCTGTTTGTTGACCTAGATTTCCGCCACTCAGGCTATTTATGGTCATGCGTTACTACCGTCACGCCTACTGTTCTCCTACCGTGTTAAATGTTGTAGTGAGTGTGCGTGGGTACATTCACACGCCACAGATACACACATCAGAGGCATGGAATGGTGTAACGGCAGGCGAATGTTAATAACGTTTATTACACCACAACACGTTCATGAAATACACAGTCAAACATAACTCACAACAAGAAAGTACTATAGTCACATCTCCACTTCTCATAATCATTAGCGCTCTACAACATCAACACTAGATCCTCTCAGCAACGGTCATCCTCGCCGTGCTGGCAATAATAAATGGCCTCAAACGATGCTTCTAACATCAGCATTATAATAAATAGACAATGGATCCTTTTCCCAGCAACGGTTATCCTCGCCGTGCTGACAATAATAAATGGCCTCAAACGATGCTTCTAACATCAGCATTATAATAAATAGACGATGGATCCTTTTCCCAGCAACGGTTATCCTCGCCGTGCTGACAATAATAAATGGCCTCAAACGATGCTTCTAACATCAATAGTATAATAAATAGACAATGGATCCTTTTCCCAGCAACGGTTATCCTCGCCGTGCTGACAATAATAAATGGCCTCAAACGATGCTTCTAACATCAGCATTATAATAAATAGACAATGGATCCTTTTCCCAGCAACGGTTATCCTCGCCGTGCTGACAATAATAAATGGCCTCAAACGATGCTTCTAACATCAGCATTATAATAAATAGACAATGGATCCTTTTCCCAGCAACGGTTATCCTCGCCGTGCTGACAATAATAAATGGCCTCAAACGATGCTTCTAATATCAGTATTATAATAAATAGACAATGGATCCTTTTCCCAGCAAACGGTCATCCTCGCCGTGCTGACAATAATAAATGGCCTCAAACAATGCTTCTAACATGAGCATTATAATAAATAGACAATGGATCCTTTTCCCAGCAACGGTTATTCTCGCCGTGCTGACAATAATAAATGGCCTCAAACGATGTTTCTAACATCAATAGTGAATACTCGCGGCAATTTCTCGCAAGACTGCACTCCCTGGCAGTTTGCAGTAATCTCGCCTTCACTCATCTTGACATTTATATAGTCAAACATAAGTCCTGGATCCTTACCTCTTCAAAAATACTCACAAACACAATTCTCCAATAAACTCAGAAATTATAGGCCTACACAAAAATGGCCTTTATAACTTTTGCACTGCGCAGGCATACTCAAAACACACACTGTAGGACCGACCTCTCCCGTCGGTACCCAAAAACAGACTGCCCTTAGTTCACACACTAGACCCGCCAAAAAAAGACACGAGACTCGGTTGTTTAAAAAACACAACTCAGTCTCGATAATTGCATGGGCTAGACACACGAGCTTACTCACAGCTCAAGACAGTTCAGAGAAAAAAAAACATCTCCGCGATTTGAACTGACCAGTGTTCGCCACTTGGAAACTTCTCGATCACACGAGGGAATTCCCCTAATACTATTTAACCAAGCAACGTAACCCGCAATCGAATCTATTCGCTTAACATTTTCAAGATCACCTCCCTTTGATAATATTTACTCTGTATCAAATGGCTTGCTAATTGATAGTCAGTCAGGGTTTAGACCTAAACATTCATGTCAAACAGCTATAACTAAGATGATTGACAACTGGCACTTAAATATTAATAACGATAACATATGTGGGGCAGTTTTTGTAGACTTTAAAAAAGCATTTGATATGATAGATCACGCTATTTTAATTAGAAAACTAGAAACATCAAAAGTAAACCTTCAACTAGTGACGATAATTAAATCATTCCTGTCAGACAGAAAACATGTAGTTTCTTACAATAACTCTTGCTCAAACCCAACCGTAATAAATACCGGCGTTCCTCAGGGCTCTATTCTTGGGCCTCTACTTTTTGCCATATACATTAATGACCTTCCACTACACGTCGAGCACGCATCCTGTGACCTATTTGCTGATGACTGTACTATCTACACAAGTGATACAAGTTGCAACACACTCGAACTATCGTTACAAAAAGATACAGACAATCTGATTAAGTGGAGCATCGGAAATCGCATGCTAATTAATATAATTAAAACAAAGTGCATGTTAATATCAACTAGACAAAAATTACAAAATTCTGAGAAAACAACACTTCAGATCTATATTGGTACCTCACCAATTGGAAACGTTAATGAACATAAAACTCTAGGAATAGTCGTTGACCAGCATCTAAATTGGAACTCACATGTTCATGCACTGACCAAGCAAACGGCACAGAAAGTTTACCAGTTAGCTAAAATCAAACATTTCCTAGATGAAGATGCACGAAAATTGTTCTATATATCTCACATACAAACAAACCTTGACTATTGCTCCACAATCTGGGATGGTTGTTCTATGTCCAACACAAAAAGACTCCATTCACTACAAAAGCGTGCAGTGCGTCTAGTTTCTGACAACTGCCAAACACAGTGTGTAGATCTATATAAAGATCTCAAAATACTGCCTCTAAGAAAGCGCTTTCTGTTCAACAAAGCTAAATTTGTTCACAAAATCCTGTCACAGAATGCTCCAACATATCTGTGGCCAATGTTCAAATACAATGAAAGACGCAGTCAACGCCTTAACAAAACACAAGTGCCCAAGCCTAGGCTTGACTTATTCAAGAAAAGCTTAGCTTACTCTGCTGCTCATCTTTGGAACTATCTTCCACATTATCTAAAACATAACAACCTCAGTCCCTATTCATACAATCGTAAACTTTTCGAATACTTTATGAGTTCTGATTATCTGCCCCCCTAATGTGATTATTTTTCCGAACAAATAGTATAATATCGAGTGTAGGTTTAATGATGATGTTAGTGCTTTTCAACATATTTTGTTTCATGGTAATACTTAGTTTGTACTTTTCAACATATTCTATTTCATGTTTATAATTAGATACTGTGAATGTGAGTATGCTATTATTTTACCTTTACAACGTTGAATTCCTTGAATTGATGGGTAAAATATATGTGAGAATAAATGAAATCAGTATAAAAGATGAGAGAAAGGAAGGGCAGAATGTCAGACGGGCCTGTGAGCCCAATTCTCAACCCTTTGAAAATAAAGTTCGTTCGTTCGTTCTCTCTTAGACAAACCTATGTTCCTATTTCTCAACACTTTGAAAACAAAGTTCGTTCGCTCCCTCGCTGGCTCTCTCTCTCTCGCTTTCTCTCTCTCTCTCTTAGACGGGCCTAAGTTCCTTTCTCTCAACTCTTTGAAAATAAAGTTCGTTCGCTCTCTTTCAGTCCCTATTCATACAATCGTAGACTTTTCGAATACTTTATTAGTTTTGATTACATGCCCCCCCTAATCAGATTATCTTTTCTTATAATATCAATTGTAGGTTCTAATGACGATGTTTGTACTTTTCTACATATTTTATGTCATGTTTATAAGTAGTTAATGTTAATATGAGTGTGCTATTTTATTTTACTTTGCAACGTTGAATTCCTTGACATTGATATGTAAAATGCATATGGGAATAAATGAATTCAGTATGAAAGGTGAGAGAAAGGAAGGGCAGAATGTCAGACGGGCCTGCGTGCCCAATTCTCAACCCTTTGAAAATAAAGTTCGTTCGTTCCTTCAAAGATTGTCTAATGTTGTCCTCCCAGCGGACTCTGGGTCGTCCTCGGGGTCTGGATCCTTGGCTCTTTGTTTCCCATGCTTGTCGTGGTATCCGATCTTCTCCCATTCTGCAGACATGGCCAAACCATCTTAATTGGGACTGTTCTACTTGGGTCTGCAGGGGGTAGGATTTAAGGCCTTGACGTATCGTCTGGTTGCGTACCATGTCTCTTCTTGTTACTTCAACCACCTTCCTCAGATACCTCATTTCTGAGGTTTGGATCTAGCTTTTATGGGTTGTAGTCATTGCCCATGACTCGCATCCGTATGTCAAGACTGGGACATAGGTGGAGCGGTATACAGCCATCTTCGTTTTCTTACCAACCTCTCTCTTGCTGAGGAATCCTCGATTTATGGCCTGAAAAAGTCTCCCAGCTGCTGCTTTTCGAGTGGCCAACTCTTCTTTGATGCCTCCCTTTCGGTCTATAATAGCTCCGAGGTATTTAAAGTGGTCGACCTGCTCCAGGACCTGTTCTCCCAGCTTAATCTGATGTTTTCTTTCTTCTCGTGATATCACCATGGATTTTGTTTTAGAGCTGCTTATGACCATCCCTCTCTTCTCCAGCTCTTCCTTCCAGACTTGCAGGTTGGATTGGAGATGTGCCTCTGATTTAGCAATCAGGGCAACATCATCAGCAAATGCCAGCTCCGAAATATAGACCTGTCTCATCTTCCAGTACCCCACTGAATACTTTCTTGTTCTCTCCTTACATGCCTTGATGACATCGTCCATAAGGAGTATGAAGAGGTAAGGTGATAGGATATCACCTTGTCTTACACCAGTGGTGGTCCTGAACTCTTCCGACTTATGGTTTGCTGTCCTCACATAATTTCTATATATTATCATACGAGGTAGAAACCCGCCAAAACATATTGGCGGAAAGGGGGGGGGTAATTATGTTGCACTCTGCCTGCTGCATGTCTTGATGACGGCCATAATGCTTCTGTGGTCATTTCATTCATTTCCATATTCATTCAGAGGTAAATCAATGACGTGCAAAGGAGAGGCACGATAGCATAGAGGCTTCATCTATGATAAGCAATGAGCCTTCTCTAGCTACATATACAAATATAAGGAGAGTCATTGCGCGGTGAACACTGCTTCATTTAAATGGTGAAAATTCCAGAAACTTTGTTTTAAAAAAGTGAATATTTCTGAAACACCCGCCAGGAAGAAAAGGAAAGAAAAGCATGTTGTTTAAATAGTTTCCATGCCACAGTTTGCGCGGCCTTTCCGTAATTTTCAGACAATGCACCATGAAAAGATTGATGGGAATTTGATGCGGGAAAGTGCGTTAAGACACTTATGATATTTGTTAATTTATTAATAATGTAAATGTGTAGCAGCTTGTTTTCATGCCCGTTGTTTAGATAGTCTGTATTCTAATTTTGAGGAGTGGATTCACTTATTCTCCATGTCTGTAGATAGTCTATACCCTTAACAGAAAAAATTAAAAAGGCAACAGCAAGTTGTGACGAGAAGACAATAGCTTTAAGTTAGAACAAAGATATGGAAAAACCAGTTGGTCGTAATACAAGAGGCCTTTTTCTAAAATCCACAGGGTAAGAGAAAACTGATGGATACCAAAAAAAAAAAAACATCCGGGGGCAGGAATAAGGCACTGACGCAATGGAAATAAAGAAGACATGGAAAGACATTAAATGGATCCAAAGCACGTGACAAGAAGGCTTGGCATGTATTCACTAACGGTCTGTGCTTCAAGGAAGCCGAAAGAACGAATGAATGTTATGGTGTTTCTCAAGGTCACGGTGACAACTGTGGAAGGGATATAATTGTTTGCTGACTACAACCCATAAAAGCTAGCTCCAAACCTCAAAAATGAGGTATCTGAGGAAGGTGGTTGAAGTAACAAGAACAGACATGGTCTGCAACCAGACGATGCGTCATAGCTGTAGTGGATTTTGATGGTATTGTATGGTTGATGTCACCTAGTGTGATGTATGAGGTCAGCTGTGAAGGCTCCTGAGATAAATGTAGATGTGAATTACAGAAGGCCCTTCTTACTACCACTTACGACCTCACACATATCTTTTTTACTAATGAATGTGGCTACGTTAAAATCTAGGGTACTGATATGTAATGTGTTGTGGTAAATTACACACACACACACACACACAGATATTTAAGAAGTCTAATAATATTAATAAAATTTATAACACACTGAACTAACTCAGGTTATTTTAGTTTTTAAAGTAAATCTTTTGATAAATTTATTTTGTTCTGAACATAAGAAATATTATGGAGTCATAAATGGAATGCAAAATCATATGACATAATAAAATGGAAAATGTGTACTTAATTATTTCAAATGACTGGTTAATAGTAGTTATATTAAGATAGTCACAGGAGAACTTATTACTAGATATGCTGTTGGGATGGTGTAATCAGTCCCAGTCTATGACTGCCAAACATTGTCCGTTGACTTAAGGGATAAATATATATAGTTTAATTTCCCCAATGTCATGGCTTTATTTACTGGTGAATTAGGGATAATTTAGTGAAAATTTCGTTGGTGAAAGTCCAGCAGGCCAGATATGACTTATCTCGCCTGCGTCGATCCTGTACAAAAGTCTTGTGGCCCCACCTCTCCGTGCTGGGGGCAATATACGGCTGCTCTGACACAATGATAGATTGCTCTGGTCCACACTTGTATATATTACTACAGCATTTGACACCGCTTTGGTGCCAAATAGAAACTCACAGTTCTGAAACAAAAGTATTGGTCATGTGTCAGAACTCTACTTCCTGAACCACTTCTGCACACAACACTACACAACAACAACACCACATAGACTGGGTCAGATCTCTCTGACCACACAGCACATCTTACCAAGTTGGTTTCACATAGTATTAGTTCCCCAAGACTACATTGCATCTGAGATATGTTCAATAGCTTCCTGCTATTAAATAAGATAGGTGATATGTTCCACTGATCTCAACACTAGATCCTTTTTCATAGTTTCAATTAGGCGTGCCTATATTTTTTCTTTGTATGTATGTCTCTAGACCCTGATCTAGGGCTGGGGATCTAGAGCGAACACTTACTTGTCGTAATCATTTTTATAATATGGCAGTATCAATCACTCGAATTATTAAAATATACAGAATAAATATTGTTCATTCTTACCAGAATTCAGAATTGAGAACACAGTTAAATTTACTAGCAAAACTCAGCTGAGCTGCTGGCCGTATGATGGCGTCCCACTATATAGTTATATTCTTAGGGAATCAACACCACCATGGATTCAAACTGCGTCTCTGAACAGACTTATGTCGAATGGCAAACTTTCACCTCTCTATCCCGCTACTATAAAATGCGTTGGCCAATCGCCGACTTCCCCCCTTATTTTCAAATCTACAACCAAAAGTCACTTCAGTCAAATCTCAGTCAAGTATGTATTACGGTCTGTTAGTCCATCTGCCTCTACTTGTTTTTTTTTTATAAAAACACACTTGGTTTTACATGTATTTCCTACACGAATCTGCTGCCTAAGTTATTTTTAGCTACAATTCTCCACCACATTCCCTCTCTTTAATTACAGCTCGATTTTTGCGTTTGCAGACTCAAGGCCAAGATTTTGGTAACTTTTAGTGATATGGGTTAACAGTGCATTCGCTTGTATGATATGAACAATACAGTCTTTTGTCAATATCTTCTTTATTATCTATCCGTCTGTATAAATGAAAGCATATTATTTCTCTGCTCAAGATGGACTATCAAACTAGCTAGGTTTTATTTTCATAACTCTAGTATTAAGAAAAAACATATTTTTTCTCAAGTTTAAATTTTGAAATTTGTTCAAGAACCTTCCCTCATGTGTTTTGCCGCGGCATTCAAATACAGACCAAGTATCGAAAAACGTCCAAGAAATGACTGTCTCGAACAAGAGCTAAGGTCCTTTTCTTGTCCATTTCCTTACTTTATGTCAACTAAGGGGAAGTGAATTTGTTCTCCTTTCACCCCCACTTGCGTCTTTTTGCCGTTCGAACTTCAAACACGTGTTCAGTCATATTTTTCCTTTTTTGTGTCCTCCGTTCTCTCCCGTCTACAAAGGGTAAACGTTTCGTCTGCACTTCTAACTTGTTAGTTTTAAATGGCGGTGGGAAAGGCTGGCATGGGCGAGCATGTCTCCTAGTATCTTACGCATTATTTTTAACCCTACATTTCATCGTTAATTTTGGAGATATTTTAACGTTGTATCATGGTGACATCATCACAATAGCCTCAATGCCTAGCCCTTGCAGACCCATGTTGAACAGTCCCAACTGCAATGGTTTGGCCATGTATGCTGAATGGAAGATTGGCTACCACGACAAATACGGGAAACCAACAGCCAGGGATCCAGACCTCCAGGACGACCCAGAGCTCGATGGGAGAACAACATTAACAATCTCAGAAGAACCGCAGATTAGATTTGAACCAGACCAGGAGGAAGACAGCCAATATGATAATATGGAATTCTCCCTGGAAAACCTCTACACGCCAGGGCAGAAGGGGAATGACTAAGTAAGTTAGTAGCACAATCCTGTGAATACCAGCCCACTGCAACATTCCAGGCAACGAGAAGGGAGACAAACTTGCTAAGGAAGAAGCAGTGCTGCAACAAAATCAAATGACAAAAAAAACAACTTTAAAAGTCACATTTAAGGTCCAAATGGGAACATGAACACACAGGTCATATAAACCAGAGCTGACCAAGAACCTACTCCACCTCCAAGTAGTGGTCCTGGAAACAGGCTGCATTACTGCAGTCTGGCTGAGTGAGTAGGGATCAAAGAGGGAAGGCTAACCCGGTCCCAAAAATGCCGTGCTTATGTCGGATGTGTCGGCCGAAAGACGCATATATCGCAGCTTCGCTGTAAATGGACACAACGCAACCAACGTCCTTTTCAGGATGAACAAAGAAGAAGAAGATATAAAACATTATGCCTATGATCAGCTATCTAGGTGAGACCAGGTCATCATTTTTCTGCTATGCACTAGACACAATAGATTGAGGTACCATCTAGATTACAGGTACAGTATTGGTGCAACAGATCTCTGCATCCGTTGCACCATCGCTATGACATCCGAACATCTGCCTAATAAACAGCGATGAAAAGAGTAACATTTGGCAACAACCTATTTCTCTCTAAGAAAAACTGTTTGAAGATGTCAGGAACCTGCAGCTGACTGCTGCCTTTATTAGTCATTAATGTGAACGTCTGAGTTTATGTTAACATAAAAATTTTAAAAATGTATTTATCATACTGTTTAAAAAAAATAAAAATGGGTTAAAAGGCGGACAGCTTGTGGTATGTGGGTTTATATTTAATTGATTACATTGAAAGAACTATTTTTCTAACTGTGAGTGACTCATTATTTCCTTACTTTTGATCTATTTAACTTTTTATTTTAATGTTTAATCTAGTACCATTGCTCCGAGTGTCCGAATGGCTAAATGGTTAAAGCACTTTCCTCACTTGGCACAGTTACTACATTCAGGGATCAAAACATGGTAATGTCACACCCCAATCTACCTGACTATAAATGAATACCTGATTGTTCTTAAGTTAGGGAAGGCAAAGGCAGAGAGGACAGGAACTGGTCAATCTGCCTCATTAAACAAAAAAACAGCTGGACCTAGTATGGAGAAATCTCTAACACTTAACTTCTCTATCCAGAGGCGGATCTACTATGAAGCTCCAGCTTCAGGGCCCCCAAGTAGAAAAAAGAATAGTTTGTAAAGTCAATCAAATAATATCAGTCATTTACTAGAGTGAATAGGCCTAATAAACAGATTATATCGTTTTGTCTTTTTGTTGCTTTTCTGTTTTTTAAGTTTCCGGGTTTCTCTATAACACATTTCTTTCCCATCCCCCAACACTTTTTGTGTGTGTGGATACTAGGGGCCCCTCCACGTGTTCAAGCTTCAGAGCCCCAAACTGTAGATCTGCCACTGCCCCTGCAGAAGTTTTTGCTATAGGACTATGTTTACCTTTTTCATTTACCATTGCCCTATTTAAATTGTTTCTATTTTATTTAATAATGCTGATTTCTGCTACCAGGAAACTGTAACAATTCACTGTGCATATACATGTTCCCATGGATCCTCAAGGAGACAGCAAGATAAAATATTCTCCACACTAACCAGTTGCATCATTGGAAGAGACCAAAGTGAGGCTCCACATTTTTGCTTTGTAATCCTATCATGCAAAACAATTCACTACAGAAACCATTATCACAGCCCATTAACCCTCTGACTCTGACTTAAGTCGCTGGAGTGATTGTGTTTCCCCACGAATGTGGAAGGTGTAGTGGGATCTACTATAACGGCGGTTATATTGTCAGACTCTCAGGCCATGCTTCGGAAAGTTCAGAACGGATGTCTGCGGCAGGAATGGAAAACATCAACAGAATCCTCAAGTCTTCAAGAACTGGTGTGGATCTACTGTCCTGGTCATGCAGGGGTATGTGGCAATGAGAGAGCTGACAGACTGGCCTCGAGAGCACCCATAGTGACACTAACATGGATAAGGAAGAGATACTAAGGGCAGTTAATGATCGCCTGCTGGATAATGACACTGTAATGGATGAATCAACAAGGCTGAGGTTGTTGGAGTTTGGCATCAAACGTGGGACTAGCAGAAATGGACGTGAGAGAGGATGCATCCGTCATATGTACAACCAGCGTGCTGCAGGTACGATTAGCATTCATACTCTTCGACATTTGCTGAGGGAGGCTGAGCACCTATGGGTTTGCCCAGAGTGCAGAGAGGTCGATTCTGATTAACAATAACAATGACTCCTAGCAGCAAGTGGAAAAAATAAATCAGCAGGAGGCCTATACTTGGGAGTCATAACCCAAGTGAGCATGCCACTGTAAGAATGTAAAGGAGATGAAAGGATCAAAACATCTCAAAAGGGAGACTCCTGATGATCAGAACACCTACTGTTGTAAAGCTTGGAATAAGTTTCCTATCACTCATAAATGCTTGTGATATCAGAGGCTGCCTGTTCCAGGAAAAATTGTGAACAGCTAAAATAATGAACAGATTACACTAGATAAGTATTTAAATATAATTTTTTAATATTTCGTTTTGAAAAAAAAAAGTGTATTACTTTACATGTTTCAAGCAGATAAGGTTACAATATGTGTTACCGGGGCCCAAAAGGGGAGCAAAGAATAGTAACACTGTACCCTACCATGCATGTCGTAAAAAGTGACTGAGGAGGGTTGGGCATGGGGCTGGTTACCCCATCCCGTAAAAAAACAACTTTTTACCAAAAAACTTACAGTCACAAATGTGGAACTGATGACAAGAACCAGACAAGTGCCAGTGGAACAAGAGTTGAGAAGAAGACGCTGGCGATGGATAGGACACACAATGAGGAAACCTGTTGTTAGCATTACAAGGCAGAAGAGAACTGGATACAGAGGTGAAAATGATGAGGAAAACATGGAAAGAGCTTGAGCGGATGGCACAGGACAAGAGGACTTGGCATGTGTTTGAAGGCCTGTGCTCCTTGGGGAGCTAAAGGGTATAGATTGATTAAATTTACATATTTCAAGCAGATAAGGTTACAATATGTTATATCTCAGGTCACTCAGGTGCTTGTCTTCAGTTCCACAGATTCTGAAAATGGCGCCTAGATTTTTAGAAAACTGTCAACCCTTGGGATACATTAAAAAATGACCTGCAAATCTTAAATAATGTTCCAGGTTGCAGCAGTGTTTCCCAAACTTACAATAATCAGATACCCCACTTTGAGAGGTTAGCCTTATGGGCATAAGACTCATATATTTAATTTTCATGAATTGTTTTCTGCGGCTGAAAAAGTATGATAAAGTAAAATACAAAATAAAGCCAAATATTACTCGAACCACTTTAGTATACCCTCACAGCGTATGCATACCACACTTTAAGAACCAATGGATTATTTAATTCATTTTAACCCACAGAATCCCTAATCAGATCAAATAAATCATAACTTGATTACATAACTGATAAACAGACTACAAAAAGATATTTAAATCCGACAAATTCAACAAATGGGGGATGGAAATAAAAATAATAAACAGAATACATAATTAAAACATTAACTACCGCGAGCCGGTGTGACCGGCTTGTGAAATCCTATCATTTGGACCGCGAGCTGCTCAGAGCATCAATCTATGTTTAGTAATAAAACGAATGAAAAATGTACTGAAACTGTCTGAAACACTTTCTGATCTGGTTTGAGATTTTAAGTTGCCACCGGAAAACAAAATCCCAAAGCATGGTTGTTGTAGAACACTGGAAAATTGATATTATGTTCATATTTTTCAGCATTTTGGGTTAGTTACCAAATCGTGTAAAACTGTTTTCCGTGGCAACTAGTGATAGGACCACAAAAATTGCTTGTACATCTCGTCTAAGGGCTGAATAGGCTAGAAACTTCGGTTTCAACAATTGACTGATAGATCTAGCGACTAGGACAAGAGTGAACACATTGAGCACATTGATTGAAATAGTGATTTTGATAGAAATGGGGCGCAAGCAGTTATAATTGTGAAAATATTGCAAGTCCTCGGCCATCGAAGGGCCGTTAAATAGCAACAACCTCTATAAGAGTTACAAATGGTGCTTATTATAATAGTACATTCATTTAACTTTAAAATGACGTGTAATTCATAAAAATCTGTAAACAATTACGAAAACTACAGCTTACTTTGTGCAAACATCTACAGGATGAAAATGGGAAAAAAATTTAATTCGGCCACAGTGTTTTTCAATTCGGTAGTTAATGTGTTAAGACTACAATGACATAATTACACTATATAACCCACATTTAAGCTAGGGACTCCATAACCACAGTACAGAAATTAATTTTAAAAATTTGAATCTCTATATATTAACCCATTCAACAACAGAATCACAAAATCCTTTGTCACAGAACATGGTTGCACACAACAAAATGCAAAGTAAGACACAGAATCCCTTGTCACTCACCATGATACAATATTAGACCCACAAAATCCCTGGTCACAGAACATGGTACACACAACAAGATGCAGCATAAGACACAGAATCCCTAATCACAACATGATACATGATCCCCCAAAATCTAAATACCTCAGTGTCCTTTGTTTTCTTCTTGCTCATCTGTAAAGCTGAATTAACAGTAATTTTTTTTTTCAAATTCATCTTTAAAATTCTTTAACATTATAAACAGGAAAATGTAAGCCCTCCCTTGTGAGAATATACCAACTCATATTTCAAAGAACTATAAATATGCTTCGAAATATCATGAAAACTAGAAATGAAATCCAACAGATAATGCAACAGCACAATGATCTAGACCTTGCTGATGATCCTACACTTCAGTGACCCAACCAATGCCCTTTGCACCTTTGGGCACCTAGACTAGTTCCAGTATGGGTAACCATGTCGACAACTGCCACAGTGTAAGTCTGGCAAATTTAAGTTTGCTGTATTTTAATTCAAATATTCAGCCAATATGTCTACAACTTGTCAGACTGTCAATTTCACATTCAATTTTGTAATTTTTTTTTTCAATCTGAACGTGCTTCATCAATTGCATCTGAGGCAGCTGTAACTGCCTATTTAGTCATAATGTATACGTTTTGAGTAAACTTGTTCACATTTTTTTTTTTTGTGTGGACTGAGCAACTAATTTCTCAATTTTTACATGTGTGGCGAATTTCCCTTCTTATTCGTCACAGCTGTGGCTAATTTGACAAAAGGTTGAAATAAACAACAGTTCAATAGTGCCTAAAAAAATAACTCAGAGATGGGAAAATAAAGGGCAAGGGTTTGGGTTAGATTTAGAAATCCTAAACCTAACCCTAACGACATGGGCAACTTATTTAGATGACATCAAGAACATATCCCACTATTCTTCATTTCAACCTTTCAAAAACTGGCTGCCCAACTATGGACTAGTCATGATATGTTTACACTAATCTCATCAATATGCCACACTTTCCTTTCTCTCCAAGCACATCATCCTTCACACGATAATAATTTCCTGTCTTCTTTGGTGCAAAGTAAATTTGAAATATGTAACAATTTAAAGCAAAGCTGGTGCTAAGAAATGACCAGCCAATGTCGTCTGTTCTTCAGTGGTTGAAAAATCTGGAGAAACAAAGGTGAAACAATATAATTTGAACCATGGCAAGTTTCTTTAAAAGTATAACAATGTATTATAACCCTGTTTATAGAAGTGTCTGCGATAAGTTGAAACTGAAACCAAAGTCATACCAAATAGAGTCCACAGGTGGACTTATGAATCTAGCTTAAAAAAAAAGAAGCTGGAGATGAAACCTGCTGATAGTGTTACAAGGCAGTTCTTGTTCTGGAATCCCTAGGGTAAGAAAGATAGAGGGAGACAAAAGAACAGACAGAGAAGAGAATTGGAAACAGACATGACAGGAGTGAGGAAGACATGGACAGACTTTGAGCTGATGGTATGGGACAGAAAGACTTGGGGCATGTTTTTTTTTTTTTATTTACTTTTTTTTTTTTTATCGTACGCCCGCTATTACTCGAGGCGAAATCTCCAGTTAATATGTCTAGCCCGAGAATAATTTTACGTGAGTATCCCTTTTTTCACTGTACTGGTGTCCTCTCGCCATTCAGGCAGATACTCGCTGATTTCAGAGGTACCCATTAGAGCTGAGTCGGCTCAGGAGCCGTTCAGGTTATTCCAGTCTCTGGTCGACGACACTCCTTCAAAATGTCTTTGCCATGGCTCGAATTATTCCAGTCCAAGTCCCGGTCGACGCTCTCCTTCAAATGTTCTCGCCAGGGCTCGAACCTGGATCACCCGATCACCAGCGCAGTGTGGTAACCATTACACCAGCAGGGCTCCCCATAAGTTTATTGAAGGCCTATGCTCCTTGGACAGTCGAAGGGTGATGAATGAAAAGAAGAATTATTTTGACCAGCTCTTTATACCTAGAATAGTTGGATTCAATATAAATGTGGCTAAAATAGTACATTTTTTTTTTATAGCCAGACACTCATAAATCTAGCTTGAATAATTTCTTTTTTATTATTTTGCTAAAATGTACATATAGATTGTGCAACAGGATTCACCACAAACCTATCATGCATAGGTGGATCATTCATCATTTTTCTTTGCGCTCCTTCCTGAGTACAGAACCACCACTGTAGCGGGTCCCCCATGCAGAAGTGGTTTATGTAGCAGCCTGTTTTACATGATGATGTTGCCAGACCCCCCCCCCATGCACAACCTTATATTAGTCACCTTGTACGATGATCATCTTCTTCTTCTTAGATCCTTAACCACCGACCGTCAAAGCAGTCAGTGGCCAACACGCCTAGTGGCGTCTTGTAGGGCAACAACAAACTGATTCCACTTTGCTCGGTCGGTGGCCATCCTTCGTACAGTGCCCCAACTCTGGTTCATGTCAGTGGCTTCCTTTCGGCTTTCACCACTGACAGTCATACGAGCCACAGACTCTGAATGTCCATCCCGCAGCAAAGTTTGTTCATTTATTGTTGTTTCCGTAACTTCATTGTTTTTTTTACATAGACAGGGGTGTCAGCCCTATGCTAAAACCCCCAACCTGGAGGACCAGGGTACCGGCTTTTGTCTGACCCCTACCCACACAGACCTGTCCAGCTTGGTTGAACCTACCAGGAGTAAAACTCCCACTGGCATAGCTCTGGGGATTGTCAGGGTACGCAAGTTGCCATACCGCTACAAGGTATAGGTACCATTGATGGCAGACGATGATCATAGTACCATTATAATCAGACACATGACTTTAGACCGCAAACGGCTCTGGGGTCCACACAGCCTCATGAATTGGGTACCAGAGCAATGGGAAGGACGATTCCACAGCGCAATAAAAATACGCATATGTCTCAAGCTGAGAAGGAAGTCCCTTATTTTGTACCTATTTATTAATCCTGTCAAAGGGATAATCTACTTACACCAGCATGAGAAATATGATGAAGACGTTCCACAGCGCAATAAAAATACGCATATGTCTCAAGCTGAGAAGGAAGTCCCTTATTTTGTCTCCTGTAAGACACAAGAAAAAGAAACACTGCTTTGAATGTATGTAAGTTGAAGTTTGACTGTTCCATGTCTTATATTTATTAAGAATGAGTTTTACAGTGCTAATTTCTTTCCTAACAGTTCCGATTTACAGGGTGGGTACAGCATTGCTCTCTCACAGCAATGGTGCTGGATTCGATTCATGACACTGACACGCTTCAGTCTGCCCAGCTGTAAATGGGTACCTGACTTTGCACTTGAGTTAGGGAAGGAAAAGGCAATGAGGAAGGGAACTGGTCACCCCACCTCTCAATGCTGGACCTAGCATAGTGAAGTCTCTAACACTTCACTCCCCTATGGCAGAATCTGTAATGGGACTACCTGTTAATAGTTCCCAGGTGTCTCTGAGGAGACAAAGAAAGAATTAGACTACTCCCACCTCAGGCATGACGTAAGAGATGTGGCTGTGCATGAGATGTGGCAACCTCATCATTTAAAACAATCTACTACAGAAACCACCGCTGCATGAGCACAAGAAAGCTGTGGTGAAGGCTTACTGCAAAGGGAATAGAAATTGTGGTGGGCCCACGCTTCCTAAGGAGTGAAAAGGGCGTGACAATGGGGCTGAGAAATACCAAATAAACTGACCATGCAGCATGAGAGGAAAGCTTTCTCTCCATGACACTTGATGATAATGAAGGTTGTAGTTCATAAATACTGAAGTCTTATAGTTCTATATGTCATAAATAAAAAATTTAAATCTTACTGTGCATTTATTTAAAAAAATATAATGGGAAAAATGTTCTAATTTCGCTAATATTGGATATGTCTGATATTTAAACAGGGTGTCTCAAAAAATAAATAAATAAATAGAAAAAGACTGTGCCCTCTTTAACTGGCTTTAATTCATTATTTTATACACTTTTCAAGAAATATAAAAAAAATGGAAATAGCTCCCTGCAACATTTTGACCACTTGGATTAAGTACTGAACCCTTATAAGCAACTGATCCATTATATATTTAATTTGTCCTTTCTTAAGTATAATAAAGATGATACTACCTATGAGTGTATAGTCTTTTCTGAGAACACCATGTATACAACAAAATTGCTACTTTCGCTAGAATTGACTGTATACAAGGACTTTTGTATGGATTACTGCTCCCTCAGGTATGTCGTACTGCTCCCTCAGGTATGTCGTACTGCTCCCTCAGGTATGTCGTACTGCTCCCTCAGGTAAGTCGTACAAGGCAACAAATATGAGATTATGCATGAGGTTGGCAACCTCAAGATGTAACACAAGCTGCAACAGAAACCACAGTCCTTGTTCTGGAATCCACAGGGAAACAGAGGCAGAGGTAGACCAAAAAAACACATGGAGAAGAGAACTGGATACAGAGGTGACAATGATGAGGAAAACATGGAAAGAACTTGAGCGGACGGCACAGGACAGGTCAGATACAATGGTGGTTCTATGCTCAATAAGGCGTGAAAAGGAAATTGAATGAATGAAAGAAGATTTTCATCGTCTCTGCTATGGTGAAATGAATATCTATAGGAAAAAGAAAATTAGTTGCTTATCCTTTACAGGACGTGGCAATCAACCCCAGCTTTTATTGGCTGTTTGTGATTTTTCTAGGCAATTTTTTCATTCAGTAGTTTGCCATTGCTTTCTGAACCGTACGGCGCTTATACCATTGTTAAAAATCCACACAAAGCGATCTGCTACCAAACAGCCCGCAGCAGGTTTCGAACCTGGTATATCTGGATTATGAAACTGCGTTCATATCCATTAGGCCACAGACGCCGACTCTATAGGAACAAGACAAATATTATGAGAATAAAAGAACGACAAATGATAGTTAGATTGCACTTGGTGAACAACCCCTAAGAGATGAGAACTCATACATATATATATATATATATATATATATATACACACATATATATATATACACACATACATACACACACACAGTGTATTTCCCGAGTCCAACTTCTTTGTGACAGTAAAATGATTACTCATAGAAACAAGACAAATACTGTGAGAACAAGCAACGTACGCGCCAAAATATGGTGGGAAATAATTATGTTGCGCTCTTTCTGATGCATGCCTTAGTTATGTGTTTAAAAAAATAAAATACAACAAAATTCTAAATAAACTTTCTATTACTCTGTCTCTGAATCAGTATTTAAAGAAGTATACACTTGAGTGACTAAATCAGGCAAGATACTGTAAATGTAACAAACTCCATTCTTTAGGAACACTCGCCTGAATTACAAAAGGGGAAAATTCAAGACATTGTGGCAAGAATCAAATAAATACCATTAATAAGGATGGATTGGGAGAACAGGTCCTGGAGCAGGTCGACCACTTTAAATATCTCGGAGCTATTATAGACCGAAAGGGAGGCATCAAAGAAGAGTTGGCCACTCGAAAAGCAGCGGCTGGGAGACTTTTTCAGGCATAAATCGTGGATTCCTCAGCAAGAAAGAGGTTGGTAAGAAAACGAAGATGGCTGTATACCGCTCCACCTATGTCCCAGTCTTGACATATGGATGCGAGTCGTGGGCAATGACTACAACCCACAAAAGCCAGATCCAAACCTCAGAAATGAGGTATCTGAGGAAAGTGGTTGAAGTAACAAGAAGAGACATGGTCCGCAACCAGACGATCCGTCAAGGCCTAAAATCCCATCCGCTGCAGACCCAAATAGAACAGTCCCAACTAAGATGGTTTGGCCATGTCTGCAGAATGGGAGAAGATCGGCTACCACGACAAGCATGGGAAACAAAGAGCCAGGGATCCAGACCTCCAGGACGACCCAGAGTCTGCTGGGAGGACAACATTAGACAATCTTTGAAGGACCGAGGACTAGAATGGAACCAGGCCAGGAAGAAGACAGCTGATAGAATGGTCTGGCCCTCTCTCTTCCAAACCTCTACACCTCATGGTAGAAGGGGAACGACTAAGTAAGTAAGTAATAAGGATGGAAATGAACTGTGCGTTGTTTCAACATGCGCTCAATTTAGTTCCCTGCACGACAAAAATGTGTGATGAAAAAATATTGCAACTTTGGTGGGAAAAAGATAGGGAAAATTTTGACACAGATGCATAAAGAAATTCTAAAGATTAATGAGCACTATTTCAAGCATCGTGCAATGGCCAGAAGTGCACGAATTTTACATAATTTCCAGACTGCAACTTTGGTGGGGAAAGATGGAAGAACTTTTGGACGAAAGGACGCCTAAGGAAATTCTTACGTCATAAATGTGACTAATAATAGTCACACTGCATTTGGAGAAAAAGCCCTAAGAGATGTGGCCTCCTACATGTATCTTGCCAGCAACACAGACAAAGTTGGAGGAATGAACAGTGATATCAACATAAGAATACAGAACGTAAGAGGAGTCTTCGCTGTATTGGGAACTGCTCTGAAATCAAACCAAACACAAAAATAAGAATTTTAGAATTAAATATTAAAGCAGTCCTACTGTATTGCTCAGAAACATACAGAAAAACTAAAACAACAAAGAAGTTCCAGAATTTCATAAATGGATGCTTAACTCTTTAAGTCCCAAAAACTGATACATAGTACTTCCTTCCAGACCCATTTGACCCAATGAACGTTAAATCGTCTTTCGTATCTTTTGCTCCTTTCTAGAGCTGTTTTCTAATTTTAACAACCCAAAACGTCATTTCTGACAGGAAGTACATTCATTTTAAATACCTCATATTTATGCATATGAACATTAACAAATGTTTTTTTCCAAACACCAACAATAAAAAAAGCACTGGGGTGGCCATTTTTGTTTGGGCCAAACCCAGCTTTTTTGCTTGGGACTGAAAGAGTTAAGCAATAACAACAACAACAACAACACCAACAAAAAACCAAGATTTAAATAGTATGACGAGATTACCAATGTAGAATTGATGGACAAAGCCAGACAATATCAGAGGAATAAGAAATGGGGAAAAGATCTTGGCATAGATTAGGAACCAAAGCGACAGAAATGGAGACCCAAAAGCAAAAGCAGAAGGGAATTGGGGGTAAGACTTCAAAGAGAGATAATAAAGACAGACACAACCCGAATGGACAGCACAGGACTGGAGGGTTTGGTGTGATATAGGTGAAGACCTATGCTCCGCAGGGAGCTGATGGATGATGATGATAGCAAAATACCTGTTGATGAATCAACATTCTGTACAAAGCCTTCATCTTCCCTAGTTCGCTTTCTGAAAAAGGAATAAGAAGTATGTTGAACAGTATTCAATAGTAACTGTTTGAACAATTACCATATTCTAAACTGAAATATGTGTAAAGTACTTTTATTTGATACTTGGCATGAATTTGTTGAAGGCCTATGCTCCTTGGGGAGCTAAAATGTAATGAATGAATTTTCATTAGATAAGAGTACTGATGAGTTATGGCATTCTGAAAATGATAGTAGTGACAACAGGGTTGCTGTAAGGATCATCCACACACTTCCAGGGATTCACCCTGTGGTGAAACATGTTGAGAACCCAGCATTGCACACAAAGCTTGGAGGTATCACTTGAGCCCCAGACGTAATTCTTTGGCTTTGACATGGTTGCCTGCATGCAGGAGAATCTCACTATAGGCCCATGATGGGCAGGGGAAGCTGAGAAGTGGCACTTCCTTGCGAGAGCCCAGAACCAGAGGCACAGTATTTTAGCTCTGCATATTTGGAGAGCCGCCCCCCCCCCTTTGAATGGCGGAGAATGCACAGTATGCCACGTGCTTCTTCCTCCTAGTTTGGGACCAGATGTGATGATCCTTTAAATGCAAGCCAGACTGGAGAAACTGCAGCTCAAGACTTCAACTCAACACATCTCAGAATGGCAGAAAAGCCCAGATCTACAGTGTAGATAATACCAAGGAGTCTTCAACTAGGTAATGGCTGCAAAAGAGTGAGAAGCTCCGCAGTCCTAGTTAAAAGACAACAACCCCCCTCTAGTCACGTTTCATCACAAAAACCCAGACCTTCTTTTACATGATGTCACGGAATCTCTTAAACCCCCCCCCCCCCTCCCCCCCCCAAAACCAATTTTTTGTAATACCGAAAAGAAAGAATGCAACTGAATGTAAATTAGTTAACTATAGCAGAAACAATAACAATCTCTTATATACAATAGTGTTAAATTCTTCAGACTGCTTTTCTGGTTAAATGTTGTTAAATTTATGAAAAATATCATCCTTTTTGGCTTTATTTAATTTTAAACAATAAAGCATTACTTAAATGTAAAATAAACACTTGAATACCTTCAATTCTTACTTATCTTTAAAGTTTCATAAAATAATATTAAAGGCAAATCCACAAACATTCAAGTGTTTAAAAACTGAAGATTATAATATTAAGTCATCCATGAGGGAGTTGTGTAAAAGTAGACTATGAGGATGGAAGTTAAAAAATCTAGATTTCGATGACGAACAGTGGAAGTTAAAAAATCTAGATTTCGATGACGAACAGTGGGATGTGTTTTTCGTTGCCATCCAAATAAGTCGCCGTCATTAGGGTTAAGATTAAGGTTATGGTTTAGGATTCCTAATCCTAACCTCTTATTACAGCGTGTCTGAATTCATTTCTTGAGGCCATATCAGACACATGGTCCACTGTTATTCATTTCAACCTAAAATCTATTTTATTCTTACAACATTTATGAAATAAGCAATCCTCACTTGTATTATTTTGTGTGATGTTAAACATTCTTTCCCCTATCATCTCACTACATCAGAAAATGTTGACCTCCCCCTATTGCACCATGTCATATGTAGACGACCCCTTGGGAATAATGAATGAATTAATTCATCATTCTTCAGCTACCCAAGGAGCACAGGCCATCTACAAACGTATACCATGTACTGAACAAGTTACTACTTGGTAAAGCAAAGAATTAAATATAACAATATCCCTAGAAGGGAATATAGTATGAGTAACTGTTTTCTGGAAAAGTATCATTAAAGTGAAGTAGTGAGTGAGTTGGCAGGAAAAATATGACTCAGAATTAGTGGAAAGCAATAACTGCATTCTATGCAAAAAGAAATGATGATAACTGATTGAATTACTGCCTTTTGAAAATGAAATGTGTGAATAGTAGTACTGATGATGGCGTATTAAAAATTAGTATTTTCAGCTGAAAATTAGAGTTGTGTAAAAGTACCACCAGAATAGAATATTAAACGAATTAAGTTTGAAAGATAAAAAAAAACCTGCAGTCTAACAGCATAAAAGGAAGGCACACTTGAACAGGAAATATATTCATATTAAAGGAAGTTTGAGAAGAAAATTGAAACATGCAAGAAAAATGGTCTAGATCTGCCCAATATCTCACATTTATCCTCTAAATCTGATAAACACAATTCCAGTGCTACAGGTTATTCTGTACTGCCATAAATAAGTAATGCAAGTTTCATGATGTGGATTATTCTTCAATCTCCAAAATCAGTTATTAAGAGTTTAATGCTATAATTTACAGTGATGAAAACAATGAAAATTCATTACAAAAGGGCCACCCTTTTTGGCATTCCGCTAATACGGTAGTTTTCAATTATATACATGATAATTATGTTCTGCACTTGTTCTGATCTGTTCCTTCAGCGCTTTTAAGCATGACGTGCTCAGCAGCTGAGTCCGAGAATGGCTTCCGTCATTATTTTATTGTTAGTAATTCACAAAGTTACCCCTGTGAGGGTAACCAAAGAGAGTTATCTGTGAGGTGCCGGCTTTGTCAATGGCTCAGATTCGCCTGGCACCCGGTTGAAGATGAGCAGCAGGAGTGGAGAAGGTGAATATAAGACTTTGGGATGAATTCCCAGCATATAGCCCCAGTGATTCTGGATCTCGTGACATATACCTCCTACCACTCTATCTCCCCCTCTATATACTAACGAGCCCCCACTCCCCTATTACACTGAGTGAACAGAAGAGAAAGAGAAGAAGAACAGTATGTCTCTTTCGCACACTTTCGTTCCTTCTCTATATATGTGATAACGTGTGTTGGTAAACACAACTACAACATTTATTAATGTTCTGAAATATAACAACATTCAATTACACTGATACAAATGCAACTAGAAATAACATTAACTATCCCTGTGAAGAAAGATATTAGTTAATGCAAAATACACAAATGAATCTAAAGTCTACCCTATGTGATGATGATGAATTTAAGTAACTCCTAAATACTAACAAAAAGGATATCTTGTGTTTCTTGGTCTCTTGCTATCTGTCAATAAACTCTGGTTGTTTGAACACAATGGACAAGTCTTTGTCTGCCTACAATAACATTGGACGGTTCACTCGATTTCGCCAGGTGTCCACGGCTTGTATTTTTGTCTTTCACAATGCCTGTGTTGACATTGTCCCGAGCGTCCGAGGTGTCTTATTCATGGGTGAGGTTGAACACAATGTTAGGCGGGTGAGACTTCGTCTGTTATGCAGATGTCCTTTTTGTTGTCTTGGTATTTTGCTTATGTGGTGACGATGATGGAAATATGTTGTATATTCGTATTTGTTGGGTGCATCAATTGTACAGGGAGAATCTGTCCATTACTGCATGTAATTTAGGGATCTCGATAAATTTGGTAGGCACTGGGGTTACAAAATCTCCCGTCTGCTCTTGCAGCTTTTGATCATAGTTTCTCAAAGGCACTTGTTGTAAAAAATCATCCGTTGGCGACTGCCACTTCAGATCATTAAATTTCTCAAAGGCACTTGTTGTAAAAATCATCCGTTGGCAACTGCCACTTCAGATCATTAAATTTCACGTGGACAGCTATTTAGAAATGCAGCAATCCTTCTGGGTATTTTCTGCTTTCTTTTTGGGTGGGTAGTCGATGATAGAAAGACCCTTCACCGCCTGGTAAATTCCTTTCTGACCCCCGTGGAGTATTGGTAGGTTGTTGCCGTTAACTACGTGTGAGATGCGTGTCGTCGCAGTATCTCGGTCGGCCCTACTCTAAAGCTTGTCCTGTGATTAACGCCAACCACGTAGTAGACTAAGGATGCGTATCTCAAATGGTCCCTGTCGCTCCCACTGTGATGGATAAAATAATGAACCCTTTGTAAGTATCCCGTAAACTATGCCACGCCTGTACTGACTTCTATGTGAAATCTAATCACTATAAGAAATGTCTGTGCGATGTTTACTGCACGGTTAACCGGTAATGTAAAAGGCCACTAAAAGTGTCTTGTATATACTTCGTTATAGGTACTGGAAACTGTGCAATCTTACAAATATAATAATTCTTTGCATGGCGTTTATTGCAACCTGTACTTATTAGTGTGAAATATAATATTATAATAAACGTGACTGGTATTTACAGTGTTATATTTATGGAAAAATATGTATATATTATCTGAATGAAGTTAAGACATAATAATGATAAAGTACAAAATATATTACACTAACCTTGGTGTTCCATATCAAGAATTTCACTGACACAATGTCCTGACTCTTCCTCGTGAAATCTAGAACCCCAAGTCGGTTGGCGGAATGGTTTCTCTTACCAATGCCGAGCAATGAATATAGTTGAGTTTATATATCGTCTGAATCGCCTATGGCTAATTTTCGGGTTCGTTTCCTGTGTCATGTGAAATTTCGTTTGTTTTCCTAAAGTCAGACATTCCGTCCTCAACTGTGTAAAATTTCCTGTATTATTTTGCTATGGTCGCTCTCATATTTTGCTTATCCGAGACAACTTGTCTGCGTTCGTCTTTTGGGGCACGTACAGTGTTGTTCTTCTCGTTATAATTTCGTATTCATACTGCTTTCATGTTGTCCCTGGCTCAGACTTTCAGTCTCCTTTAATCCAATATTACTTTGTCTGAACGACTGACCACAATACTCATTGTAAAATTACTTGGCCTTCTGTCGCCGACTGCACATTATGTTCTATTACTAGCCAAAATAATAATTGGGTATTACTGGCTTTGTGTAAACACACCCGCGACGTCCGGCGATGGACTGTTTATGTAATGTCTCCCTGTTGGGCGACATTTATGACTTTCTACAGGGTGAATGTTATTACGTTTTACAAGACTCACGCCGAGCGATGGCTATTGTTATGTCAACATTCCTTGTAAAATTGGTCAATTTTTCACGACTGATGAAAACGATGTCTGTGCCGACAATCAGTATAGAAAGTCGAAATACACACTCATTCAGTGAGAAATTTACCGACAAAATATTACCATTAGGTTTTAGGAAGTTAATTGCAGACTTACTCGCGTCCCGTGACATATGTCCCCCACACGAAGTCTTAGCTTGGGAAGACTCCTGCGAGTCAGGATGCATTTTACATTCCCTATTGTCGCTGATGTTATCTCCTCGCTATCACTATCCTCCTCATCTTCCTCGTTTCCACCATCCTTCTCCTCGTTCAAATCGTTCTTCTCGCAATCTTCCTCAGTGCTTCTCCGCATCAGCTATAAAAGAGCTGCTCCCTTTCCTGTTTCAATTATCGTGACCGTAGTCAAGAGTTGTCGCCCCTGCTCGACTACGGTCGTAGAGTGTGTTGTGATTTTCTGCACACCTGCAGATGACTGTCTAGCCGCATTGGGCTGCAGTGCTGAGTTCGGATTTCCTTTATTCAAATGCTTTGTGGCTGCTCGTGTCCTGAAGTTGGCCGCTTCAGTTATGTGTCTGGCTAAGTATCTCTTTAGCAGAATAATATTATATATTTGCAGCTGATTCTCCATTGGAATCATATCATTGGTTCGAGATGTCTTCTCGACCATTGCGTATGGCCCGTGCCATCCAATCAGTAACCTGTTCTGTTTACTATGCATAAACAGTAAAAACTTGTTTTGCCTATCTCTAGCTCACACTTTAGGACCAGTCGTATTATATTCTCGTCATGTTGACGCCTCCTCTTCTTCATACGTAGTCTGTTTCCCTTAACAGTGGCTTCCCTCACTTTTCCCATGATTTGATGCCCCTCTCTGGCATTCAGGACGCTGATCGGATAAATTGATCCATGTCCCTTGCGATTCCTGCCAATAATAATGGTGGGTGATTCTTTGCGTAGTGATGTATTGTCTGACCTGACCACTAGATTCACTAGCATGTCCCATACCTAAGATATAAAATCTATATCGTGCTGGTACTACCAGTTGCTTATACTCATATCCGCGCTTTTCTACTTTCCTAAGGAGTTGTCCTTGCTGTTTAAAGCAGTCTCCTGGTTTCTGGTGGATTGTCTCCTTCAGTCTCTTCTTAAAACACGGTTCTACCGATTTATCGTTCATTTGAGCTTGTCTCAGCTCTTGCGGATGGAAGTGAACTTTCGTCTCCTTGTCTCTTCTCCTTCGCTTGGTCACTTGTCTGCACTGCAGCTGTGACTCTTGATTGACGAGTGTCTCCTAAACTCACATATTTGTAGCCTAAAATGACTTCGTATGTATGATCATTTAAAACTGCCGTTCGTAGTTCTCCCTTGACATATCTGCTTCAATGGGAGTCCGGGCGATAGCCGCGCCATCATTGGAGGATCGCCGTTAACTATGACCTGCAATCCCACAGTTCCATCAGTCAATTGTTCTGATCTAACCAGTCATGAACTGATTTTCGAATCGAATTCCAGCCTGTAATCGAATACCTCTTCCGCTCTTTCTCTATTGACAACGTTTGTGTCCGAGGGGAATCCGGGCGCTAGTCGCCGTCCCTACAATAATCACTTTTCCTTTTCCGCCCCTTTGCATTAGGGTCCTTGTAATATTCGTTGCCAGGTTTAAACCTCTTCTTTCTTTTGAGTGGTCCATTCTTATTTGACACTAACTCTCAGTGTGTCTTTCTTCGCTCTGTCGAAATAAAAAATGTTTCCCCACTTCTTTCTTCTGCTAACCAATCTTTGAATCCGACGACGGATCAAAGTTGGCCCTTTTTTGTCCTTATTACGTAATCTTGTGTATCTTGCCCGTGGAATGGTCTAATAATTCAAGATACGGTGCAAACCATCTGTCCATTTATATCGGGTACAGTGTGTTGTAAATTTCGCGCAATCTGCGCTGTGCCTTGCATAAAGCGCGTACACCAAGTGTTTCCTTTTGTGTCGCCTGGTGTCTTTCCTTCTCTCTATCCGCTTAGTTTTTGTCTCGCCTACATATAGAATCGGAGTCCCATGGGTGTTGAGCTGCTGTATTCCCCGGCTCTACCACACTTTTCTCCTCATTAATCCTCTTCTACCTCCTTTTGAAGAGAGTCGGGGGGGTGCCTCCGTGTCCGTCGACCACCCTGTCCCGATAATCGTATGTGTTGTTATACCTTCTAAAGGCACACATTTCTCTCCGTAAGTTTTAAAAGTGGTAGGATCTGACTTTTCCTCGTCTTGGGTAAAGGCAGACTTAGGCGATGTGTGCAACTGTCTATTTCCGTGGATAATAGCGAATGCCCGTTCCTGTCCGGTCGCTTCTTTCCACGTAGAAGGGCCGGTGGAGTAAGGTAATAATTGTTCTCCTGATGTCAGGAGACAAGTGCCTGTTTTCTTCTTCCCTGTGATGCCAGGTGAAAATTGTTTTATTCGAAAGTCCCCTTGCAAGATCCATCGAAGGTACCGCTCGCAATTAGAGTGGGTTCTTCTGTGCCTTTTAATAACTTTCCGTTATCTCTGCAGCTGTGTCTGGAATCCATTGAATAAATTAACTACCGCCGGGTGTGATTTTTCCCCCTCTTTTCTCCGGGACTCTTTGTCCTTCATTGTTCGGGTTTCTATATAGCCGCCAAGCGATGGAGAGGAGGGCGGTTTCGGCACTCACTGGTGTAGTGATTTTTCATGCGACAATACGGCACCATTTTTCCCCTTGCCTTTGGTGCGGAGAAAAGTGGTTGTGTTAAGTTGCGTGTCTATGTGGATTGCAAAGCAAGTTTTCGTTTTTCCCCTGATATCGGTGAACTGCGCCCTTCTCGTAATCAGTTTCTCCTGCAGATTTCTTTGCATCTGTCGTAATGCAAGGCGAAGATGGTGTGTCCTCTAGGCGATATGATAGCTCGTCTGCCACTTCATGGGCCGAAATACATATTTCTGGTTCAACTCTTGTGGATAGTTCAAATGCTTTAAGCAACCTCTTCATCCGAAGTTCGTGCTCTCTCTCTGCCTTATTTCTCTCTAACTCTGCCTTGAATCTCCTATACTCGGCCTCTCTCTCTCTCTCTCTCAGCTTCTAATTTCTTGGCTTCTCTCTCAACTTCTCTCCGCTGCTCAAATGTCAATCTTCTTTGCTCTACTTTCTGCTGCTAGTTTATCTTTTCTCTCTTGCTCTGCAATTTTGTCTTTTCTCTCTTCTTTGTGCGCCGTTAAAACATTTTTTCCCATATTCCATAAGTTCTCCTTTTTCTAGTTTTAAACTAGTTGCTTCCTTTAATCGCAGCGCGAATTTCATCAAATCTGCCATGATCAAGCTAGAATTCAATCTGCCTATCGCTACTCAAAATTATGTGAGAGAAAAAAAAATATAGGGCGAAGAAAAAATTTGTGCCCTTGGCCAAAGGGAGAAACCAAAACAAATTTCCCGTATGCTTCGCTATAACCTTTTACAGCCGTACAGGTAAATGACAATAGTAAAGAAAACCTTGGCAATACAAAGGCTTGCTAAGAATACCATTCGTCAAATATTTCTGACCATCAACTGCCTGCCTACCAAGAAAACAATACTAAAATGTGTTCGTCTCAGTGGCTTAGTCGCTATTGTCCACTTGTGAACAAAAGGGAATACACAATGTCGGGTCGCTCGTTCAAAAAGCGTCCGACTTCAACAATGCCTTTTGATCGAGTCCCACGTGGTACTACCAAAAATCCAGGTAAATTTATAATGATGACAACAAATCAATATTGGTAACCAGATGCAGTAATAAAGTGCATATAAATTAATACGGTGTAATCTTCTAACATGTGTCAATGTCTTTCTTAATATACTATGAATATCTAATCTTAATATCTAATATGAATATCTAGTTATCTAATACTCTATTCTGTGTTCTTTCCCTCTACCTAAGTAGAATAAGGAACCGTATAGAAGACAGTGAATAGGTTTATACAAAATTTGCAAAAAAGAATTATTTAATGTTTTAGTCTAGGGCAAGTCCCAAGGTATATCCCGGACGAGCCCCCAATTATGTCACAAAGTTACCCCTGTGAGGGTAACCAAAGAGGAGTTATCTGTGAGGTGCCGGCTTTGTCAATGGCTCAGATTCGCCTGGCAACCCGGTTGAAGATGACAGCAGGAGTGGAGAAGGTGAATATAAGACTTTGGGATGAATTCCCAGCATATAGCCCCAGTGATTCTGGATCTCGTGACATATACCTCCTACCACTCTATCTCCCCCTCTATATACTAACGAGCCCCCACTCCCCTATTACACTGAGTGAACAGAAGAGAAAGAGAAGAAGAACAGTATGTCTCTTTCGCACACTTTCGTTCCTTCTCTATATATGTGATAACGTGTGTTGGTAAACACAACTACAACATTTATTAATGTTCTGAAATATAACAACATTCAATTACACTGATACAAATGCAACTAGAAATAACATTAACTATCCCTGTGAAGAAAGATAGTAGTTAATGCAAAATACACAAATGAATCTAAAGTCGACCCTATGTGATGATGATGAATTTAATTAACTCCTAAATACTAACAAAAAGGATATCTTGTGTTTCTTGGTCTCTTGCTATCTGTCAATAAACTCTGGTTGTTTGAACACAATGGACAAGTCTTTGTCTGCCTACAATAACATTGGACGGTTCACTCGATTTCGCCAGGTGTCCACGGCTTGTATTTTTGTCTTTCACAATGCCTGTGTTGACATTGTCCCGAGCGTCCGAGGTGTCTTATTCATGGGTGAGGTTGAACACAATGTTAGGCGGGTGAGACTTCGTCTGTTATGCAGATGTCCTTTTGTTGTCTTGGTATTTTGCTTATGTGGTGACGATGATGGAAATATGTTGTATATTCGTATTTGTTGGTGCATCAATTGTACAGGGAGAATCTGTCCATTACTGCATGTAATTTAGGATCTCGATAAATTTGGTAGGCACTGGGGTTACAAAAATCTCCCGTCTGCTCTTGCAGCTTTTGATCATAGTTTCTCAAAGGCACTTGTTGTAAAAAATCATCCGTTGGCGACTGCCACTTCAGATCATTAAATTTCTCAAAGGCACTTGTTGTAAAAATCATCCGTTGGCAACTGCCACTTCAGATCATTAAATTTCACGTGGACAGCTATTTAGAAATGCAGCAATCCTTCTGGGTATTTTCTGCTTTCTTTTTGGGTGGGTAGTCGATGATAGAAAGACCCTTCACCGCCTGGTAAATTCCTTTCTGACCCCCGTGGGGTATTGGTAGGTTGTTGCCGTTAATTACGTGTGAGATGCGTGTCGTCGCAGTATCTCGGTCGGCCCTACTCTAAAGCTTGTCCTGTGATTAACGCCAACCACGTAGTAGACTAAGGATGAGTATCTCAAATGGTCCCTGTCTCTACCACTGTGATGGATAAAATAATGAACCCTTTGTAAGTATCCCGTAAACTATGCTACGCCTGTAGTGTCTTGTATGTGAAATCTTATCACTATAAGAAAGGGCTGTGCGGTGTTTACTGCACGGTTAACCGGTAATGTAAAAGGCCACATAAAAGTGTCTTGTATTTACTTCGTTATAGTTACTGGAAACTGTGCAATCTTATAAATATAATAATTCTCTGCATGGCGTTTATTGCAACCTGTACTTATTAGTGTGAAATATAATATTATAATAAACGTGACTGGTATTTACAGTGTTATATTTATGGAAAATATGTATATATTATCTGAATGAAGTTAAGACATAATAATGATAAAGTACAAAATATATTACACTAACCTTGGTGTTCCATATCAAGAATTTCACTGACACAATGTCCTGACTCTTCCTCGTGAAATCTAGAACCCCAAGTCGGTTGGCGGAATGGTTTCTCTTACCAATGCCGAGCAATGAATATAGTTGAGTTTATATATCGTCTGAATCGCCTATGGCTAATTTTCGGGTTCGTTTCCTGTGTCATGTGAAATTTCGTTTGTTTTCCTAAAGTCAGACATTCCGTCCTCAACTGTGTAAAATTTCCTGTATTATTTTGCTATGGTCGCTCTCATATTTTGCTTATCCGAGACAACTTGTCTGCGTTCGTCTTTTGGGGCACGTACAGTGTTGTTCTTCTCGTTATAATTTCGTATTCATACTGCTTTCATGTTGTCCCTGGCTCAGACTTTCAGTCTCCTTTAATCCAATATTACTTTGTCTGAACGACTGACCACAATACTCATTGTAAAATTACTTGGCCTTCTGTCGCCGACTGCACATTATGTTCTATTACTAGCCAAAATAATAATTGGGTATTACTGGCTTTGTGTAAACACACCCGCGACGTCCGGCGATGGACTGTTTATGTAATGTCTCCCTGTTGGGCGACATTTATGACTTTCTACAGGTGAATGTTATTACGTTTACAAGACTCACGCCGAGCGATGGCTATTGTTATGTCAACATTCCTTGTAAAATTGGTCAATTTTTCACGACTGATGTGTTTAGAGCATTTGTGCACTCACCATCTCACTGTAATCTGGCAATTTTTTCAAATAATCAAACTTTTAAAATGCATTTTAGTATATTATAATTTTTTTTTTCATGAATTACAATGGCATTTAAAAATAGTAGTGATAACAAGAGGAGGCATAAGCCTCTTACTTTAAATGCTGTATATTCAATTTTACTTTCGCATCATATTATTTAAGCCTAGCTCTATTGTGCACTTAATATACGATAGTGCAAACATGTTTTTAGGTTTTTATATGCATTTACAAGTTATAAAAAAAATATTATGTTTTGCCTTTTGCCGATTTAGGGAGCCGCGATAGCATAGTGGTTAGTGCACTGGCTTCCTAGCCCAGTGGTCTATGGTTCGATCCCCAGATGAGGTGGGATTTTTTTAGGCCGCAAACGGCTCCTGGGTCGACCCAGCCCCAAATGGGTACCAGAGCAACTCTGGGAAGGTTAAGGTGGCTGGCGTGATGCTGACCACATCACCCCTAGTGTGCCGACGGTCAAGAAAATATGGGCCCAACACCATATTCCCAATATGCCTCAATGGGCGTGTAACGGGATCCTTTACCTCCTTTTGCCAATTTCCGGTGGGAGTCTGAAACATAAGCCGCCATATGAGTACAGAGCTATAAACTAACAATGATGATGGTGAATACAATGCAATGTTATTACTTATAACTTAAAACTTACACACAGCTCCTGAATTTATAAATAGGGCACAATGCTTTAAGCTTTGATGATGGCAACAATGAAATTGTATTACTTACAACTTAAAGTTAAGCACAGCTCCCGCATTTACAAGAAGAGTACTGAAAAACATGAGAAAAAAAGGAGTATGAAAATAATAAGTGGAACTTTGATATGGAAACATCATATGAATAGGTCTAACTTATACAACGACATCATCCACAAATAAATAGGTATTAGTTATACATAGTACTGTATAGCTGGTTCTGATCCTTCATTAACACATCTTCTTTGATCCTTAGCCGCCAACTGTCAAAGCAGTCAGTGGCCATCACGCCTGGTGGCATCTTGTAGAACAGCAACAACTGCTTCCACTTTGATCGGTCGGTGGCCATCCTTCGTGCAGTGCCCCAGCTCTGGTTCATTCTTTGCATCTCGGCCTCCACAGTTCTCCGCCAAGTTGCTTTTGGTCGGCCTCTCTTTTGCTTTCCTTCAGGGGTCCATAGCATAGCTGTTCTTGTGACGGCATCAGGGTCTCTTATGAGGATGTGGCCAACCCAACTCCAGCGCCTGCAAGCTATGATGGTGTGCATGTTCTCTTGGTTGCTCCGAGTAAGCAGTTCTTGGTTAGTGATGGTATTCAGCCAAAAGATTTGGAGAATTTTTCTCAGGCAGATTGTGTGGAAAGAGGACAATTTCGATACTTCCTTCTCTGTTACTCTCCAGCATTCCACACCATAGAGAAACACAGAAAGTACACAGCTCTCATATAATCTTAATTTGGTGTTTGTGCTGTACACAACCACACAATATGTTCATTTTTTGTCTTAAAGAAATATGTTAACAATGATTACTTCAACTATTAAAGAAACATAAGGTAAAGATACCCCCATAGCAGAGACTGCCTAAGGGGAATAAAGTGTTAGAGACCTCACCATACTAGGTCTCAGCTTTATGAGGTGGGGTGCCCAGTGCACTTCCTCACTGCTCCTGCCTTAGCTAACACAATACTAGACAAGTTATCCATTTACAGCTTGGTGACTGAAGAGAAGAACAGAGGGCCATGTGTTCGATACGGCCTCAAAACAAAATTCAGAGATGCAATAATAAGGGGTAAGGGTTAGGAATCCTATGTTCTTCATTTCAACCCAGTTGGGTGGACTGCAACGGGCCACTACCTGGTTTCAAACAACGTAACTTTGGTTCAAGAAGCAAGCACTCTAACCACTCTGCCATTTGACACTCTTTTAAAAGTAATAATAAAAAGGCGTAGCCTTTCTATGTACCTTATTATTGTATCTTTTTTTCTTTCAACCATAAACGTGAGTAGGGCCTACCATTTGTCAGCCAGTCGCAAAGAAGAAACAAAGATAATAAATATGGAAAAGCTGAGAGTAAATGCCAAGGGACACAGCAACTGCGAGGGAAAAACAATTATTATACAAATAAAAATAGGCCTATTTAACAACAAAGAAATGCCAACGTACAGAAATTAACTGCAATAATATAAAATAGGGCCTACAATGTAAAAATAAAGGGGTTAAATCAAGCACAGTGGGCCATCTTCTTTTATATCATCCTAGTACGTCGCCAACGTCCTTAGGGTTAGGATACCACTTTTTACTGCGTCTCTAAATTCTTTTTAAAGGCCCTATAGAATAGACGGCTCACGGTTTTCATTTCAACCAACAACAAAAAACATTAGGCTAACTTTTATTTAGGCCTACCCAAAAAGAATCAGATCAGAAATCATTCTGATGGTTTACAATGTATCCACTTAACAGCTTCTATATTAATGACAAACAACAGTTAAAATGTACTAATCACATCCCAGATTTTTTTCTATTTCTTTTACAAAGAATCCTTCGTTTTATCCTAGTTCGTCTGCCAACAGGTTTTTCCTACGCGAAGCGTTATTTACAATACACGTTACTTTGTTCTGGTAAAATATCAAAAACTTTGTTCAGAATAATTGAACGTAAATAAAGTAGGCATATTAGTAATTTTAAAACTTATTAGGTATACTTAAAATGTAAATCCTAATTCATTACGCACTTTGTGCCTTCTTATCGTTAAAAACAATTATTTCACAAATCTTATATGTCATTTTGAATTTTTTCAATGGTGTTTTGTTACGTCGACTCCATGTGGCACTTTGAACGTTCTCAGACTTCAATCATCGATGAATTTAATGGCGTTATTTCCCGTTAACCAGTAGAAGATCTTCCGATTTGCAGATTAATCTTCAAATCTGCCGTAAAATTTGTCCTCAGAATCAAAGACACTTTCACTTAAAACCCACCATTGCAGCAACTTGTTGCTTGTACAAATCACGAACCCTTTTGTACCAAAGGTTATCAGTTCCGAAGATGTGGACCAGTTACATCTCTCTCTCTCTCTCTCTCTCTCTCTCTCTCTCTCTCTCTCTCTCTCTCTCTCCCCCTATATATATATATATATATATATATATATATATATATATATATATATATATATATATATATAAAATCAAAATCCATAATTCTCGCCGTTTGTACGTCGGTCACATCTAAGGGATGCAACGTGGTTGAAAGTTAGACATTAATTGTATTGTTTCCCTTATATGTACTCTCCCGAAAATAGTAACACTCGACGAAGAAAAGTCGGTGTAGAACCCAGTTTCATTCCGGAAACGGATTTAACTCATCATTTTGTTAAAAATAACCTTAAAATGTAAGTTTTTTATTGTTTCTTCAAGACAAAATTTTAATTTAAAGTAATGCATACTTATTATTATGGATCAAAACGATAAGATGGCTGCAAACCGAGCTGCAGATGCTATAAGAGGAAGAGACGATCGCGTCAATCACAACGAGCAAACGAGACTCTAGAAGAAGCAGCAATAGAACGACAACATGAAGCGGCACAAAGACAAGCACAGCGTCAGTCACAACGAGCAAATCAGTCTGCAGAAGAGCATGAATCTTAACGCGCTGCAGAAGCTTTTTGCATTCGTCATTATTGACGGGTTATTGCTAGTACATATATATATATATATATATATATATATATATATATATATATATATATATATATATATATATATATATATATATATATATATATATACCGTGAGGCAAAGAAATCCATGACCTCTAAATATTTTTTAAAACTCGGGAAAAAATGACCCGACTATTACGACATTTGGTGAAAATTATGATAACAATATCCGTTTTCGAATCTCAAATTTCGAATTTCAAATTTCACGCAACGAATTTAACGCCTTGCAGGTGGCGCTGCATACAACTGTAATTATTCTGCTGCAAAATTGCGTTCTCTGAAGAAGAAAAAACGGCAATAAAATTTTTTCGACAAAACAAAAATTGTGGTGCGAAACGACTTCTTAAGGAGTGTCCAAACAAAGGATGGACTTTAGGTGGACTGACATATCTTTTGCAAGAGATAGACCAAACCGGCACTGTTGAACGTCATAAAGGCACTGGCCGAACACGCACTGCGCTCACCGATGACAACATCAATGCTGTTAACGAGCTTGTGCAGAGTCAAGAAGGACGTCCGCAAACACATCTTTCCCAACGTCAACTTGCTCATCAGATAGGCGCTTCTCAAAGATCCGTGGGCAGAATCATCAAAAAGGAACTTAAGTTAAAATGTTTGAAGAAACATCGGGCGACAGAGTTGACTGAACGCAACAAAGAGTCTCGGCTTTCTCGGTGCCAACATCTTTTGCGTCACTTCCCAGAGCATAAAGTGAGTTTCATATTTTTCATGGATGAAAAACTTTTTACCGTTGTTCGGCCTACCAATAGTCAGAGCGATCGGGTGTATGCACCGGTTGTCACCAGAAAAAGAAACATATCTGCTAATCGGTTGCTGCGAGCAACAAAGGGGAGGCAACACGTGACAAATAAATTTCTTCATTTTCTTTCATCCTTTCTGAAAAATTGCTTGTGTAAAAAAAAAAAAATCCTTTACAATGATTTCTGAGAAAAAAATTGATCCTTATTATAGGTGATATAGAAATCAAGCCCAACACGTAATTAAGAATCTTCAACTCAAATGTCAAGTCGGTCCTACTGTACGGCCCTGAAACATGGAGAACAACAAAAACAACAACCAAAAAAGCTACAGACTTTCATAAATGGGTGCTTGCATAGAATAGAAGGATTAAAATGGGATGATAAAGTGCCAGTGGAACAAAAGTTGAGAAGAACACGCTGGCGATGGATAGGACACACGTTGAGGAAACCCACTGATAGCATTACAAGGCAGTCCTTGTTCTGGGATCCCCGGGGAAAGAGAGGCAGAGGTAGACCCAAAAAAAAACCACACACATGGAGAAGAGAGCTAGATACAGAAGTGAAAATGATGAAGAAAACATGGAAAGAACTTGAGCGGAAGGCACGTGACAGGAAGACTTGGCATGTGTTTGTTGAAGGCCTATGCTCCTTGGGGAGCTAAAGGGTAATGATTGATTGATAGGTGATATATTTCATTGCACACTTAAAAACGTGTTTTTTTTTTTTTGTTTTTTTTTAACGACCTGCTTGCTATGAAGGTATTCAGCAGCGGAAATTGTGAAATAGTGCAGGCGAAAAGTGTAAATCCTGAACAGCGGTTTCACACGCAAGCTCTCGATCTGGCGAGTTGATTGATGTTCCTGGTTTCTAAAAATTCTTGATATCATTGAATGAATTTCCTTTCAGGAAAGAGGCGGAGGCACTTTCTTGCAGACGTGAAGTTATCCGGACCCAATTCTTGTTGCTGATAGTGTCTGTACTTTCAGAATGCTCAGAAGTGCATTTTCAATTGCTTTGATAAGGCAGTCATGGGTGAGAGGAGTTATCACATTTTCGCCTGCTTCTTTACGAGAAAAAAATAACGCACAATTGTCGCATCATTTTGTATAGGCCTAATCGTCCTGGTACTCTTGTTACACATTTCCCTGTTTGCCGTCAAGATTTAACTAGATGTGAGGTTCTTTTGATTATATCAGTATCTGTCCCGTGTAGTTTCCTGTGATCTCTGAGGAGAAAAAGAAAGAATAGTCCTACTGCCCCATTAGGTATGTCGTCAGAGGCGACAATATGAGGTTGGGCATGGGCTTTGCCAAGAAGTCAGGACCAGGTATCAGGGGCTTATTGCTACAGCGGTGAGATGCATAGAAGAATGATCTGGAAACTCTCTGGTGTAAATTCAAGAACATCATAAAAACAGCTGCAGCAGAAGCATGTGACGGTCCGACTTGGGAAGAAGGGAAAGAGGACTAATTTGTGGATAATAGAAGTTAGAGAGCATAGTAACACCAGACGGCGGGGCAGGCAAAGACATCAACATCAGAATGAATAAGGCAAGAACAGCCTTCTTTAGCCTAAACAACATCTGGAAGTCCTCCCAATACAGCACAAGCACAAAATTAAGATTATATCAGAGCTGTGTGCTTTCTGTGCTTCTCTATGGTGCGGAATGCTGGAGAGTTACAGAGAAGGAAATGTCGAAATTGTCCTCTTTTCACACAACATGCCAAAAAAAAATTCACCGAATCTTTTGGCCAAATACCATCACTAACCAAGATCTGCTTACTCTTAGCAAGCAAGAGGACATGCACACCATCATAGCTGGCAGACGCTGGAGCTGGGTTGGTCATGTCCTCAGAAGAGACCCCGATGCCATCACAAGAACAGCTATGCTTTGGACCCCTGAAGGAAAACGAAAGAGAGGCCGACCAAAAACAACCTGGCGGAGGACTGTGGAGGCTGAGATGCAAAAAAT
Organism: Oreohelix idahoensis; assembly: GCA_024509875.1. Classification (NCBI taxonomy): domain Eukaryota; kingdom Metazoa; phylum Mollusca; class Gastropoda; order Stylommatophora; family Oreohelicidae; genus Oreohelix; species Oreohelix idahoensis. The sequence goes on from JAMPIV010012018.1 coordinate 422,785, forward strand.
GAACCAGAGTTGGGGCACTGTACGAAGGATGGCCACCGACCGAGCAAAGTGGAATCAATTTGTTGTTGCCCTACAAGACGCCACTAGGCGTGATGGCCACTGACTAAAGCCTTTGACGGTCGGCGTGCTAAGTCACAAAGACTGAACTCGAAGATGCTTCGAAGAAGCTTTCACATTGATAGTAAAAGCCTACTATATTATTACCCGCTTTCTTCAATGAAACGTGTGCTGTATTTCTTGGAAAAACATTTGAGATACGCAAGCTGAACAATGACCTAATTTTAATATTTCATTCATTCCATTTTATACACAGCGTAACTAAAAGACAGATAAAGCAGGATAGAGAGAAGGGAGAGGCAGAAAGCCGAACGCATGCAAAATTAAACACGCGTCTCGCTATTAATGCCACCCCAACAAGCGTCACGCGATACACAATTACTACTATCACGCGTGTAAGGCCACATGCACTAACTTTTTCGGACGGACAGTGATAAAAACACTAACCTTCCCAGAGTTAGGTTTTAAAATCCTGAAAAACGCTTATTAGAAAAGATAACATTAGATGGGTTTACGTTTGAAAACATTACAGTACCCAGACAGCACATCTTCGAAACAGGAGGTAAAAGAAATTGCATATTTTGAACGCAGCCACTTAGCTCTTTTAAATTTGTATATTTGGGTTCCTTAGGGCTTGCTGACAAAGAATATGTAAAACGTTACGCAAATAGTCTAGGAATTAACAAGTTATAACCAAAATAAAATAGTGGGGATGCCTGACAGCATGAAATCATTTCTGCTCATAAAATTTTTTTATAAAGTGTTTGAAAAAACCTTACGTACGGAAATAGCCTACCATGTAAACTCCAAATTGATTGGAGCGCAACAAATATAAGACTAAACACGATTGGTCGGACTATAAATACTATCTTTGGTTGTTAGGGGAGACGTAGGAAGGTAAAATTTTTTCAAACACTTGTCGAAACGTGGCTCCATTGGCCAGACTCGCTGATATAATCACTTAGGAGCGTTAGTTCGAGACCACTAGTTCAAATAAGCTTGATAAAGCAACAGTGCGTTGAAGCCAGCTCATATTTTTGCTAAATAAAAGCCTGGAACATAAGCAGATGGAATTTGTGCCAGTATTTGTGCCAGAATTCATTGCTAATTACAGTATCTGTGTATTTTCAGGAATTGTGGTAAGCTTGAAACATTCAGTATCTTTTAATTAAAATTGAATGTGAATTGTTAATTTATGCCTGTATATATGTGTAGTTCAGTAGCAAACATGATGTAAAGCCTATAATGCTCCAGCCTGAACAGAAGGTGTCGGAGGAAAGTAAAACTGCATGGAATGGCCAAACAGTACACTGACACCTAGATTATTGATTAGACAGAAATAATGCTGGAAGTGCAGAGGCGTAGTAACCATTAAGGAGGGAAATACTGGTATAAAGTATTTCAGATGAAGCTGACAGTTGGCCTACGCTCTGAACTCAATGTTTGTGATGTATTGTGCTCAGTGTAGAACTAGAGTATCAATTAGTTATGAAGTAGAAGGTACATCCTTCTTGATTTCAGGGACCGTGGTCTTGATGGTACTGAGCAGCACCTGGTCAGAGCTCTGCTGAATCCAGTGTCGGACAGCATACTCCTTGGTCCTTTTAGCTATCAGTGAGGTGTCTCCAGAGCCCAGAGGAGAATTCGAGCAGAGGAGTCCTTTCCTGCCGCCATCACGCCAGATAAGCTGATGTGGCCAGCTGAGCTCAAAATTATGTACCCCATCTTAAAATGACCTTGTAAAAATAACATTAAGAGGGGAATTAAATTGTTTTAATATCAGGAACTGAGAACATCTCCAATACTAGTTCCAATAAAGACAAACTATTGAAGTCATGATGACAAATACCAACAGAGCTTGAACAAAACAAAACCAGTATTACCTCATATTACTACTACACAACTGACACACTGGATTTTTAATAAGGAATGTCATACAATATTCATAAATAAATTCTGTACATATTTGTAATTAAAATTGATTGTGGGGATTTGAATCAGGCATAGTATTCATGACAGTGCATATTGCTGAAAAGTCAGTGACTCCAATCCTTTAGTGTTTTATTAGTCCCATGTCAGTAATTCCAAGTTGCAACTGTCTATGTCCGCCTCTCAGCACATATCTGGAGTAGTCACACCCCAAACTGAGATATATATATATGTGGCAGCAAGTAAGGTTATCTATAATACACTACTCTTATTAGATATAGATACCTTCACAGCTGAATCTAAGTCCCCTATAAATTTTTATTTCACCACACAATCAGGCAATGAAACAGCCTATGAGTATAAAGATGTTGCATCTTTGTTTCTTGAATCTGGAGAATGCGTTTGATAAGGTCATCTGGAGTAAACTTTGGGACTGCTTGACAAAGAAAAACATTCCAGTACCTCTGAGTTAGAAGAGTTCAGGACCACCACTGGTGTAAGATAGGGTGATATTCTGTCACCTTATATTTTCATACTCATCATGGGTTACGTCATCAAAGCACATAAGGAGAGGACAAGAAAGTAATCAGTGGAGTACTGGAAGATGAGAAAGTTTTATATTTCAGAACAGGCATTTGCCAATGTTGCCCTGATTGCAGGTGCCAGTCATGGGCAATGACTACGGCTCACAAAAGCTAGCTCAGAAATGAGGTATCTGAAGAATGTGGTTGAAGTAACAAGAAGAGACATGGTCCGCAACCAGATGATATGGCAAGGCCTCAAAACCTATCCCCTGCAGACCCTACTAGAACAGTCCCAACTACAATGGTTTGGCCATGTCTGCAAAATGGGAGAAGATCGACTACCACGCCAAGTATGGGAAACTAAGAGCCAGGGGTCCAGACCTCCAGGACGACCCAGAGTCCACTGGGAGGACAATATTAGACAATCTCCCAAGGACTAGACTGGAACTAGGCCAGGAGGAAGACAGCAATAGGAAAGTATGACGCTCTCTTTGCAAACCTCTGCGTCTCAGAGTAGAAGAAGAAGGACTAAGTAAGTAGGCATGGGGCTTGCAACCTAATCATGTATAACAAATTGTTACAGAAACCACTACAGCAAGGGCACATAAATGCTTTGGGGCAGATTTTGTTGTGAGGGGATGAGCTGATGGAGTGGCTGGTTGGTCCATAAGGAAGGATAAAAAAATGATAGGGATTTTGGAATTGAAATTGGGGAGCAGGCGTAGTAATGTGCATTGCTGAACAGTCAATTTATATTTAGTCCCATTCAGTAATTCCAGCTGCAACTGTCTATGTCCGCCTCTCAGCACATATCTGGAGACACCCCAAACTCACAATGAAGACCAAAGCTGTGGTATAAGATACCTGTGTCAATCAGCACGTTGCATATGGCAGTGATGCATGGATAACCTATGCCAAGCAAGAAAAAAGGCTTAAGTATTAAGGTGTCTACGCTATATTCTTGGTATTTCATGGAAGGACAAATTGACAAATTTTGAGGTGCTGTCCGGCTGACTTTCAGAGTATGTCTACACTGCTTAGATAGTGCAGATTACGCTGGTGTGGCCATCTCCAGTGCACTGAAGATGGTCGCAATCCCAAGGATATTTTCTATGAACAAGTGGCATATGGTAAATGAACAGCCGCATGAATGCAGCTGAGGTTCAAAGATGTGTGCAAGAGAGACACTGGACATGAATCCAGCAACCTGGAAGCTGCTGATAGCACCAAGTAGAGATGCTACCTATGGCGCTGCCTGAGTTAGTGTGGGAAGAAGCTCTTACAACAAAAGAGGCAGAAGAGAAAAGAACACCAGGACAAATGCTTTTGTGTTTTAGTTTTTCGTTCTCCTTGTCACTCTCAGTAGGAGTCACCATTGGAGTTGGTCAGCTAGGAGGAAGCCTGTGCCAGTGTACTTCATAATCTCATGTTGGTAGTTTTTGCCACAATTTTTTTTACATGATAAGGTTGCTAGCTCAATGCATAATCTCTAACTTTTGCCTCTTATGATGTGCCTAAGAGTCTTTTTGTTATTGTTTTATATGACCCCTCAGAGACCTCTTAGTGGTTTTTTTTAATAGTTCCTCATTATTTTCCTTTGTGCATCCTGCAGAGCATGGAGCCACAACTGCATCTAGTCTGTTTGCCAAAAGCTTGCTCCAAGCATTCACATGCTCGTGAAGCAATTGTTTCTGTGGCAATATGTAAACATAATAATTTAAATGCTACTCGGGCTCAGTTGCGATCTGGCCGAGATCATATTACATTGAATCGCACTGTTCTGGTGCGCAACATTCCGTCTCATACCACTTGGTATGCACTCCGAAAATTTTTTCAGGGAGTCGGTAATGTTAAATTTGTTCGCATGTTCGAACTTGAAAATTCTTGTCAGCAGCTTGCTTTTGTACGCTTTAATAACTATTTTGACGCTCACAGAGCTGTTAAATTTAAACATCGTTCACTTTTTGCACACCATCTTTTAGACGTGCGACTGGTACAAAACTCTGCACCACGCACTTTATAGCTGCGTTTGCTGGTGCGTTTTTTCTGTATTCTTCCGGATGTTTTGTACTTATCTTTTCTTCTATTACTGTCACTACTCAGTAATTAACCTCATTTATGTCTTGCATATTTGCATTTCTTTACTTTCAAATATCCTATCGGTTTCGACTTTCTTCACTTGTTGTTTCTATATTTATTTATTTTTTATTTAATGGGCCGGTTAACTCAGTCTTGTCTTTGTAATACGCGATGTCTGTGATATCCAGTTGTCATTACACACTTATTTTTATTTTTCCTATTGGCTTCGATATCATTTTTTATATTTATGTCTACTCTTTACATCATTGCGTACACTCAGGTTTGCTCTTGTTTTACTTACTTACTTAGTCGTTCCCCTTCTACCGTGAGGTGTAGAGGTTTGGAAGAGAGAGCGCCAGACCATTCTATCAGCTGTCTTCTTCCTGGCCTGGTTCCATTCTAGTCCTCGGTCCTTCAAAGATTGTCTAATGTTGTCCTCCCAGCGGACTCTGGGTCGTCCTGGAGGTCTGGATCCCTGGCTCTTTGTTTCCCATGCTTGTCGTGGTAGCCGATCTTCTCCCATTCTGCAGACATGGCCAAACCATCTTAGTTGGGACTGTTCTATTTGGCTCTGCAGCGGATGGGATTTTAGGCCTTGACGGATCGTCTGGTTGCGGACCATGTCTCTTCTTGTTACTTCAACCACTTTCCTCAGATACCTCATTTCTGAGGTTTGGATCTGGCTTTTGTGGGTTGTAGTCATTGCCCACGACTCGCATCCATATGTCAAGACTGGGACATAGGTGGAGCGGTATACAGCCATCTTCGTTTTCTTACCAACCTCTTTCTTGCTGAGGAATCCACGATTTATGGCCTGAAAAAGTCTCCCAGCCGCTGCTTTTCGAGTGGCCAACTCTTCTTTGATGCCTCCCTTTCGGTCTATAATAGCTCCGAGATATTTAAAGTGGTCGACCTGCTCCAGGACCTGTTCTCCCAACTTAATCTGATGTTTTCTTTCTTCTCGTGATATCACCATGGATTTTGTTTTAGAGCTGCTTATGACCATCCCTCTCTTCTCCAGCTCTTCCTTCCAGACTTGCAGGTTGGATTGGAGATGTGCCTCTGATTTAGCAATCAGGGCAACATCATCAGCAAATGCCAGCTCCGAAATATAGACCTGTCTCATCTTCCAGTACCCCACTGAATACTTTTTTGTTCTCTCCTTACATGCCTTGATGACATCGTCCATAAGGAGTGTGAAGAGGTAAGGTGATAGGATATCACCTTGTCTTACACCAGTGGTGGTCCTGAACTCTTCTGACTTATGGTTTGCTGTCCTCACATAATTTCTGCAAGACTTGTAGAAGCTCTGTATAGCATGAATCAGAGGTGCTGGAATATTCTTCCTTGCCAAACAGTCCCAAAGTTTGCTCCAGGGGACCCTGTCAAACGCCTTTTCCAGATCTATGAAACAAAGATGGATCTCACTCTTATACTCAAGGGCCTTTTCACTCAGCTGTCTGAGTGTGAAGATTAGGTCTTGAGTACTTCGGTTTGCTCGGAATCCGCACTGGACCTCATCCAATTGTGGCTCAGCTAGGCGTCGGAGTCTCTGCTCTAGGATTCTAGAGTAGATTTTACCAGGGACACTGAGAAGGGATATGCCTCTATGGTTTCCACATTGTCGATTGTCACCCTTTTTGAAAATTGGTGTTATGATGGCAATCTCCCAATCCTTTGGTATGGTCTTGTTGCACCATGCTGCCTGTAGGACCTTTAAGAGTAATAGGTCGCCTGATGCTCCCATGTACTTAACCATTTCTGGTGTTATACCATCATGCCCTGCTGCTTTGCCCATCTTGATTTTCTCTAGTGCTGCCCTCAGTTCTTCCATCTTTATGTCATCTTCACCATCATTGGTTTCCTCTTCTGTGTCAGTGGTTATCATTTCTGATGCTTCATCATGCTCACCATCCAGGAGTTCTGAGAAATATTCTTTCCATCTTTCCATTACTTCCTTCGAGGCAGTAAGCAATTTGCCTTGCTTGTCCTTTATAAATTTGAGAGGGCATTGTTTTTTTCTTTCCTCATGTTCTTTAGGGTCTTATAGAACAATTTCTGGTTTTCTTGTGCATCTTTTTCTAGCTTTTCTCCAAATTCTTCCCAGGACTTCTGTTTTGCTGCTAGCACTTTGTTCTTTGCTTCTGTTCTGAGTGTCACATATTCTCTATATTTTTCCATTTGTCCTGTTGTGTTTTTAGCTCCTAAGTATTGTTTCCATGCCATTTTCTTCTCTCTTATTTTCTCTTTGACTTCCTCTGTCCACCAAGGTGTCCTCTTTCTCTGGTTCCCAAGTCGGACTTCACCGCATGCTTCTGCAGCAGCTGTCTTTATGATATCCTTGAATTTATTCCAGAGGGTTTCCAAGTCATCAGGTCGTTCTTCTGTGTTGCTCACTGCTGTAGCAATAAGCCCCTGATATCTGGTCTTAATTTCTGGCTCTCTCAGCTTGTAGGTCCTAATGCTCATTTCTCCTGCTCATTTACTTGGTTTCTTGCGTGATGTTGGGCAGTTCCTAGGCTGAGCAACTCTTTCAGTTGTTCGTTTGATTGTTAGCAGGTAGTGATCACTTCCAATCTCTGGCCCCCTCCAGACTCTTGCATCTCGGACATATCTGAATGAGCTTCTCCGAACAATGGCATAGTCGCTCACTGACTTCTCATTCTTGGTTGGTTCACATCTAGTGTATGCATGTATGCGCTTATGGGGGAACTTTGTGTTTGTAATGATCAGATTCTGCTCACTGCAGAATCTAAGGAGTCGCTTTCCATTGTCATTGAGAGTATCTTCTCCATATCTTCCGATAACTCCACCCCATCTAGCATGGTCATTTCCAACTCTGGCATTAAAATCTCCGAGCATAATAACTTCATCTAGGCAGTCATCCACTGTCCTTTGAAGCAGCTCGAAGAATTCCTCCTTGACCTCTGCTCTCTCATCCTCATTTGGCCCATACACTATGACCAGGTTGACTATGGTTTCTCCTTCTTTTAGTTTTACAACCATAATGCGCTCTGAGACAAAGTTCCATCCCTTGATACTATCTTTTGATTTTGGGCCACAATGCAACCCACGCCCCCTTTAGCTCTTTCAGATATGGGTACACCACTGTAGAGCAACGTGTTGCCATCGAGATCCATGACTCCTTGTCCTTTTTTCTTCGTTTCCGTTATAGCCAGGATTTCTAGTTTTGCTTTCCTCATCTCTTCCACCAGCTCCTCTTCCTTCCCATTTATACTTCTTGTGTTCCAAGTTCCATAAGTCGTAGTCCGTAGTCCGTTCCAGTTCGTCGCCTTTAGAATCAGTCCGGTTTTCTCTCTTGTAGTTCGCGTAATCATGATTTAAAGCAAACAGGTGATTGGCCTGTTGTGCCTTTGCATGGTGGAGGGGCTGCCTCCTTACGGCCTCCATGCAGGCCGCCCTCCTCCTTTTTCATCCGGGCTTGGGACCAGCATTGGCGGAGTTCTCTTGTTTTATCTTGGACCAATTTTTTCTGCAGCACATTATTCACAGCGCGAATTACCAACGGGCTGATCACCCGTTTGCCAGTCACTTCGATTACGGAAACAACAGCAAATGGATTGATTTGCCGTTGCCCTAAAGACGCCAATAGGCGTGATGGGAAACAATGGCAAAGAAAACCTATCTGCTGTTGCCCTAAGACGCCACTAGGCGTAATGGCCACTGACTGCTTTGACGGTCGGTGGCTAAGGACGGAAGAAGAAGAAGAATGTTAACAAGATGAGGTTGCCAACCTGAAGTATACTGTAAATTCTGCGGTAGTGCAGTCTGTAACAGTGATCATGTTAACATTTCATAGCCAAGAATGAGTCCCACTAGTGTGATGTCCAATGCTAGTTTCCAACACCTCTTCATGGGAGCACTTACTGTTAAATTCCTTTGATGTAGCCAGTGTGTTTATTAAGTCAGTCAGTTTCCTGGGCAATGTTTGTTCCTCAGCAGTTTAAAACCCAATACGGACGTGCTAAACCAGTCTTGGCTTTACCATAATCCTGATAGCAGGGGATGGGAGAAACAAACTGGCCTTTTATGTTTGTCATTTCTGACCCAAGGATACCACACATTTACAGTGCCCAAACGTAGTAGTTCTCTAACTTGTCATGTGTATTTTCCTTGTGGAAAAAGAGGAGTGCAAATTCAGGAAGCATACCTTTAAGAAAATTAGCTCTGTCTTACAGAGTTTGTAACTGTGTCACAAAGACATTCCTTGTGTGTCATGGTTTATTTATTTTTTGTGCCTAGAGAGGCATTTCAGAGCACACTTACAAAGTTCATACACTGCTGCTTGCATGTAAAATGTCAAGGGAACACTTCAAATGTGGCGCAAGATTATGCAAGGCAAGCATTATAGCTACTATTCTGATTTTGTGTGCTGAAAGTAAGGGTATCATGAGAAGCCAACTGTCTTAACAACTTAAAACAAGAGTAGTTTTTCATTGATATTGTGTTAAAATGAATGACAGACTAGAAGAGGTAAGGGTGTTTGGTTTACCCCAAAAATAATAGATGTGGTTTAACTGGGTATGTGGTTTAAAAATTTTTTTTGGGTAAGTCTCGTTTTTCTGGCTTTGCAGTTTTATTTCAAATAAGGGGAATCTGTGTTATATGACATGGCATTCATGGTATCTGTCTGTGGGTTTATGCAGCTTGATCTCAAAATGTGAACCTACTTCTTTTCATTAATTCATCAATTCATTACCCTTCTGCTCCCTGAGAAGCATATGTCTTCAACTATTTCATATCAAATCCTCTTGTCCTGTGCCATCAACTCAAAGTCCTTCTGTATCTGCTTTTTCCTGTTCATTTCTGTCTCTAGTTCTCTTCTCCATGTGTTTTGTTGTCTCCCTCTTTCTTTCTTGCCCTGGATATTCCAGAAAGGACTGCCTTGAAATGATAACAACAGATTTCCTCAATGTTTGTGCTATCCATTGTCAGTATTATCTTTTTGTTTCTCTTATTCCACTGGAATTTGTCTGGTTATTATCATCAGTTCCATGCTGATGATCATGGCACCATATTGTCATCAGAATTTTAAACCATAATGTCCTAAACATTTTTTTTAAACCAACTGATCAAAGAGACCACTTCACTGCATTGACATAAAGACTATGTTTACTACAGATTTATCAGAAACTGCAAAATCTGAAATTCTCTTACTTTCCTAACTTTTTTGTTTGTTTATTTTTTTTTAAGCACCAAGGTGTGTCATGTCTATATCAGTGTTTCTTAACTTTTTTTTTAGAGGTCCCACACTCCTTTACAGCATGTAAAGAAGCCTCACACCCCTTTACAGCATCTTAAGAAGCCTCACACCCCTTTACAGCATCTTAAGAAGAGAAGCCTCACACCCCTTTACAGCATCTAAAGAAGCCTCACATCCCTTAGCATTATCTTAAGAAGCTTTGCTTGCCAATATCTTCTAGCTCACAAAATATGCCAAAAATGAGAAAAGGAAATACAAGTATGTTTGGGAAAATGTTGTTTATAAAATGTGACTAATATTCTGTATCTAATTCACGTTGTCAGTGTTCTATTTTGTACAAATACATTTGCATTCTGTGTATTATTAAATTTTAATGATGATTCACCTTCTAAAATAACTAGCATATCTCACACCCCCTGAAGGTAGGTTTCACATACCCAGGAAGTGCATGCACCCCTGGTTATGAAGCACTGAACTATATAATAGTATAGTTACAACACAATGTCCATAAACATCATTTGTCTCAATTTTAGCTTCCAAGAATATAGAAAACAAATTTGTCCATTTATTTGCTGCAGCTGAAGAAAGTGGGATGTTACAGAAAACAATGTTAAATTAAAGAAAATCAAGTCCAACCCAAAAATCAGAATCTTTAGATCAAAAGTCAAGTCAGTTCTATTGTTTGGCTCTGAAACATGGAGAATTCTCAACAACAATCAAAAAGTTACAGACTTTCATAAATGAGTGTTTGCATAGAATAGAAGAACTGGTATTATATGGCAAGATCACCAATGTAGAACTGGTGATAAGAACCAGACAGGTACCAGTGGAACAGGAGATGAGAAGATGATGCTGGTGATGGATAGGACCAGTGGCGTACTGAGGGGGGGGGGTCCGCCCCGGGTGACAGACAGGAATGGGGTGCCATCGAACACTATTTATATAGTACTATTAAAAATTTACTTACTAGTGTATTTCTTTTTTGGGGAATGGGGTTGTCATAGGTAACATCCGCCCCGGGTGCCAAGTACTTTAGGGATGCCTCTGGATAGGACACACATGTAGGAAACCTGATGTTATCACCAGACAGTCCTTGTTCTGGAATCCCCAGGGTAAGAGAGGTAGAGAGAGACAAAAAAAACAACAACATAGAACTGGGGACAGAAATAAAAGTAATCAAGATGACATGGAAAGATCTTGAGCAAATGGCAGAAGACAGGAAGAATGGACATGAATTTATTGAAGGCTGATGCTTCCACCATGGCACCCCTACGACCCATGACGGGTTACGGGATGAGATGATGATGATGAATAATGATAATTTTGATGCTTTGCTTTTGCAGATGGTAGGTAGAGCATCAACTAACATCTCAACCACTGTCAGTAAACATCAGAAAAGATTAGCTTCAATCAGCCCATTAAAAATCACACACCTGGACCATCTAGTGTTGACTGTCAAAGACATTGACAAAACAGTTGATTTTTATACAAAAGTTTTGGGCATGGAGTCAACAACATTCAAGGTAATTTTGTCTTTTTTTTGGTAATTGATGATAAAATATTGCGTTCAACCTCTGATGGGTTATAATTAGGATATATATTGTGGCTAATTCAAGACAATAATTTTTTTTTCAATATCTGAATATGGCATCCTTTCATCCCTCCAGTCATTCCAAATTGAGTAAATCAAAAGTGTCTGACTGTGTGAATGTGTGTGTATCTTCTCCTGACCAAAAGCAGCAGTCTTTCACTTCTGTCAGTTGTTAACAAGGGGGAGGAGGGTGGGAAACTCCAGGGTGACTGAATTGACACCAAATTCACTACTCATCTGTCATCATCAGTATGCACTACAAGAACCTCACCAGATCCTAACTTTCCCACCATACCATCACCAATCTTTACATGTTAGTTTTCATTCTTGTTATGTACTTGTTGACTGTATTGTGTAGGTGTATATTCAAGGTAAGAGCCTTCTGTTTTATAGTATTGTGTAGGTGTATATTCAAGGTAAGAGCCTTCTGTTTTATAGTATTGTGTAGGTGTATATTCAAGGTAAGAGCCTTCTGTTTTATAGTATTGTGTAGGTGTATATTCAAGGTAAGAGCCTTCTGGAAGGTAAGAGCCTTCTGTTTTATAGTATTGTGTAGGTGTATATTCAAGGTAAGAGCCTTCTGTTTTATAGTATTGTGTAGGTGTATATTCAAGGTAAGAGCCTTCTGTTTTATAGTATTGTGTAGGTGTATATTCAAGGTAAGAGCCTTCTGTTTTATAGTATTGTGTAGGTGTATATTCAAGGTAAGAGCCTTCTGTTTTATAGTATTGTGTAGGTGTATATTCAAGGTAAGAGCCTTCTGTTTTATAGTATTGTGTAGGTGTATATTCAAGGTAAGAGCCTTCTGTTTTATAGTATTGTGTAGGTGTATATTCAAGGTAAGAGCCTTCTGTTTTATAGTATTGTGTAGGTGTATATTCAAGGTAAGAGCCTTCTGTTTTATAGTATTGTGTAGGTGTATATTCAAGGTAAGAGCCTTCTGTTTTATAGTATTGTGTAGGTGTATATTCAAGGTAAGAGCCTTCTGTTTTATAGTATTGTGTAGGTGTATATTCAAGGTAAGAGCCTTCTGTTTTATAGTATTGTGATATGTAGCAGATTGACAAAGTGCTTGAATAGTTACTTTCTACTTTAACATTATTATGTCCTTACTTATCTCTGTTGACTGCATGGAGGCATACCTGGAGTCATTCTTATATGACCACCAACTAAGCCCAATGCTGTAGTATACAGATAAAAGTAACAAAAATATGTAAATTTTGCACTTTTAAGACAGAAAGATGGGAACAATAGACATAAAATGAGAGAAGTAGTAAGCACTCCAGGGATTTGATCCAGGTCCATTCAAATGATTGGGAGCCGCGGTAGCATAGTGGTTAGTGCACTGGCTTCCTAGCTCAGTGGTCTATGGTTCGATCCCCATATGAGGTGGGATTTTTTTAGGCCGCAAACGGCTCCTGGGTCGACCCAGCCCCAACTGGGTACCAGAGCAACTGCTGGGAAGGTTAAGGCGGCCGGCATGATGCTGACCACATCACCTCTAGTGTGCCGATGGTCAAGAAAATATGGGCCTAACACCATATTCCCAATATGCCTCAATGGGTGTGTAACGGGATCCTTTACCTTACCATTCAAATGATGCCACCGTCTCACTACAACACATAACATGATAAGCACTCCAAAAAAAGTGCATCACTGGGGATAGTCACTTTCACAACATAACTCACAACTATGAAATGTTAGACCTGAACTGCTTATATATTTTTATAGACCGTCATTGTCCATAACTCTTCTATTTCTCTCATTGTACATTTCTGTGTTGACTATTACAGAAAACAAGCAAATATCCTGCCAAAAAAACAAATGGAATTAATTACGGTGTTCTATTTCTTCTGTATGTCCTGTGATGGCATTATTTTTTTCCTGTGGTCATTCTGTTCCTTTCCTTTCCATTTCAACTTCATTCAGTCTTTTAGTCAAACTTATTATGACCAATCGTTAATGAGCAGAAAATGAAAGGCATGCATGTTTTTTAATGGATGTTCAATTTAGCTGTCACTGTATAATGTATGCCATTTTCATATTTTCTCAAAAATGCACCGTGAAAAATGTAAAGGCCTACATGATCTTTTAATGGGTGTTCAATTTAGCTTTCACAATGCAATGCTTGCCTGATCCATATTTTCCCCCAAAAGGCGGAGGGATTTTTTAAATTGCTCATTTACAGGATGTTTCACTTAGGCATTTTGTAATATGGAGGATTACATGAGATACTTAATTAGCACATGCAATTAAACCACTGTTGTGAACAAGTGTAGAAGAATTATATACTGAAGCACATTAAAAACGCACCACCTGTATAATCCAAGAACAGAGTGTGAAATGTAAATATAAGTGTGTACAAGTTTACATATTTGGAATCTTTATTCATTTTCCTATGAATCCATGCTGGTCATTAATTTGTACATTTGATTGTTATGAAATTCATTGCATTCTGTGCAGGCAAGGGAGAAAACCAAAAATACAAAAAAATGCACGTGCGTTATCCTGCTGGAGAAGCTGCAAGTCTGGATAAATTGTGAACGCAGGAGCAACCAGTGCATCCAGAACCTCATCTCGATATGTCACAGCATTAACATTTCCACGGAAGACGTGAAGATGGTGAAAACTGAATCCTCCCCAAATGTGAATACTGCCACCTCGAAATCGGTTGACACAGCAATCTGCAAAGCGCTCTTCACACCGTCGCTAAATCCGCATGCGTCCATCTGCAAAGGATATGTTGAATCTGTTCTCTTCTGTGAATAGGACAGCATTCCACTGCAGTCTAGTCCATCTGATATGTTGCTCTGCCCATTGCAGGCGCTGCTAACGATGTCTGTGAGTCAAGTTTGGCCCAACATAAGGTCGTCTTGCAGTAAGGCCTGTATCTCTGAGTCGTCGTATGACTGTCATTCGAGAGACTTGCCCATGTCTACCCACTATTGCTCTTGCTGTTTGACTTGCCGGGAGAGTCAATTCCTTAGGTGACTCAGCACAATATGACGATCTTGCGCAGGGGTAGTAACTCGTGGTTGGCCACTCCGAAGTCTATCCCGGGCACTGCCAGTGGTTCCGTAACGTTCATTGAGACGTACAATAGTGCTGTGGTGGCAATTCATCCTTCTGGCAATGGCCCGCGAGCTCATTCCGGTCTCCAACATACCAATGGCTCGTTGGCGGTCGTTTTCAGATAGTCGTGGCATTTCAAGCACATGTACTGGGTGTTTTGTCTCAACGGCCTTTTTATACCGAGTATACTGCCACAACGCGTACACATTTTCAGGGTCATAGCTGTTGAGAATTGTGTTGCACGTGTAACTTTCATCATTTTCATGTAGTCTGTACACACACCCATGGGTTGAATCTTGCACTTTCCATTCCAGCAGCCATTCGCTTTCTACCTCATGGCAGACACGGGGAAAATCCATTCCCACACTTTTTTTTGCCAGCTTCTCGGCATCAGTATATATAATAGTGGTGCGTTTTTAATGTGCTTCAGTATATATATATATATATATATATATATATATATATATATATACTTTTGCATAAGTAAGCACTGAACTAATCTGTGTTGACTAGAGTAGAATATTAAACCAGTCACAAGGAAGAATGGAAAGTTAAGCAATGCACTCTTTACTACTGTAACTAAATAAACATGTCCCTTAAAAATACAGGGAGGACGGAAGGCTCTGAATTTCGGGGAGCAGAAGATCAACCTACATGAACACCACAAGGAGTTTGAACCAAAATCTTACACTCCAACCCCAGGTTCAGCAGACCTGTGCTTTATTACATCAACTGCTCTAGATGAGGTTTCTGAACACTTAAAGGTAATTTTATTTGTTTCTTGTCCTTTGTTTGAAGTCATCTTTTAAAATTATTAGAATATCTTATTCATAGTATGAGCCACTCAAGGGTTAAGCTTGAAATACAAAAACTTACTTACTTACTTTGTCGTTCCTCTTATACTGTGAGGTGTAGAGGTTTGGAAGAGGGAGCGCCATACAATCCTGTCGACTGTCTTACTCCTGGCCTGGTTCCATTCTGGTCCTCGGTTCTTCAGAGATTGTCTGATGTTGTCCTCCCAGCCGACTTTTGGTTATCCTAGAGGTCTGGATCCCTGGCTCTTAGTATCATATACTTGTCGTGGTAGCCGATCTCCCATTCTGCAGACATGGTCAAACCATCTTAGCTGGAACTGTTCTACATGGGTCTGCAGGGGCTGGGTTTTTATGCCATGACATATCGTCTGGTTGCAGACGATGTCTCTTCTTGTTACTTCAGCCACCTTCCTCAGATACCTCATACAATACAAAAACACGAACAGTAATTTTACTTAAGCACAAAGATGGTAATATCATGTTCTCAGTAACCAAATTTCATCAGGATGAACCACACGCAAAACCAGTGACAGGTAAAAACCAGCAGTGGGTAACAAAAACATATATTTTGAATCATGCAGAATAGTCTGTGTTGATGTGAATGTGCTAGTAGTGCAATGTCATCTGCATATTCCAGATCTTCTAATGTAGAAAATGTAGTCCATCTTATTCCTCTTGGACTGCCCTCTGTTGTCTGTCACATCACCCAGTCTATGACTGTTAAAAATAGAGTGGTTGATAAGGGGCATCCCTGTCATACTCCTGTCTTCACCTCAAAGGTTAGGTTGCTCTGCCCAACACTAAACGTAAATTTGGCATAGAGGCTTTTTATGATTGACACTTTGCAGCTTGGAATTCCATAAGCCCTCAGTATTTTCCATAAACTATCCCTATGTATGCTGTCAAAAGCCTTTTCAAAATCAACGAAATTAATGTACAGCTGTCTTTGCCATTCTGAGCACTGCTCTATAATGTTCCTGAGAGTGAATATATGATCTACACATCTTCTGTTCTTTCTAAATCCTGCTTGTTCTTTCCTCAGTTTGTGGTCTACTGCTTTTGAAATTCTCTGTATAATTATTCTGCCTAGTATTTTGCTGGGAACTGAGAGAAGAGTGATTCCTCTCCAATTATTGCAGTCAGAGGTCATGACGCTCAATGTGAGCAACCCTGAGCCCATATCAGTAAGGAATCAGCAACTGGTACAGACACCTTCACATACCTAGGATGCATAGTAACACCAGACGGCAGGGCAGGCAAAGACATCAACATCAGAATGAATAAGGCAAGAACAGCCTTTTTTAGCCTAAACAACATCTGGAAGTCCTCTCAATACAGCACAAGCACAAAATTAAGATTATATCAGAGCTGTGTGCTTTCTGTGCTTCTCTATGGTGCAGAATGCTGGAGAGTTACAGAGAAGGAAATGTCGAAATTGTCCTCTTTCCACACAACATGCCTAAGAAAAATTCACCGAATCTTTTGGCCGAATACCATCACCAACCAAGATCTGCTTACTCAGAGCAAGCAAGAGGACATGCACACCATCATAGCTGGCAGACGCTGGAGCTGGGTTGGCCATGTCCTCAGAAGAGACCCCGATGCCATCACAAGAACAGCTATGCTTTGGACCCCTGAAGGAAAACGAAAGAGAGGCCGATCAAAAACAACCTGGCGGAGGACTGTGGAGGCTGAGATGCAAAGAATGAACCAGAGTTGGGGCACTGTACGAAGGATGGCCACCGACCGAGCAAAGTGGAATCAATTTGTTGTTGCCCTTCAAGACGCCACTAGGCGTGATGGCCACTGACTGCTTTGACGGTCGGCGGCTAAGGATCAAAGAAGAAGAAGAAGAAGAATAGTCTGAAGAGTTGACTAAAGCGAATACAATTAAAGACAACAGGTGACCATGGGGAGGGTCTTTGAGAGCAAGAACAGACCAGTTTTCCCCAACAAGGGTTCCTTAGAACATGTTTGGTGTTTTGCAAGAAGTGGTTTTATAAATAACTAAACCTTTTGAAATACTGTGAAAAAAATATGGAGAAAATACAGGACAGCCAAATAACTATGCACGAGAGAGTCAAAAACAGAATCGGTAGAACACATGCCATGATTAGTAAGCTGGATAGAGATATGGTCACCATATGCCAGACACCATGAACTTGATCGTGTCGATAATAATTTCTATTCTAATAAGGAGAATGATCGTTTAAGGTTTGTTGTTTTAAAATAAAAACCTCATATTTTAAAATTATTCTTTCAGGCCCACAAAGTTGAGGTTCTTGAAGGTCCAGTGGAGAGGACAGGTGCTGTAGGCACTATAAGATCTCTGTACGTTCGTGACCCTGATGGAAATCTCATAGAAATCTCAAACTACGCTAGCAGAGTGGGCCAACTTTGATTCAGCATCTGGTTGTTTTTTTGTGCACACTGCCTTTATCCATGTTAGTATGACCTTAGAGACACGGACGTTGAAAGGAGGATCCCGTTACACGCCCATTGAGTTGCTCTGGTACCCAGTTGAATAATATCCTAAAATAAAATCTCAATCCATTGCCTTAGTGCAGATGGTCCTTGCCTTATAAATACGCAACCTATGAACTTTTACAAGTTTGGTAATGGTATTTTGATCTGATATTTTTGTAAACATATTCAAAATATAATACACTTTTGAAAAAATATGCATTTGTTAGTCATGGGTCTTATGTGCGGCATTTATTTTGTGTTGATTAGCTCCTGGCGTCTCTTTCAGTTAGTTATATCACAGTGCATTTAACCTCTTAAGGCCCAAGAACTGTTATTATATCGGAATGTTAAATGTTATGCTTTCATCATTACCGTTTAGCTCTCCATGGAGCATAGGCCTTCCACAAATTTATAGCTAATCTTTCTGTCCCGTGGCATCTTCATTCCTTCCATATCTGTCTGCAGTTCTCCTCTTCATGTCTTCTTAGATCTCTCTCTGACCCTGGTGATTCCAGAACAAAGACTGCTTTGTAATGCTATCAACAGGTTTTCTCAGTGTTTTTTTTACTTGATTTATCACTATTTTTGTTGTTGAAGTTTTTGTGGCTTAAAGTTTCCACAGGATCAGGGAGGTGGGCCCCATGTCTAACCCTTCTTAGTCACTTTTTACAAACGGCATGGTTGGTTACAGAGTTACTGTTCTTTGCTCATCCAGTGGGCCCCAGTAACGCAAGGGTTAGTATATGTTATGTGTCAGATATGGTTCATACGTTGATCTTCCAAGATATTTGCATTTATTTTATGGTAATGATAACTTCTTTATTTTTGTCTTTGTGCTACTCAGATGATTTTTAGCTAGGAGCTTTTGTTGTATGTTGTTTGTTTTCAATATTTTAATGATTGCTTTAATGTAGAGGATTTTTTTTTTAAATTTAAGTTTACCTCAATGTAAAAATAAGTCATTTAAATACTAATCATACATCATCATCATTCTTTTTCATTCCCTGTGGAACATAGGACAAAAACAGTTGCTGTCCATCAATTTCTATTCTGGGCTGTCTTTTTCATCTGTTCCCAAGTCATTCCAATTTCCTTAGCCTCCTTTTCAGCACTTCTTCTCCAGGTTCTCTTTGGCCTCCCCACTCTTCTTTTTCCATGTGGGTTCCAGTTAAGGACAACTCTGACTATGCTTGATTTTTCTCTTCTTAGTGAATGTCCTATCCATCCCCACTTTCTTACCTTAATTTCTTTTTGTATTGGCTGTTGTCCGCATCTTTTCCTTGGCTCTATATTTGTTATTACATCTGGCCATCTTATATGGAGGATCTGTCGGAGACCTCTATTTACAAATGTCTGTAGCTTGGAGGTGATACTCTTTGAGACATGCCATGTCTCTGAGCCATACAGCAAGACTGACTTCACATTTGAGTTAAATACTAATCATACAATCTGCTGGAATATGTCAATTCTTGGACTTCTAACGTATATATGGGTATATATGCCCATTTTGCTTATGATATTTTGTTTTTATATGTATATGTAAAGGTATCTGGTCCTTTGTTGTATATACAATTCTTTGTGTTTGCATTATTGGCATTTTTAAAACGTACATAGATTTATTGTGTCTCCTAAGCAGTAGTCATTTATTTACTATTTTATACTTGAGTCTGTTATGATACTTTTTGATTTCCATATAATCATTCCAGAGATGTATTAGCCATAATCACGTACATTATCAAGTTGGCTGTTGTGTGATTTGTGTGAAGCAAGAAGCCCAGCGGTGTCCTTTCATCCTGTCCAAGTGTATAACTGTCAGTTTTGGAGTCTTATGTTTCTTCAGTAATTATTCTTCCACTCCCCAAGGAGCTTAGGCTTTCACCAAATCCACGCCAAGTCCTCCTGTCATGTGACCTCAGCTCAAGTCCTCCTGTCATGTGACATCAGCTCAAGTCCTCCTGTCATGTGACATCAGCTCAAGGTCTTTCCAATTCTTCTTCATCCCTTTTATTTCTGTTTCCAGTTCTCTTCTCCATGTGTTGTTTGTTTTTTGGTCTTCCTCTTACCCTGAGGATTCTAGAGCAAGGACTTGCTTGTAATGCTATCAACAGTTTTCCTGTGTGTATTTTGGAGCCTTTGAGTTATAAAAACTCTGTTTCATGCTTAACACCACAGCTATTTGACTTTAAGTAATTGCTTAATGATTTGTCATATCTGGAAACATTTCACTGTAAATAACTTAAATGTCTAGACCAGCGGTCACCAAACTTTTTTTGGTTAGTCCTAACCCCTCCATGGAATCCTTGATCCTTAATTGATCCCCAGCAAAAAATAAATAAATAAAATAAGGAAATGATTATAGAGATATAATAAATTAAGATTACCTTTTTATTGAACTAGTTAGATTCATGAATGGGTAGGGGTGATTGGCGAGTTTTAGTCGTAAGTCACCACGTTCTTCCAGGTTCAGTCTGCTCCTTTGCTTTGATTAAACTGCATTTGCATGGCTAAAACCAACTTTAATCATGTATGAACTTGGGAATAGTAAGAAGAAATGACTTAACTGTTGCACAAGGCTTGGGGTATTTTTTAGCAATAGTCACATTGCTCCATTTCTCACTGAAGCTTTTATTTTTGAACAAAGATTCAGCTTCAAGATCCACACACATATTAATGAATTCATCTTGTAGGTGAGATTCAGTGACTGCATTTTCTATTTCTACATTAAGCAGTGTAACAATTCAGTCAGATGCATGTATTTTCTCCAGGTCCTCGAAACGAACTTGAAAGTCTTCCCTTAACTCTTCAAAATATTTCATTTTAAATAACTTGAATATTTCATCATCATCATCAGTTTTCTTTTTGCTCCTTTTGGAGAATGGAACCACCACTGCATTTGGAATGCTTGCAGAAACCTATACCAAGCATTCATAAACTAATACTCCAAAACAACTTTAAACAGGAATGGCTGAATAGAGAAGCAAAAAGTGTCTACAGGATGTGCCATGTATAAAAAAAATGACCCCATCCCAATAAAAATGACAGCATCAACAGCCTATGCCTGCTGCAGCTGTACCCATCGTCCATATGAGGCAGTTCAACTAGAGCTGGACTCTCCAACTATTACAAACACTCTGTACAGCATCACTCAACAGCTACAGAACACATGTACAGTTTTTAACTTGGCTTTGGCTGCGAAAGAGCAATAAGCTCAGTAGCTCTAGTTACACAACAAGCATTCATGTGCTGTTACAGCTGTGGTTTATGTAACAATTAGTTTTACATGTTGAGGTTGCCAGCCTCATGGACAAACTCATATTAGTTGTCTTGTACAACATGCCTGGGGGAACAGTATTGTTTTTCTTTCTTTGTCTCATCTGAGACACCCAGGAACTACATATGGCAACTTGAATGCTTAGTTAATGCTAATCTCCAGTTCCACATATATATAAATATATATATTTATGTGTATTCTGTGGTTGGGTATGTCTTTCTTATATATTTGATAGCTGTGTGCTTTCTGCATCCATATGGGTACCTTTTTTCATTACTTTTGATATGTTTCTGAAATATATCTTTATAGGAAATTATGTACAAAACTAGACACAGGTGATGGTTGCTTTGATAATATGAAAATCTCTGATCGGGTTCACCTTTCTTCCCAGAATAGTCATTTCCATCTTGTGATGGGTCAAAACTGTTTTCTTGAGAAAGGGGAGCAACACTTAGTTGCCTTGGTTAACAAGCAGAAGTGCAGAAATAAGGAAGAAACGCAAAATTTCTGTTTTAAATTTTATCAGAACAAGCCACACATGAATACAACATATATTAACAACAAACAAACAGAAACAAGTGCCAAGTTAAATTTGAAGGCAAAAAAAAGATGACTAAAATAATTGAAGCAGATGGCCGTATAAAAGGGAATCAAAATAATTGTAAAAAAAAAAAACGGAAGTTGAATAAAAGTATCAGAGCCTCAGAATTTATCATTTAAAAAGTGTAAGAGCCTCAGAATTTATCATTTAAAAAAGTGTAAGTCAGAGCCTCAGAATTTATCATTTAAAAAGTCAAAGTCAGAGCCTCAGAATTTATCATTTAAAAAGTAAGTCACAGCCTCAGAATTTATCATTAAAAAAGTGTAAGTCAAAACCTCAGAATTTATGTAAAATATTTCAAAAAGATAGAAATTGATGGCTTTTTTAAATTAAAACTCTTTGATTGTGGAATTATTATTCACACTGTGCCAAAAAATTTTTTTTAACTGAAGAGTTCTAAACAATGGAGTATACCATCTTCTAGAATAAATTTTATGTGAATCATTTCTGTGAACCTGCACATATTATATATTCAACTGAAGGGAAGTGAATAGAGAATCATACTTAGTAATGTTTTAATTAATATTAACTCAAGCACAATTAATTTATTCAATCATAACCCTTCAGCTCTTGAACCAGCATAGGCCTTCAACAAATTCTTGCCATCCTGTGCCATCCACTCAAGGTCTTTCCATATATACCTGTCACAAAAAGTAGGGGATATTTTAAGTTTGTATGTATTATTTTACAAAAGAGTGGATTTCGTATTTTAATGGTTGTATGGACATATCGAGCACGCTCTTCTCAACTCTCACGTGCAATATCATGTTGACCTGGTGACTCGTGATGAGTAAGCCAATCCCAAGAACAGAGGTGGGGCCCATCCGTAAAGTTCACACATTATTCTTTTTCACAAAAATGCGTGTATCTCGGGTTTGATGAACACTACTCACCATGGACAGGTATAAAAAGACTCTGCAACAGATACAATTTCTTTTCTTCGTCATGGAACGTTTGACAGAACAGCAGAGATGGATAGGCATAGGCATGTTGCAAACCGGAAGTCGGC
The DNA here is from genome assembly GCA_024509875.1 of Oreohelix idahoensis. NCBI lineage: Eukaryota > Metazoa > Mollusca > Gastropoda > Stylommatophora > Oreohelicidae > Oreohelix > Oreohelix idahoensis. The sequence goes on from JAMPIV010012018.1 coordinate 445,423, forward strand.
AAGTGGATGTTGCTCGGAACCTCAATGTTTCACAGTCAGTTGTCAGCAGACTGTGGAACAGGTATCAAAATTTCCGCACAGTGGCTGATCTGCCTCGGACTGGCCGCCCAAAAGTCACTACACGCCGCCAAGATCAACTTCTTGTTACTCAGGCCCTCAGAACTCGGACTCTAAATGTTACTCAACTTCAGCAACACCTTCAACAGACCACTGGTATCCGGGTCTCAACACAGACATTTCGAAACCGTTTGCACCAAGTGCAACTGGCCTCACGCAGACCATTTGTAGCTTTCCCCATGTCACCACAACACAGGCGAGCAAGAATGGATTGATGCCAACGTCATCATCGGTGGACCAATCAACAGTGGGCATCAATGATGTTTTCTGGTGAGTCCCGTTTCGTTTTGGATTTTCATGATCGTCGAATACGTGTCTGGCGACGGCGAGGTGAGCGTTACCAGCCTAATGCAACTGTTGCACACAACCGTTATGGAGGTGGCAGTGTAATGGTGTGGGCAGGCATCTTTATGAATGACAGGACCGACCTTCACATATGCCAGGTCAATATCACAGGGCTCTACTACCGTGACAACATCATCCAGCCTATCGTTGTGCCATTTGCTCAACGGCACGGACCAGATTTCATCTTCCAGGATGACAATGCACGTCATCACCGTGCTCGCGTCGTCCAAGATCACCTTCAGATGCAGCATATCCGAACGTTACCGTGGCCGCCGATGTCCCCCGACCTGTCTCCTATTGAGCTTTTGTGGGACCTCCTGAATAGACGCGTCCAACAAAGTCCATCTGCTCCACAGGCTCTTCAGCAATTAGCCCAGGCCCTTCAGCAGGAGTGGCAGAGAATTCCTCAAGACAACATCAGAAGGCTTATTTGCAGTATGAGACGTCGTGCAATGCATGTTTAGCGGCAAACGGGGGCCCTACACGTTTTTAAAAATATTGAAATATTTTTGTGAAAATGAAGTACCTACCCCGCCTTGGTTGCCAGTGCGACTAAAATCATGTGAGTAAAGCCATAACACTTCTTATACCGCAAATGTCTTGTTATGATGCTCAAGTTTACTTGTACGAAGGAATAAATGAACTAATTTGAAATATATTGTCTTTGGATAACTTTTAAATTCAATATCCCCTACTTTTTGTGACAGGTATATATACTTTACTTCATTCATTTCAGTCTCCATTTCTGTTCTTCATGTCTTTTTCTCTTGTCTTCTACCTTCCCTAGTCTGGGGATTCTGAATTAGTATTTATGAAAAGCACAACAGGTGTACATAAAAATATGTTGTGTGCACTTTAAAAGGCACCAAAAAGGTAACAGTGGACTCTTATCTTACTGTTGGCAGTTTAATGTTGCACTGACTAAATCTTTTTTTTTTCAGCCTTGGAATATCAAAATAATCCATGTATGAATGGAATATCAAAATAATCCATGTATAAATAAATATAGCATTGAGAAGGGCTATATTTAGTACATCAGATGCATTTGCATCACTTTTATAATGGTCACTTACAAAATATATATACAGTTCTGTGTTATCGTAATTTTCAAACAATTGAAATAGAACAATATTACATAAAAAAGTTTTAACATTTATTTGAAGTTTTAACAGTATCCATGGCTTCATCTTTTGCCTATGGTCAACCATCAGATGTAACCGTAGATCTAGCTCTGTTGCCATTCCATGGTTCAGGGTATGTGGCAGCATCCACACATCAGCTGAAACTGACGTATCCGTCATTCCTGCATTAATTCCAGTCAGTGATGTGTCTCAAAAACTTGACACATTCATTTGTTTAGGAGGTTTATAGTTTGTAGATGACTTTGACTTTTCTGATCGCCTAAGTTACGAGTTTTTGCTCTTTTTTCCTAAATAGTTTATAGATATATAGCTTGCCACGTTTCTCTAGTGATAAGACAAAATTGTAAACTTAAACACACAAATATGATAATAACATCAAAGCAAGTACACACACTTCCAAATAACTCAGATTGGTTGCTTAAACACTAATGGAAATCACTTCAACATTTTAAAACATGGACTGAATTAAAACAAGTTAATTTTTGTTATTTATTATTGACAAACTTAAAACAGTAGTGCCAGTGTTAATCTGGTAATTGTGACAAGACAAAGAAGGTAGATGGATCTGCTGTCACTAAGTTATTGTTGCTGAGTGTAGGTATCTCACCTCTTTACAGATAATTGATTTCTTATGTGTACTTATATAATTGCTTTCTGTTTTTTGCAATTTTGATACTTTATATGCAGATTAGCATATTTTATATATTCAAAATAAAACATTTTTAAAAAATGTATTAATTGTTTTTTTGTCTCTAGGCTTTATAGCTTAATCTTATTAGCCTGTTTCTGTTGTAAAATGTATGAATAGTTTACTTGCATATATAACAGTTCTACTCCACTTTCTTCTGCGTTCAGTTTGTAGTCATGCTGAATCTGCAGGCCTATCGCCAGGACGAAGTCCACAGTCTTTTTCAGGTCAGCGCCGCAGCCCCTTAGCTTCTGCCTGAGCTCAGCATCCCCTGGCCAGGTCAAACGTCATGAGTCATCATGGGTTGGCAGTTTTGGTGAATGTGTTCAGGGGTCTGGATTGCAGTTTCACATGGACATTCATTTGTATGAGATATCTTGAGGTGATAAAGGTAGCCTAGTAGTCTGCAGTGAAGATGTAAGTGTCCTATTTTGTCCTTGGTCTCATCACAGACACCCCAGGGAACTGCACAGGACAGCAAGGGTCATAGAAGTAGATGTATATACAGTGATGACCAATGGCTGCATTCACTTGATTCTGATTTTAAGCATTACATTTTTTTGTGTCTAGATTGGTTTGGGGCAGGTAACCTCATCATTGCTACAGAAGCTGCCTCTGCAAGAGTACATATATGCTTGGATATATAAAATCCCAGCTTTATCTGTCACAAACGCTAAGGGATGCAACTTTGGTTGAAAGTTAGACATTAATTATATTGTTTCCCTTATATGTACTCTCCCGAAAATATTAACACTTCACTAAGAAAAGTGCGCAAATAACGGTGTGCATAAAAATATTTATAAAACTGTGGTGAAGCACAGTGGTTGTTTTTAATACTTTTGAACAAGTAAAATTGTCGTTAGGCATTGGTGCTTTTGAATTTAATTCCCGTCTTATGACGGGCTTTTACACTAGTGCTTTGATAAAAGATTGAACCACCACTGCTCTTGCTACTGTGTCAATCGTTCTCATAATGTCTGTTTTTGCATATAGGGTATTTCTCTGAGTTGTTTCTGTCACAGGCTACTGTGTAAATTGTTCTCTTAATGTCTGTTTTTGCATATAGGGTATTTCTCTGAGTTGTTTCTGTCACAGGCTATTGTGTCAATTGTTCTCATAATGTCTGTTTTTGCATGTAGGGTATTTCTCTGAGTTGTTTCTGTCACAGGCTACTGTATCAATCATTCCCATAATGTCTGTTTTTGAATATAGGGTATTACTCTGAATTGTTTCTGTCACAGGCTATTGTGTCAATCGTTCTCATAATGTCTGTTTTTGCACGAAGGTTATTTCTCTAAGTGGTTTCTGTCACAGGCTGTTTTGTCGAATCATATCCCAGCTGCAAGGCTCTTCTTATGCTATCTCTTGTTGAAACATTTTTCAGTTTCTGTTAATTGTAAACTCCGCCTATGCCGGTCCCAAGCCCGGACGAAAAAGGAGGAGGGCGGCCTGCATGGAGGCCGTAAGGAGGCAGCCAACAGTCCCAACTAAGATGGTGTGGCCATGTCTGCAGAATGGGAGAAGATCGGCAACAACGACAAGCATGGGAAACAAAGAGGCAGGGATCCAGACCCCCAGGACAACCCTGAGTCTGCTGGGAGGACAACATTAGACAATCTTTGAAGGACCAAGGACTAGAATGGAATCAGGCCAGGAGGAAGACAGCCGATAGGATAGTCTAGCGCTCTCTTCCAAACCTCTACACCTCACGGTAGAAGGGGAACGACTAAGTAAGTAAGTAAGTAAGTTAATTGTTGAGATATCTATTTCTTCGTTGCTTTCTTCATTTATATTTTGATGTTATCGTTATATCTTTATTTGTTAGCCCCCTGTTTAGCTAGCACTTTGTCTTCTAAGACTTCTTTTGTTGCACCATGTTAATGCTTTACATGTCATTAAGGGTTTAGGTTTTTCTTCTACCATTATCTACCATTACAGAATTACATATTTCATCTGTATTGATCAACTGGGGGTCATTTTAAAAAAAAAGATTATAATCTGTTTTTTTTTCATATTAAAAAAAATCCTTGGCTTATCTGGGTTGGACATGTGTGGTGTGTGTGTGTGTATATATATATATATATATCTTCTTCTTCTTCCGTCCTTATACCGTAAATATATATATATGGCGTCTTATATATATATATATCGCCATTGTTTATACGCCTATAGGGCAACGGCAAATCAATCCATTTATATATAATCGAATATAAATATATATATATATATATATATACTGAAGCACATTAAAAACGCAGCACTATTATATATACTGATGACGATAAGCTGGGAAAAAAAGTGTGGTAATGGATTTTCCCCGTGTTTGTCATGAGGTAGAGAGCGAATGGCTGCTGGAATGGAAAGTGCACGATTCAACCCACGGGTTTGTGTACAGACTACGTGAAAACAATGAAAGTTACACGTGCAACACGATTCCCAACAGCTATGACCCTGAAAATGTGTACGCATTGTGGCAGTATACTCGGTATAAAAAGGCCGTTGAGACAAAACACCCAGTACATGTGCTTGAAATGCCACGACTATCTGAAAACGACCGCCAACGAGCCATTGGTATGTTGGTGACCGGATTGAACTCGCGGGCCATTGCCAGAAGGATGAATTGCCACCACAGCACTATTGTACGTCTCAATGAACATTACGGAACCACTGGCAGTGCCCGGGATAGACTTCGGAGTGGCCAACCACGAGTTACTACCCCTGCGCAAGATCGTCATATTGTGCTGAGTCACCTAAGGAATCGTTCTCTCCCGGCAAGTCAAACAGCAAGAGTAATGGTGGGTAGACGTGGGCAAGTCTCTCGAATGACAGTCATACGACGACTCAGAGATACAGGCCTTACTGCAAGACGACCTTATGTTGGGCCAAACTTGACTCACAGACATCGTCAGCAGCGCCTGCAATGAGCAGAGCAACATGTCAGATGGACTAGACTGCAGTGGAATGCTGTCCCATTCACAGACGAGAGCAGATTCAATATATCCTTTGCTAATGGACGTATGCGGATTTGGCGACGGTGCAGAGAGCGCTTTGCAGATTGCTGTGTTTGTCAGCACAACCGATTTGGAGGTGGCAGTATTCACATTTGGGGAGGATTCAGTTTTCACCATCGCTTGCCTCTTCACGTCTTCCGTGGAAATGTTAATGCTGTGACATATCGAGATGAGGTTCTGGATGCATTGGTTGCTCCTGCGTTCACAAATTATCCAGACTTGCAGCTTCTCCAGCAGGATAACGCACGTGCGCTCACCGCATGCATTACGCAGCAATATCTACAGCAGCAGAACATTGTGACGATTGATTGGCCTGCCCTATCACCAGACATGTCCCCTATAGAACATCTGTGGGACGAGCTTGGACGTAGAGTTTACAGGCAAGGTTCTCCAGCTAATCTGCAACAACTCGAAGCTGCGCTTACACGTGAATGGGACTTGATTCCCCGGAATTTCCTTCAGAGACTTGTGCGTTGCATGCGGAGCCGCTGCCAAGCTTGTTTGCAAGCACACGGTGGACATACCAGATACTGAGGATAGTGTGAATGAATTTTTTTATTGGTTGCATTTTTGGTTTTCTCCCTTGCATGCACAGAATGCAATGAATTTCATAACAATCAAATGTACAAATTAATGACCAGCATGGATTCATAAGAAAATGAATAAAGATTCCAAATATGTAAACTTATAAACACTTATATTTACATTTCACACTCTGTTCCTGGATTATACAGGTGGTGCGTTTTTAATGTGCTTCAGTATATATATATATATATATATATATATATATATATATATATATATACACAGGGTGAGTCAAAAGTCAAGCCCCATAAGAAATTTATTATATAAATTAAATTAAATGTTTGAATACGCCACTATAAACAACTGATTTGAGGTGGCCCCATAAAAATAATCCATAAGACTTAGGTCTGGAGACCTAGGCGGCCATTTAATGGGCCCACGTCGTCCAATCCATTTGTCAGGAAATGTTTCTTGCACAATCTTACTCCCAAAAAGTGGCTCCATACCAAAAGCCGCGAATTATTTTGCACATGTCCTTCTGTTACCCTGTGTGACTTTTAAATCGCCAATATCAGGCATTATGTCTGTGAAACGCTACTTCATAGTTGAACATGGTGCGTTTTTCAAGACATCTATATAATAAATTCCCTATGGGGCTTGGCTTTTGACCCACCCTGTATGTATATGTATGTATGTACGTACGTATATATATATATATATATATATATATATATATATATATATATATAGATATATATATATATATATATATATATATATATATATATATATATATATATATATATATATAATAATAATAATAATAATAAAAGCCCCTTCAGTCATAACCGACTATGGGAATGCGCCCCTGAGATGACAGCCCTGAGCTGCTTATTTTCCTGATGCTCCCTTTCGACGTTTTCTACCCTCTTCGGCTCGTTGTGTGAGCTTCTTTTCGTCCAATCTGAGCTGGCGCCGTAAATAGCATCCTCCCACGTTGCTGGATTTATGTCCAGTGCCCTCATATCTCTCTTGCACACATCTTTGAACCTCAGCTGCGGTCGCCCAACTGTTCTTTTGCCATCTGCTAGTTGCCAAGCGGCGGACATGGCCAAGCCAGCGTAGTCTGCGCTGTCTAAGCAGTGTATACATGCTTTGAAGGCCAGTACGTGATAACACATCGACATTTGTCACTTTATCTTTCCATGAGATGCCGAGGATGTGGCGTAGACACCGTAAATGGAAGGTATAGAGCCTTCTTTCTTGCTTAGCATAGGTTGTACAAGTCTCGCTGCCATATAGGAGAGTGCTGGTGATGCAGGCGTTATATACCGCAGCCTTGGTCTTCGTTGTGAGTTTGGGGTTTCTCCAAACACGCGATGTGAGGCGGGCAAAGGTAGCTGCAGCTTTGTCAATGCGGCTGTCAATTTTTGTGTCCAGTGAGAGTTTGTCATTGATGGTAGACCCCAGATATGTGAAGTGGTGCACCACTGCCAATTCATAGTTATCGATAGTGATAACTGGTGCAGCACCCGCATCCTGGCTCAGCACATTCATTTTCTTTAGACTTATTGTGAGGCCAAAGTCTTTGCATGCTTGGGTGAAGCGATTCACCAAACTCTGAAGCTCCTGTTGGCTTTGAGTGACGACTGCAGCGTCATCAGCGAACAAGTCCCTTATGGTGACCCTTCTGATTTTATTTTTTGCCTTCAGCCTTGTGTGACAGATGAAAATCGAGCACCGTGATCGATTCACTTTATTCTCACCGGCACTTCTCATTCTTTTTTCAATCTAATCGCTCAACGTGGTTTGCCACGTGCTTCCTTAATTAGCATGCACGGGTTATTGCGCAAAAAGCCATATCTTTCGCCATTTGTCTTATCCTATTTAGCCACGCCTACCTGTCTTTGTTTCAAGCGCTATTAATACAGCTATTCAGATTTCTACTGTCTTTCCTTCAGAAGGGGAAGGGCAAAAGGGGTCTGCCCGCTGTCAGATTACGTCATCACGTCAGTGCCTTGTCCCTGAAACACGGGGGGGGGGGGAAGGCTACGGTTTTTTAGTTCCCTAAGACCAAACGGGACGGTAATTGTAAATCAAGGGGGAATTAAGCAAATTCCAAGAGGCGTTAACCACTTTTGCCGACTTCATCCCTTTGTTCGTGTCCAGGGGACACAATTTGCTCACCGAGAGAAGGTACCAAGAGTAGTCCGCTCGCTAACGAAACGAATATGCGATCGGCAAAAGCGTGAAAAATAGCTTTCATTCAGGAATCGACCGCAGATTTTCCCAAAATCCGGGCAGAGGTGCAAAATCTCACACTAGCTAACGATTTTTTACCCATTTCATATATATACCCATCTCTTAAAAATTCAGTTATCAGTTGCTACAGGATTTCTTGAATGGTCTAGCTCGCATTTTAGAGCATTATTTTCATTTGGATTTCTGATAATACATGGAGATTAATTCAGTTTCCTGATTTGCGGTAACTAATAGTATATTAGCATTTAAGTGTTTTAATTGTTAAAGTGTTTTCCATTATATTTCGCTGGTTTTTTCTTTTGTGTTAATTAAATAGCGTCTAGCAAATTTTACCAGCTGGTAACGTAAAATTTAATTACTCGCTAGTTCCCCAGTAGAGATGCTTTAAATTAATTAATAGACCCTAGGCGGTGGATAATTAAGAGAACGCAATTTATTTCTTTCTCATCATGTGTAAATTTTAAGTGACTAGTGTTCATATCTCGTGTTAAAAGCAATGAGATTAGCTAGACACTTGTGGGTTTTGAATTTTAATTTAATAACGGAGCGCTTAACAGGTAATACCTAAAACGTGTGTTAGATTAGGATATTGATAATATTGTTAAAACGTTTGTATTTCTTCCAATATAATCTAGGCTGGTCATAAACCTGCGATCCAGCGATTTTACGGTCTGATGTTCCTATCAGCACCCAGAAATTATTGGTGTAACCATCTCCATGTTGTGACCCCTGTGCGGTCCACCTTCTCCATTTATGACGAGAGGTCAAATCTAGAAAAACACAATAATTATAAATTCTAACTGGAACGGGACATTCCCAGAATACAACTTTTTTTCAAATATATATCTATTACCAGTCTGCCGAGGCAGAAACTATGTACGCTTTTATCTGACCCATGACAGGAGTTGTTTTTTTTTTCCATCGGATATATTCAAGAGAACTCACTGTTCATACTCGGCCATCACCTCAACGAACAGCCGATTATTATCATTTAACATTTTCCCCATCACGTCACAGAGTGTCACAGCCACCTGAGGCTAGACCGCACTGGATCAATATATTAACATATTAATTCCCAGGACAGTGCCACCACATAAAAGAAACTTATTCCAAACCTATACCTGCAGTGAAAAATAGGAATATCCTGGACAATAATAACGCATCAATTTTAGCTACTCCCCCGAAAAATAGCAGTCAGCAAAACCGGATAGTCTGGGGCTGCAATTGACAATGAACATGACTGAATAGTCTCAATACATGTTAGTGTTTAATTCCATGGAATGTATGCAGCGTCGACAGTTGGGTAAGCAAATCTGAAAGTGGGCCACTGTATGAGTGTAGTGAGTGAAACGGAAAGAAAGAAACTTATTTTCTTATGTTACTACTAACCTATCAATCTTATTTTAATTATCTCTCACTAATCTGAGTGTTCACGGGATGTTAAATTAAGGACTTAGTCTTTACCCGTCCTGACTATTCCCTACCCCCCCCCCCCCCAATCCCCCCTTCCTTTCCCACTGTTAATTATTTTGATCTTTTTGGGTTAATTACCTCTGTTCGGATCTTTCCTAGTTTCCCTATACAAGAGGTTAGATTAGATTTTCATTTCTTGTATATAAACATAAATTCATTGATGTAATACTTTTCTTGATGTGATATTTCTAGTGAAAATAAACTTAATAAACCTTAAGCTATAGTGTTGGTCAAAACCCCTGCCCTTATATGTTATCCATAGTTTGTTTTCACGTCTGTACGTATTACTGTCACAAAAATTGTGTGTACGTGAGTGTAGTGTAAATTGAATCTGTACCAAGTGAGAAAGTGCGTCTACGTTAAATAGAGTCGTAAAAGATAGGCTGGACTAGAGCAATTACTCAATCCAAGACTGTTCTTTCTCTTACACTATCATCATCGTGAAACAGAAAATATTTCTTACACCTTCCTCTCAGATAGCTATCACTATCACCTCTGCTAGTACGGGACCATAAATATCTCAGCCCTATCTTCTCAAAAAATTTACGACACCTTGAAAGATTAAACAGACGGCCATCTGACCTAGTGTGAAGGCATATTCCTTCAGTTGCATCTCTGAATGCATGTTTCAGGAGTAAGGCAAAGAAGATCCCGAAGAGGGTCGCAGCCTGAACACAGCCTTGTTTAACGCCACTTCATATGTCAAAGGGTTGTGATGTGCTTCCAGCATATTGGACTGTTCCCTTCATGTCGTCACGGAATGACTTTATCATTTCCAGCAATTTAGAAGGGCAGCCTATTTTCAGGAGGATTTTGAAGTGTCCATCCCTACTAACCAGGTCAAATACTTTTGTGAGGTCTATAAAGGCGAGATATAAAGGCCTTTTCTGCTCTCTTGATTTTTCCTGAAGCTGGCGGAGAGAGAAGATCATGTCTGTTGTTGATCTGCCAGCTCGGAATCCACACGGTGACTCTGGATATATGCACTCAGCTAACTTGTGTAGTCGCTTTAAGATGACTGGCAAAAACCTTACCAACAATACTAAGGAGAGAGATGCCTCTGTGGTTATTGCAATCACTTCTGTCTCCTTTATTTTTATAGTGTTACAATCTTGGCATCTCGCATGTCTTGAGGAATAGTTGTTTCTTCCCAGCACTGGCACAACACCCTATGCAGGGGATGTAATAGCGTGCTCTTACAGCATTTGATTAAATCAGGAGGAATCCCATCACTGCCTAGTGCTTGGCAGAGGCCAAGCTATCAATGGCCTTGCTGAGTTCCTCTAATGTTGGTTCGGCATCAAGGGCTGCAGGCGTAACGGTATTTTCTCTAGAGTAAAGCTCAGAGTAGTGTTCGACCCACCTCTCTATCTGCTTACCCTTATCGGTTAGCTTCTCTCCGCTGATGGTTTTTAGCGGTGCCGTCTTGCTTTTTTCGGGACCAAGGGCTTTCTTTATACCGTCATACATTTGTCTAGTGTTGCTTGTTTGCGCTGCGGTCTGGATGCTCTCACTGAGCATATATATTTATATGTATATGTATGTACAGTTCCAAAGGTTGTTATTGCCGGGAGTTGTAGTGAGGATAAGCTCTCACTGCAGATAAAATACTTCTATGGCACGCGCCTCAAACAGCCTCTGACAACCAAGTCCAGCTCCCGGTCTTCACGTGTGGCTCAATTTGAGCCCGGCGGAACTGTTGCCACTGACGGGGGAAGGGGCAAAGGCGAGCGACTGGCGCCTTAAAACCAGCAGCTTCGGGCAGATAGCGCTCGGGATCCTTGGTTGGTAGCTTATCTAAGAGAAGGAACTCTGAATTCAAACCACCGCTGCCTTGCGGGAATATCCATTTGTGGAATTGGCTTCGGGAGTAAATCCTGAGGATAAATCCGGAGTCGGAGTCCCTAAGGCAGTCTAATGTCGATTCGACATTATTCTGGCAACTCCTGCGACATGGCTGGTACCAAACTGTATCGGCTACTGCCGTTCCTTTGGATCTACCGGCTGTGTGGAGAGGGAGAACATGCTGCATGGGCAACAGCTTGATCTCCATATAGCTGTGCCCAAGCTCGCGCCCTGGAGAGGAACTGAAGGAATATGCCTTCACACTAGGTCAGATGGCCGTCTGTTTAATCTTTCAAGGCTGAAGGCAAAAACAAAAATCAGAAGGGTCACTATAAGAGACTTGTTGTTCGCTGATGATGCTGCAGTCGTCACTCAAAGCCAACAGGAGCTTCAGATCTTGATGAATCGCTTCACTAAAGCATGCAAGGACTTTGGCCTCACAATAAGTCTAAAGAAAACGAATGTGCTGAGTCAGGATGTGGGTGCTGCACCAGTTATCACTATCGATAACTATGAATTGGCAGTGGTGCACCACTTCACATACCTAGGGTCTACCATCAATGACAAACTCTCACTGGATACAGAAATCGACAGCCGCATTGGCAAAGCTGCAGCTACCTTTGCCCGCCTCACATCGCGTGTTTGGGGAAACTCTAAACTCACAATGAAGACCAAAGCTGCGGTATATAATGCCTGCGTCACCAGCACACTCCTATATGGCAGCGAGACCTGGACGACCTATGCTAAGCAAGAAAGAAGGCTCAATACCTTCCATTTGCGGTGTCTACGCCGCATCCTCGGCATCTCGTGGAAAGATAAAGTGACAAATGTCGAGGTGTTGTCACGTGCTGGCCTTCAAAGTATGTATACGCTGCTTAGACAGCGCAGACTTCGCTGGCTTGGCCATGTTCGCCGCATGGAAGATGGTCGCATCCCAAAAGATATCTTCTACGGACAATTAGCAGATTGCAAGAGAACAGTTGGGCGACCACAGCTGAGGTTCAAAGATGTGTGCAAGAGAGATATGAGGGCACTGGACATGGATCCAGCAACATGGGAGGATGAAGCTGCCGATCGCAATAAGTGGCGATGCTTTTTACGGCACCACCTCAGATTGGGCGAAGAGAGGCTCACACAAGAAGCAGAGGTGAGGAGAAAACGTCGAAAGGAGCACCAGGAAAATAAGCAGCTGAGGGCTGCCACCTCAGGGGCGCATTCCCATAGTCAGTTATGACTGAAGGGGCTATTATTATTATTATTATGTACGTACGTATATATATATATATATATATATATATATATATATATATATATATATATATATATATATATATATATATATATATATATATATATATATATATATATATATATATATATATATATATATATATATATATATATATATATATATATATATATATATATATATATATATATATATATATATATATACGAGTCAGAAAGTAATGCACCACATCGTTTTTGATAATTTGGATAAACGAGAAAATGAAAAAAATGCTCGCAAGAAGAATAAAGGTTATGGACATGAAAATAAAACACATTTACTTAAAGAAAGAAGAAATGACTTATGAAGGTGGAAGTTACAGCAGGGTTTCTCAACTTGTGGTCCACAGACCTCTTGTAGATCCGTAAATGGGTTCAAGGGGTCCATGTACATAGCATACAAATCTGAATTTTATTTCCACCAAATTCTTTACTTGGACAACTGTCAAAGATTTTTTTTTTTGCATGTAAAGACATACTGTACATTCTTTTTTACAGATTATTTTTGTATTTCATTATTACTAAATGTAAACTTAACAATTTTTATTTATAATAATTTTTTTTTTCCTTTTTTGCAAACATTTTAATTATGCATCTATGTCAGGTGCTGGGATTCAAAGCATGTATACACTGTTAAAACAGCGCAGACTACGCTGGCTTAGCCATGTCCGCCGCATGGAAGATGCTCGCATCCCCAAAGATATTTTCTACAGGCAACTGGCAGATGGCAAGAAAACAGTCAGGTGACCGCAGCTGAGGTTCAAAGATGTGTGTAAGAGAGACCTGAAGGTACTGGACATAAATCTAGCAGCCTGGGAGGATGAAGCTGCTGATCGCACCAAGTTGCGATGCTCCCTACGATGCCACCTCAGATTGGGCGAAAATAAACTCTCACAACAAGCAGAAGAGAAAAGAACATGCTGAAAGAAACAACAGGCAAAAAAAAAATAATTGCTGAGAGCTGTCACCTCAGAGGTTCATTCCCATAGTCAGATATGATTGAAGGGAGCTTTTAATACGTATGTACATTTTTTTCTAAGAATGGGCCCACAGCCTTCACTGGACAATCAAAGGGGGCTGTAGCCTACATTGGACAATCAAAAATGTTCCGTAGCTTACACCGGACAATCAAAGGAGTCCGTGTCATATGAAAGGTTAAGAATCCATGAGTTAGAGAGAAAAACAAAATGTAAAGTGAGAGATAATAAAAGGAACGATGAGTACAGGAGTGAGAGATAAGAGGAAAGTTACGACAGGAGGGGATGGAAGTAGTAAAGAAATATGTAATACTGCTGCACGAACAAAGGAAAATAACTCCAGGTATAATGTTAACTTGAATTATTAATGTTTATTGTAACTTATAAACGTTTAATGTAACAAAGTAAATTTAACAGAAAACAAATAATAATGTTAACAGTGAAGAATAGATTGTTGAATGTTTGATGGATAACCTCATAGATTATCGCCAAGCACAATTGATCGTTTGGTGAATGATGATTATTGAATCGTTTAAGTGGTTCAAATACAAAATTGGTGCAACAGATCTCTGCACCTGCGGTACCAGCCCGATGACAGTCGAACACCTGCTGCAGTACTGCCCAACCTACAGTAATGAACGGAGTAACATATGGCAACAACCCACTTCTGTCAACGAAAAACTGTTTGGAGATGTCGGGAACCTTGAGTTGACTACTGCCTTTATTAGAGTCATTAATGTGGAAGTTTGAAGGCGAACGAGGAAGAAGAAGAAGTTTAAGTGGTTGTTTGTTATTTGAATAGGCTGTTAGATGGATGAATCGATTGTTTGTTGGATGAATATTTATTGAATTGATGAATGTTGTGATATAGAGTAAATAATTGCTAAAGGAGAGAATGAAATACATAGAACAGACGGGTTGAAATGCTACCAGAAGGTCACCAATGTGAAACTGATGACAAGAACCAGGCAAGTGCCAGTGGAACAACAGATTAGAAGAAGACGCTGGTAGTAGAAAGTCACACATTGAGGAAATACCAGTCAGTACTTGTTATGGAATCCTAAGGATAGGAAAGTAGACATTGATCGAAAAAACACATGGAGAAAGGGTTGGTAGCAGAAATTGAAATGAGAAGGAAGACACGGAAAGACCTTGAGCTGATGGTACGTGACAGGAGGTTTTGGCGCGTGTTTTGTTGAAGGTCTATGATCCTTGGGAAGCTCAAGGCTAATAAAGCAAGAATGAAACATTGAACGAATGGAACAGTCACTTGAGAAATGATTGGCAGACGAGTGATTGTGTGTGTGTGGGGAAGGAAGGCGAAGGAACAAAACAGTTGTTACTGAAGGTGCTAGAAGAATGATTGTGCAGTGAATAAAGTTGATGATTAGGCGTATATTAATTTATATATTTGTAGATGATTGGTTTGGTTTGGTTTTGGGGACTATCTTCATTGCACACGGACAACTCTATCAGTGCTCAGATCTCCTCCATTAGATCACACAAGGAGGATGGATCTCAGCTCAGCGCACGAACTCCATAGCGCCGGCGAGAATCCCAATGTGTGTATATAGGAATCACACATTCTGTACATTTTTATAGTGGGTAGGTTTCTATGTTTTTTTTTTATTTTGCCAGGGCAGCGGCCTTATAGGCCTAGTCTTTCCGATTTGTAACTGCCATTGGATTTTTAACGTGCGCATCTTGCACACGGGACCTCCTATTTTTTTCGTCCTTATCCGAGAAGGCTAGGCATCCGATCTCACTACCCAGGAGACCAGCGGGGAGTATGGCATTATTAGGATGACTGGTTCTGGAAAAAGAAATTCCATAAATTATATTCCCTCGACTGGGAATCGAACTTGGTACCTCTAGAGCTATATCTGTTAGCCACTCTGACGATGAAGATGATAAAATAAGTCAATAATAAAACAAGCAAAAAAGCATGAAATTACAAAGTTTGAAAGACTGTTAGGTTGTGAAAAAAGTTATGTAACATATTCAATTAATCAACAAAAGACTTATTGCGCCTTTAGGTATATGTATATCTTTGGGCGAATTGGCGGCAGACGAGTTCACCTCATGGTCGTGTCACTTTAATTTTTTTCCCTGCGTCCTTCTTTGTGAGATCTTCATCATTTCCCTCTTCCCCTTTCTCTCTCTCTCTCTCTCTCTTTTCGTGTCTCTCTTTGCCTTCTTCTCCGAGAACCAGTACAGCCTATATAGTTTTAAACCATTATTTATATCCTAAAAGTAGACTGACCAATCGTATGGTACATGTCAAAATGTTTACGGGGATGACTTGTTTTCCTACACTACAAATAAAAAAATAAAAAAAAAGTTATCACTGCAAATTTGGCAGCACTTTTTACTACTTAGGCTCGCTCTTAACTCAGTTCCAATCAGATGTAGTTCGGGAATCCAGCATGCTTATTTGTTTCTTTAATCCAAAACTCTGATTCCTTCTGTTTTTTCAAAGTGTTGTGGAAACCCGTTATGAGATCAGACTAGAGCTCTGCTTGTATGCTGTCTTTTTAGCTTGGGACGTTTGTCCATTACTGAGGTGCAATTTGAATTTGAAGGTAACATGGTGTGATCAAGTTTCCTTGTAGTCATTCTGCAATCTGAACAATTTGAGTGATCGATATCTGAGTTTTTTTTGGTAATGCTCAACGACTGCTCCGTGGTCTCAATTTCAAGTACGTCTTCACGTGTGCCATGTTGCATTTGGTAGTTTGACTGTGCATCACAAGAGGACTTTCTTTCTCCGTAAAAGTCAGACTCCTTTCTCTCCAATATTTCTTCTGCGATTCTTCCAGACGAACTGAAAAGGCAAACTTCATGTTGGCTGAAATTATTTAATTTTCTATGACCTGAGAAACGTGACATATCTGGGCTTAAGCTAACTTCTCTAGCTGTTTGTTTTGCTTGTCTGTTACTCTGGTTCAAGTCGATATCAGTAAACATTGGCTTTGCTTCACCGTGAGCTTCAGTAGGTAGTCTGCCGCGCCGGGTTGCACTCGAAGCCACATCTTCCCAGTTAATGTCCTCCTCACTGTGTTCAAACGAGGGTCGCTGCAAATGATTCATATCTTGATCCAGGAATGCTGAGGCTTGAGATGAATTAGTTAATCCTTCTAGAAGCTGAGTAATAGCTGCTGTAGATCCGCAGGTATCTCCCTGAGCCAATCGGTCTTTTAAATAATTGTTCCTCGTAGAGATTTGCATTTCAGGGGTGATATTTGGTTTCCAACCACCGTCTGGAAACTTCAAGCGGTCGTCTTCACTATCTTTTAAAACGTGATTCAAGTACCCAGCTCCAGTTTCAAATTTTCCGGGAGACGGATTAATGACGTATCCATTTTTTCCACTTCCTTTCAGAAAACCAAATTCTTGCAGCCTTTGTTCCACCGTGACCCTTTCGCGCCTTAAGTCTAAAGATTGATGTCTCTTGTGTTTAATTCCGGGTTCTTGATGCATTAGAGGGGATCCAATAAGTGCTTCTTCTTCGTCAGATGTCCCGCGTCTGCTCTTGAGAAAATTTTCATCAAGGCTATACCTCTGCCGGAAATTATGTACAAAACTAGACAGAGGTGATGGTCGCTTTGATAATCTGACAAATTCCTGATCGGGTTTAAATTTCTTTTCGCAATAGTCATTTTCATCTTGTGACAGGTCGAAACTATATTCTTGGGACAGGGGAGCGATGCTTGGGACCGCTGATGATTGGCTGCAGCTTCCATAGTTGGCACACAAGGACGATCTCTCTGTATGGTTGTCATCACAACTGCATTCAACTTTGCTGTCGTCTGATCTGATGGTCTCATCCAACGTAACTTCTTCAGTACAAGGTAAAGGATAACCCGCTGATGTGATTGGAAAACGTCCCACTTTGCTGGCGTGGAACCTGGATTAGCACAAATGAGAAAACATGATCAGGAAATTTATGTTCTCTATATTATCACCACCACCACCATCATCATCATCACCCTTCAGTTCTATTAGGAGCACACGCCTTCAAAAAATTCATACTAAACCTTCCTTCTCTGTGCTATTTGCTCAAGGTATGCTTATGTCTTCTTTATCATTGTCTCGTCCATCTTCAGGTCCATTCTCCTTGTGTTTTCAAGTCTCCAACTACCTTTTACCATGGGGATTCCAGAATAAGGTCTGCCATATAAGGCACTCATAATGTTTCTTTATTATGTGTCCTATCCAAGGCCAGTTTATTCTCCCCTCTTGTTCCACTGATATCCTTCTCGTTCTTGTCATTAGTTCCACATCAGAGATTTTGTCGTACCATTTCAATCCTTATATTCCACGCAAGCCCCCAGTTATGAAACGAATGTAATGTCTTTCTCATTTCTGCTTTGTTCTCCGTGCTTCAGTGTCATACCACAGGACTCCCTTCACATCTGAGTTGAAGATTCTTTTTTTAAATTGGGCTTGTCCATATATTTCCCTCGTCAATGAAAACTCCTCTTGTCTTTTGTGTTCTTTTTTAAATATAACTGCCGAGACTGCTGCCAAAATGCACGAATGAATTTACATCTTATAGGATTGTTAGTTCAAGTGCAATCTTGCTGTTAGATGCAGCATCTATTCTCATAAACTTTGTATTTTTTTAATGTACATTTTAGACCCAATTACTGTGTCCAGTCATCAGGCTGTTATGTATATGGTTGAGAAAACTATGTAAGAATGTAAAATGTGCATCAACTTTGTAGGTAAGAGTACAAAGTAGAGTGATTGCACAGTCAAGAAAAGCAAGGCAGGGATTTTTCTAAGAGGCCGCCACAGCCGCAGAGAATAATGACTCCGATCTATCTGAAAAGTGCGGGAGCCACGCTGGTGTAATGGTTACCACATTGCGCTGGCGATCAGGTGTTCAAGGTTCAAGCCCGGGTGTGAGCATTTGAAGAATTGTCATCGACCGGAATTTTGACTGAATAACCTGAACGGCTCCTGAGATAAACCCTCTGTGGATGGAAAGGAGCGAAGCTCCTGACCGGGTTGGAAGGAAAGTCCACAGGCTCCCCAGCCTCGCAATGACTTGTCATTGGGCCGAAGGGCTGATAGTCCAAGTGCCGCTGGTTTAAGAAAAAAAAAATTTAAAAAGTGCTCGTTGAAGGGGTTTTGGTGAAAATTGGAATCTTATTCGGCAGAAGCCCTGACACAAACATATCACCCTGTATAATCAACATACTGAAGGAGGTACACCCTAAAAAAAATTTCCGTAATCAAGCATAGGATTTAAAAAAAAAATAGGCATTGACCTCATTTTGGCGAGGTGGGGTGTCGTTCACCTTAACACCAGGTCCGTCGGTTATTTTAGGGCGCATGTCCAAATATTAATAAGACCTTGTGGTCTGGTATACAGACACATGATTCTAGTACACAAATTGGCGTAGGCGCACCTCTGTATTGAATAGTGACGCCACAGATATAGGCTTCTCAACCGCCGTCTCTCACATAGGTGACCTTGGATGACTTTGTAAGTTGGCAATGGATTTAATTACTGCTAGAGACTTATCATATGATACAAAAAGGAAGATCAGCAGGCATGGATAACATAAACATTGAAATTACTGCTCTGGAGAGATAGATCAATCACAGATAATATGCAATGAATATACCGATATTTACCACACGACATGAAGACATCAGTTTTTATAACATTGCCCAAAAAACCAAATGCAACAGAATGTTCAGACTTCAGAACAATCAGCCTGATGAGTCATGCAATTAAGATACTGCTCAAAATCATACAGGAAAGAATAAAAAGTAAATGGAAATCCGAAACAGTGGAACAAGAGAGGCAATACTGATTAGCAGAAAAAATACAGAGGTCCAAAAAAGTAAAAAATCATGAGAAAATAATTGAATTAGGTTTTTGAAAAGATAAGACAAACTGCAAATCGGGTATTCACCATACATAGACATAAAAAGAGGTGTCAACACTGTCCCCCTGCCTATTAATTACACCGAAAAAATTTGGGGTGATACAGGAAATACCAGGACTGAACATCAGTGGAAGATCAAGTAAACCAACCGAACGAACCGTGTTGTTTTGAAAACATTATTTTACAAGAACTAGTGAAGGAGTCATGAATATGGACTCGACATTAATATTGAGAACTAAAACTATGATAATTAGCAAAACAGACGATAAACCCACATTAAAGATAAGCGTCAATGGGAAAATTATGGAACAAGTCAAGAGCTACGTATATCTTGGTCATATAATAACAGAAGATGGCGAAACGAAATCTCTGCAGTGAATTCAACAACATGAAACATATACTGACATCCAAACAGTTATCTATAAATTAAAATGAGAATCGTTATATAATATTTGCATTTCTGTATGGTACCATTTAGAGAATGAGGCTTAGTGGATATATAGGGTGGGCGTATCTTAGGACAAATAACAAATAGGTATGAAAAGAGAAACTAATGAGAGAGGTCAAAGTTCGGCAAAAAATAATAACACCTTATGAAAACAGTTGAAGGTAAACGTGCAAGGGGAAGACAGCGCTATAAGTGGGAAGATAACATCAAGAGATGGACGGGAAAGAGTCTATCAGAGTGTACCACCAAGACAAGAGACATAAGACGTTGGAGATCCATTACAGCCAACCTCCGTTGTGGAGATGGCAACTGATGATGATGAGAGACTTATCAGCCGACTGTTTTTGTTCTTGTCAAAAATGGTCCACTGTAACTGTGGAAATTAAAAATCTTGTTGGGAAGACGCAAAGTAACCACAACACATTAATTATGTGGACGTCTGTTCAGAACGAAAATTAACCAATTAGAACGATGTTTCTTACTTAATTATAGGAAGTTGGGGGTAAATATCGGAATGAAGTTAGCCGAACGCTCTGCAGTGAATATGTGTATAATATGCGTATTTTCGTACCATTTAGAGTTAGGGTTAGTATTAGGGTTAGGACACAAATATATAAATTAAAAAATAATATGGTATGAAATCAGTTTTACAAGTAAACGGTACACATGAGACAAGGGACGTTTCGGGTTTTACCCTTCGTCAGCCACAGTTACGAACAGGTGACAAGGACAAGAACTACATATAGGTACTACAAAGATCTATGATGATGAGGAAAACGTCAAATGAGCGATACAAGCAGATGAAACCACGGTGATGAGCGAAACGATAACAGTAATAATGCAAGAAAATCGTGAAACCAGAAAGACACGTCGAAACAAGAAAGTAAATAATCAACGAAACGAAAACAGAAATGAACAACACTATTAAAATGAGTAAAAAAATCACTTAGCTGGATCCAAGAAAGAAACATTCAAAATGGCTGAAAAAAATAAGGTGTCATGCGGAAGTGACGTAGGAGCTAGGGACGGCTAAGAACAGATAATTGACGAAACGAAACGAACCAAAGCAAAAACAAGGATATAAAGGAAAATAACGACAGAAGCCACCATAATTATGCAAAATGATGCTGGACATTAATGCCAGCAGGAGCTAGAACGCCCATTTGAAAAATGAGACGATTCTCCAACGAGAAGCGAGTTCCGTCGTCGCCGATACATGAACGGTGGGCAGTGACATGAATGTCAGAGTTGCCTGAATGGTCAGGGCTGTTGAAGTGAAGGGCCACCGGTAAATGTTTGCCATGATGGATGTCATTCAAGTGCTCCCGAAACCTGTCTGCCAAACGTCTGCCAGTTTCACCAATATAGGTCATGCCACTCCTCTTGCAGATGATAGCATAAATCAGGTTTCTGGATTCACACGTGAAAGACTCCCCAATGGCAAATTTACCGTTCGGAAAGGAACACATATTATACACATATTCACTGCTGAGCGTTCGGCGAACTTCATTCCGATATTACCAAGTTGGGATACTTAGAAAAGACACATCGGGTGTGTGATTGATTCGTTCAGAAGAATGGCAACCAGACAGATACAGACTTTCAAAAATGGGTGCTTGCGAAGAATAGAAGGATAGAAATGGTATGACAAGATCACCAATGTGGATCTGATGTAAAGGAACCAGGCAAATATAATGGGAACACGATCTGAGAAGAACATGCTGGCGTTGGATAGGTCCCAACATGAGAAGGCTAACTGTTAGCATTACACAGCAGGTCTTCTTCTGCAAACGAGAGGGTAAAAGAAATAGAAGAAGACAAAAAACTCATGCAGTAGGGAATTAAATATATACATGATGGAGATAAAGAAGACAAGCGGATAGCAAAGGATAGAAAGACCTAGCGTGTATTTGTCCAAGACATTTATTTTACGGGGAACTGTCTTGTATTGAATAGATGAGTGAGTTATATGCACGCACTGTGTAACATACCTGGCAATACTGCTTGGCAAACTATTAGTCGGGCTGTATAAAGAACTCTCATCACATTGAGAAGTACCGGAACTCACGCTGTCTTGGGTGGGATCACAGTCTTCAGATGAAGTCATGGCCGTCTGAGACACCGAAGACATGTGAAATTCAGTTGTGTCCGTCTCAATTTGTTGGTAGTTTTTATGATGGCGGAACATGCCCACTGACTGAGATTCTTCTCCATCAATTTGTTCATATGACTCAAAAGGTTGTAAGACAGGAGACAATGCAAGACTACCACTGTCGAGTACAGACAAACTAGTTTCCTGGGACATCACACTGCAGGACACATTATAGATATCCAGATAAGCATTTTGGACGTTTGAACCTGTATTTGTAACGGAAAGACCTTGCTCTGCCAGCTTTTTCATTTGAGAGTCCCCACTAGCAGATTCTGTTTCATGAGTGTCGTTTGGATACGCGTGCTTACGTGGGGTAGATTCAGAAATCTGTAAGCCAACCAACAGATTTCCTGGAAAATGTGTACTTCCGAAAGTTGATGAACTGGCTTCAGTTACCTTTCCATAAGAACCTATGTCCTGATCTGTTCTATTGGTGCGGATGTTTGCTTTTTTGTCCATTTTCAGAGCAGTCTGGTAAGTTGTCTTTAAGTATTCATCCGTGTCCTTAATAAAAGCATGCTCATCTGTAAAGACGAGGTTACGAAAAACTAATATATTTTCAGTCTTAGATTCTGTTGCAAAGTTCATATTGGTGTCTGCAATGCTGTTGCTTTTGTTAATTTCAGATGCAACGTTTTTGCGACCGTACAAATCCTCTGGTCCAATCTCTCCGTTAGCCACACAGACAAACTTTTGGGTCTCCATACTAGCTCTAAGACTATATCTTGATACGCTTTCTTCCAAACTATCAGTACTAAAAGATGTACTATTTTTTGACATCGTTGAAGTGATATCTTTCATTTTAAGATCTGAAGTGGAGGGAAATGGAGACTGGCAGCTTCCTCCAAATTTAGTAAAAAGTCTGTGACTAAATTTTAGACCCAAAGCATCACCATTGTTACCAGAAAATTCCTGGATGCTCTTTGATAGTCTTCTAGTCTCAGCAGCGAAGTCCCATCTTTTAATAGAACCTGGCGTGTGGAGTGGGAGCTGTAGATCATTATCCGTAAGCACCCCAAGAGATCTCGTCGAGCCTTTTGAAGCTTCCGACGTCCTAAACGAGGTCTGGAAATCTGTGTTGTTGATTAGGTAACTCCTGACGGCTGAAGGACGCGATGAGTTAACAGAAGCTTCATTTACAACCACAGTGTCGTGTCTGATGTTAATCAGTTCAGCAGACGCCACGGAAACTTCCGACTGCGCTGCAGAAACGACGCCAGTGCTGTCCGCGTACCAGAAGAACACCAATAGACATCCGAGGACTAAAGCTACAGCAACAAAGTAAATTATTGGGATTAGGATTACCCAGACAAGCCCAGCACATCTGTCCAGTGGAATGAGGTCAGATGGACGTGGCCGTGTTAAAACAATGGTGACGTTGCTGAGATATTTCATAAGGTTGAAAAAATATTCTGGAGCCGAGAAGTTTTTCAAGCCAGCAGTGTCGGAGTCTAGTAGAGGTCTTAGTAAGTTAGCATCGGGCTTCCCAAAGGAAGGCGTCATTATTGACCTACAGGAAATAAACAAGCTGCATTGAGTATAGTTCATGACGTATGTACCAAAATGTAAAGTTAACTAAATAAACAGTGTTTCATATGTTTATTGTAGCCGTGTTATACCCATCAATAGAATTAACGGTATATCATACAGGGAGGTAGGTAAAGGATCTCGTTACACACCCACTGAGGCATATTAGGAAAATGGTGTTAGGCCCATATTTTATCGACCATCGGTACACTAGGGGTGATGTGGTCAGCATCACGTCGGCCGCCTTAACCTTCCCTGAGTTGCTCTGGTACCCAATTCATGAGGCTCGGTCAATCCCGGAGACGTTTGCATTCTAAAAAATCCCACCTCAACTGGGGATCGAACCATGGACCACCGAGCTAGGAAGCCAGTGCACAGACCACTGTGCTATCGCGGCTATCATACAGGGTGTCTCCAAAGTCGGTCATGATAAAAGGAAATTTTTATTTAATTATTTCTTTTCTTTCATTCATATGATGTTTCGTTAAAGAACATATCGCCTTTCTTAAAAGAACACGCTTAAGTCATATTCTGTTGAGAGGTTCTATACCTTACTTACTTACTTAGTCGTTCCTTTTCTTCCGTAAGGTGTAGACGTTTGGAATAAAGAGCGCCATACTATCCTATCATATCGGCTGTCTTCCTCCTGGCCCGGTTCCATTCTAGTCCTCAGTGCTTCAGAGATTGTCTAATGTTGTCCTCCCAGCGGACTCTGGGTCGTCCTCGAGGTCTGGATCCCTGGCTCTTAGCCTCCCATGAGATTCTATACCTCATACGACAATCCTACTTTTCCGCTATATGTGGATACTTCTAATCGTGGATTTAATCGCAAAATATAACATGTTCGTAATATCTTAAATACACTTTTCGTAGGCTTCACCAGACAAGGTACACAGAACATCATTCAACGAAGTTTTTCTGTTTGCCAAAATCATCTGATATTAATAAAATACATTTGGAAAATAAAGTTGTAATCATCCTTAGTAACTTTTTTTTTCTGATGCGAGGAATTTTTTACCCCTGTAATTTTGAATAGCGAGAACACCCTTTGCCAGCCTAAATCATATTGTGAAATCTTTCCGGCACATCTCAAGTCCCAAACTAAGAATTTATGAGAGTTTCGAACTTTCTGTCTCTCTGTGTGGAATGCTGGAGAGCAACAGGCAAACTGAAAATTGTCATCTTTCCATAGAACCTGCCGAAGGAAAATCGTCCGATTTTTTTGGCTGAACCCTATCACGAACCCAGAATTAGTTATCTGCAGTACTACTTCATCATAAAAGGTAAACGTTAGAATCTGTTTAATCAGATATTTAAAAGTGTCCCCGACGCCATCACCTGAACTGCAATGCTAAGGACCCCAGAAGGAAGACAAAAGAAAGATTGACCAAAAGCAACTTGGCAGGAGAGCTGTAGAGACTAAGATAAAAAGCAGTAACCAGAGATGGGGCACCGTACGAACGATGGCTACATACCGAGCGGAGAGGATAGAGTTTGTTGCTGCTCTACAAAATGCTACTAGGCGTGATGGCTACTGATTGCTTTAATGATCTGTAATCTGCGTTGAGAAATCAGGGTGCTGCTTCTCTGCCTGAGTTAAGGGCAGAATCGTCACTGAACATAGCGGGGCTTACACGATAACCTCCAGCATGAGAGAAAAGGTAGAGGCAGCTACTGCAGCCGTAAGACCGCTGTCTGAAACTTCATTAAAAGGGGAAGTTATTGTATCAAACTCACAATCCATGCTTCGGAAGGTCCAAAGTGGATAGCTTCGACATGAATGAAAAACCTCCATAGAAGCCTCGAATCTTCAGGAACTGGTGTGGACCTAATGTCCTGGTCATGCCGGGGTACGCGGCGATGAAAGAGCCGACAGACTAGCTTCAAGAGCACCCATTGGATATGGATAAGGGATGCATATTGAGGGCAATTAATGATCGCCTATTAGAGAAAGACACTGCAATTGACGAATCATCAAGGCTAAGATTGCTGGAATTCGGCATCTAAAGTAAGACCAGCAGGGATGGATGTATGATAGGATGCATCCGACGTGTATACAACTAGCGCGCAACAGGAACAATTAGCATTCATACCCTTCGACATTTGCTGAGGGATACCTAGCACCTATGGGTTTGCCTGAAGTGCAATGACGTCGATTATGAGCAAAAAAAACATACCTACCAAGCAAAGGTGCGAAAACGAAAGCAAAATTTATTCTTCTTCAAGCACCACTCCAGCTAACGTAAATGATAGTGTCTCCCGACAGCCTTCTGTCTATAGTTATGATTATCAGTTTTCTTGTTGACTTCTTTCGATGCCACAATGTTAACTGTTGTCACGAAATTACCGTGCTCTTCATTCTATCGTGTTCTGTCTTTTTTCTCTATATTGTGCCTTTCATTTATTTCTTCCGTACCCGTATTTTCTCGCATATTGGAACACACGATTCAGGTTTCGTGTTGTTATTTTCGCATGATCTATCCTGGGAGGAGATAACATTAACAACTCTGCTGGGAGCAGACATATAAATCTGCCGTACCTGTGTAAAGCAAATACAGGCGTGAACTTATCTCGCTCACACTAAGCTTGGCACTCATACTTCTCGTACGGTTAATCGAAAGCTAAACTGTGAATGTACTTTCGGCGTGGCAGATATGTGATGCAACATTACCGCAGAAGACTCATGTTTGTTAGCATTTATAAAACAAATTAAATTGAAGGTTTGTTATGAAATAAAGACATGAGTAATCTAAAATGCGGTAGCGTTAATACCTGATATAGGACGATTTTTAAATTACATGTGTCGTGCGGAATTTCATGGGGTGGGGGTGGGGGGGGGGGGCGAGAAGATATATACTAAGGTCAAACATTTGACTTTGTTCTAGATAAAATATATTAAACTAGACTACGTCTGATTGGTGATTTCACCGCGTAGAAAGCCGAGAGAGCGTGGGCGAAAAGTCCCTTATATTGTAGCACAAGTTTAGATTCCGGCACTGTTTCCATTGAATCAAGACGACACCTTCAGACAAGCTAGGGGACCTCAAGATGCAGCAAAATAGCGACTCATATTTCAAGCTGGTCAAGACCGCACTCCAACGTGGTGGGGAAACAGCATTGCAGGCCTGAAGATTTCCAGTTGAATCGACCGAAAGGTGCAGATACACCTTCTTTTCAGGGCGAACGAAGAAGAAGAAGAAGACAAGCTAGGACCGAAGAAAAATAGGATTTCAATAAAGGGGACAGGACCAAGCATTGAGTATCTTCTGAAATTAACCAGAAAAAAACTCTACTTTATAATAATGGAAACCACAAATCCTCGGAATCTATATACAGGATAATAGTGGGATTATAAATAATATTAATACCATAACTACATGTACGACGGCCTCATAACCCGTGGCTCTACATTATTCGGGAGTCCGCCTATGCCAGACGTCTGTAAATTATAACCCAATACGGGGTGAGTTGGACATCTTATCATTTTATATTTTGCATTACACGTGTTTAACTTGCTGGTGGTTATACCGGTTCATATGAGGCTGGCAACCTCAGCATATGAACATGACAGCCATGAAACACCACAGCAAGCTCTGGTGACTGCTTTATGCCGGTTCTCTCACATAGAACGAAAAGCAGAGGTAGCCCCAGGCTCAAAGTGGTGCAGGGGGTGGATGATAATGACATCGTTGTGTACATATTTATTATACTAACATTTAAGTTTTTATGTATATTTAAACATTGGTAAACCAGGCAAAAGTCGTTTCCGCTGTCGTGCCACACTTTTTCATGAAAGTAACTGAGAGTAATGATGATATTTGTTTTCACATCCACTGAGTTTATCATTGAGGCTTAAGGAGGGTAAAATTACTGAGAAAACAGGGAAGGGTCGGCGAAACGGACAGCAACGAATGCGCCTGACTAGTGTCAGGAAACCAATACTTAGCAGAGACATTTGTTTCTTCTCGAAGTGTGTGGTACAAGTTGGAGATACCAGTGTGTGATACCAGCTTAATATGAGTCTGTTGATCAAATTGTGGTCTATGCTAGATGCCTGCCTTTGATGGGTTGTGAAGATCCTTGGATGAACGCTTGGAGCAGTTACCCCTGCAGCTATGATTGGGACGTGCCCTCACCATAGAAGTCGATAATTGACGGAGCAGTCAGTAAACCAGTTTCAACATCCAGCCAGTTTAGTTATTGTAACCAGGCCATAGCAAAAGTAATTCTCCCCACCTATTCAAACCGCCCTCACCAGCTTTTGATGAGGAAAAACTCTATAATGTAAATTCACTCGCATCACTTACTTTTTTACTTGTATTAAATAATAATTTATTATTTAATTTGTTTTATGTATTTACAAATAAACAGTTGATTTAATTATTACACAGAGAAGTGCACATGTATGAATAAGTTATTTTAAATTTATATACATCAGAGCTACTTAGCAATATTTTACTGAATAATTCAGTTGGGGACACAGAAACGAGCAAATATATCTTCATATAACGGGCGGGCAGATACAAAGTTCACGACTGCTTTGATAAATTCAGCCTTGTGCTTGATTTCTGAAATATCCAATGAAGACTCCCTAAAATAGAAGCACCATCCTTCTATTTACAACTCTGCCAATATTCTTCTTCCTCCTCGTTCGTCCTGAAAAGGACGTTGGTTGCGTTGTGTCGCCGTTTATAGCGAAGCTGCTCTGCCAATAGTAATCTTGAGCGAAAGTATATACCTTTAAAGACCCTCATTGTATACTTCTCTAAATGTTGGCCATTGTTGGACCATCACTGCAGAGTCCAGTACCATCTCTCTTTGTGGTCATCAATCTCTTTTTTTTTCTTCAATATCTCTAATAGTTACAATACATTCCATATTGTGTTCTTGCAATATGTCTAAAGAAAATGGATTGCTTCCTTCTAACATGCGTAATAAGCTTTCTTTGCGCACTGGCTTCTTTCAAGACATCTACATAACTTTTTTAAGCTGTTGTCACGAAATGCACTCGTCTTTTTCTGGTCATCAATCCTCTACGACATTATTTTAATCTGCCATTCCTTTTACGTGCTAATTCTTCCAGTATTCGTTGTTTCGCTTTAATTGTTCAAGGTTTTCTTATTATATCTTGTCACTCCCTTACTATTACCTATCCGCTTGACCTGTTTCTGAAACAACATTGACTTCTATTTGTGCAAGGGGACCTTGCTTGTGTACTAAATTATGTAACAGCTTCCGGCCGACAGACATGGTGGCTGTAAGTGGCGAGACGGGTTGATTGAACAAACATTTGTTACGTGCGAAGATGCATCAAGAGAGATGAATGCAGTCAGCGACTCATAGCTTGACTGCTTGCGTCAGGGTCAGCGAACCAGAGCTGACCAAGACCCTACTCCACCTCCAAGTGGTGGTCCTGGAAACAGGCTGCATCACTGCAGTCTGGCAGAGAGAGTAGGGATCGAAGAGTGAAAGCAAACCCGGTCCCAAAAAATGCCGTGCGGAAGTCGGATGTGTCGGCCGAAAGGCGCAAATATCGCAGCTTTGTTTTAAACGGACACAACGCAACCAACGTGTTTTTTAGGACGAACGAAGAAGAAGAACATCGGTAGCAGATAATTGCCACAAATCATGTTGTTCATGTTGTCCAATATGGATGACAGACGGTAATTGGGAGATACGGAATCAGTTCGCAAACATGACGGGCCCAAATACACGGTCGATTTTCCAGGGATATCAGAAGATGACAATTATGTTAAAGATTTAGACTCGGAAAGTTATGTAACATATCCGGCAGGTTGAATTTGTTGTGATAATCATCTACAAGAAAGTAACATCTTGGAAGAGATTATAATGTTAGATCTGTGAAGTAGTGAGTTGTAAACATTATAAGTAACAACGGAAGTGGCAAGACCTTATATGGTCATGGAGTTTGAAAATCCCATTTTCTATGTTGTCATATAGTAATGTTCTACTTAAGGGTAGTGGGAGTGAACCCTACCAAAATCAGGCACTTATTTGCAATTTTTTTGAGATGCTAAGATAGA
Source organism: Oreohelix idahoensis (assembly GCA_024509875.1). NCBI lineage: Eukaryota > Metazoa > Mollusca > Gastropoda > Stylommatophora > Oreohelicidae > Oreohelix > Oreohelix idahoensis. The sequence continues at coordinate 475,169 of JAMPIV010012018.1, forward strand.
CTACTCTTGACTGGACTTCTCCTCAACGAAGCAACATGGATGTGTAGGCGAAAATTTCGCTTATATTCTACAGCGTTGTGAGACTACTTCACTCATTTCCAATTTCGTCAAGAAGAAATCATAAACAGCTAGGAACATGGAATATTAAGACCCAAATATAAGACTGGCCATAAGACTGGACGTGAATTCTAAGAGTAGAAGAGAGTAACACCAGAGACATCACTTTGCGCCTAAAGGTCTAGGATCCTACATTAAGTGCACCTAGTTAGACATCTAACATACCTGAAAGGTACGGCATCTTAAACAGTTGCCCGACAGTATTCGGACGTTTCCTGTGCAAAAGTCTGTGCTCGCCGTAAAGAAAACATGAGTTTGTGATATAAGTTGCCAGCAGTAGACGCTAGAAACCAATAACAGACGGGTCTTGAAGACGCTTGACAACCTTTGTAATTACCTCAGCCTTAATGCATGAGCCATGTTACAGCCACCAGACTTGACTATTGTTGAATATCATCGCTTCTTTTTTTATAAATAACTTTTTTTAAATTTTACATTGCTAAACTTGTTTATTAAACCTGTTTATCTGCAACTGTAAAGCTATAGCTGGTTTAATTACTATTGAGTGAACTGTATGTCTGTACATGTATGACTGATATTGTTCTAAATGCATAACCAGATATAACTATTACATTAAGATTTTGCTGAATCACCTTCAGCTGGGAGCTCAGAAATAGGAGCGAAAATATATTACGTCACAGAAGGGGCAGGAGAATAATAAGTTCATGATAACTTTGATGATCTCTGTTGTTATCCTTGCTTTTCTTTAAAATTCCTGAAACAGAAGCATCATTCTTCTATGTTTATCTCTGCCAAGTGTAATCTTGAGCGAAGGTCGATACCTTTGAAGATCCTTATTTTATGCTCTAAGTTTGGCCATTGTTGGACCACTACAGCGGAGCAGGGGAAGCAATACGGTCACAGCTGTTCATGGTATTCTCAACATTGTTCTGTTAAATCACATCTCTGTGGCCCCCATGATTTTCCTGCTGGTCTACTAATTGTCCATGACTCTCTTCCATATGTTAGAATGGGCTCTAGGTAACACCGAAGAACACTCTTTCTTACTTCTATTAACACAGATTTGTTGCATAAACATACTTGTTATATTCGTAGAATATGTATTTTTAAAAAAAAGTTTAGGCAACGAAAATAGAAAACAATACAGGACACTAGAGCCTATGCGGAAAAAAATAATGAGAAGCGAAATTCGCTAATTCACACACTGTGAATTGATTAAAACATCACTAAAATTATTTTACCGCAGCAGTAAAACAAGACATGTCCCATTTAATCATATTGTTCATCATTGAAGTTACTGTTAAAAAAAACAAAAGATAATAAAATGACCAAACGTTCATAAAAATTCGCCACATGCAGTTTAATATCTATTCGGCTGTCCTCTCCTAGTCTAGTGCGATGCCGCACATATGTACCATCACTTACCACATTACCCTAATCTCATATTACAAAGCATTACACATAGAAATTATAAAAAAATCTTCGCACGAAAATATAATCAGGTAATAAGTATAAGGATCAATGATGGTGTGAGGAAAAGGGGTAATCTGATGGGGTGCTTGTATGGCTGCTGGCAGGTAATTGGTGGATTTGATGTAATCTCGGACACCACAGGACTTTCTCACCCCTTGTCACCTTGTTAACAACAGGGCAGTTATGAGAGACTTCATTTTAGTTTTGTTTGTTCGTTTGTATTTTTATTTTTATTGTTTGTTTGTTTCTTGTAAAGGGGAAGTCATACACAAAAACATTAACACAAATTTCGTTTTCATTTACTCTGTTTGGACTGAGTGGAGGGGGGAAGAAGGTATTATATTTGGGTATTGGAAATGTGACTATTTTCTTGAATTTAGTACACCATATGTCCATGGGTTGGCCATGTCCTCAGAAGAGACCCCGATGCCATCACAAGAACAGCTATGCTATGAACCCCTGAAGGAAAACGAAAGAGAGGCCGACCAAAAACAACTTGGCGGAGGACCGTGGAGGCTGAGATGCAAAGAATGAACCAGAGTTGGGGCACTGTACGAAGGACGGCCGCCGACCGAGCAGAGTGGAATCAATTTGTTGCTGCCCTACAAGACGCCACCAGGCGTAATGGCCACTGACTGCTTTGACGGTCGGCGGCTAAGGATCAAAGAAGAAGAAGAAGATGTCCTAATTATAACCCATCAAGGGTTGAACGGGATTACTTTATAAACAAAAAAAGGTAACCAGTTAAGGAAAACAAATGTAGAAGCTCGAGCTATTAGGACAGCAATATGTGTACAGAAAGGACAAAATTGTAAAGACGCTGCTAAATGAGAACATAAGTGGATATGGAAGGTACATTTTCACAAGAATATGCAAAAAATAAACAATAGATAAATCAAGGTGCGACTAGAAAAGTAGAACATAACAGAAAAATGGTCATTATCTTCACCATCATTATCATTATCTTCTTTTTTCAGCTACCAAAGAAGGCGTAGGCTTTGAACAAACTCGTGCCAAATTTTTCTGTCCCGTATCACAAGGTCAAGGTCTTTCTGTGTCTTTCTCACTCTTTTTATCCATGTCTCCAGCTCTGTTCTCCCTTGTGTTTTTCGGTCTCTCTTACCCTAAGGTCCAGCGCATAGCAATATGGAAAAACGACGATAAAACGGTTTAAATGAAGAAGAGTGGGTCGTGTTCTTTGATGTCATGCAAATGAGTGGCCGACATCGTTAGGATTACGGTTAGAATTAAGATCCCTATCCCTTACTCATTTCTGGGTCTCTGAATTCTTTTTTAAGGCCGTCTGGAACACACAGCCCACTGTTCTTCATTTCAACCGATAAAATTTGGAAGGAAAAAATACTACTATATGTGGAAGAATATTTTTAAAAATTGTTTCGCTACAGAGCAAGAAGACTATTTGTAGCCAGCGATCAAGGTAGCTAAAGAAATGTCATTGAAAATAAAGTTAACGACTTATATAGCTCTCAGCAAAGAAAACAAGTTTATACTTACATTATGTCCGCAAACAAAGACGATATAATCCTCCAGCAAAGCAACCGTGGCTCTAACCAATTACACAGGGACTCGAAAAATAAACGCAATCAAAATGGACAAGTCAATGACAAAAAGTCGGTCTCACTACTGTGGTTTTCAAGCCGCAGGAAACTGGTTTAAATCCGTTCCTCTAACCACAATACGTTTGTAGGCACTCATAAATCAAAGACAGAAGCAGTATGAATGAATAACAGACAAATAAAAAGAAAATAAATGAACACGACCTTCTCAGATAAAAAAAAAACAAAAACAAACAATAGTAGAGCAGAAACTGAGAACTTCTCATGATGTCGCCTACTTTACGTGTTTTTAAATTCACATTTTAACCAATTAGAATACACTTGGCTGATTAACGTTGTCCTATATTTTGGATTGCTGTTCGACGTAGTTAATGTTGCTCAGATATTCATGATGAGGCAAGGACAATAAATAAATAGACTGCAAGACAATTGTAGGCAGCAGAGATGTGGCTGTTAAGAGACATATACCAAATGGATCGGGAGGTCACAAAATAAAAGGAGAAAGTAAATCCTCATTGTCATCCTCCATTGCGCTCCATAGGAGCATAGAGCCATCACTGCAGGAAGTCTGAACCAAGCATTTACACGCTCTTGCTGCAGTGGCTTATGTGGCAATTTGTTTTACATGATGAGATCGCCAGCCACAAGCACAACCTCGTATTAGCTGCCTTGTACGACATGCTTGAGGGCACATTAGTCCTACAACACGGGAGTAAAAACACGGAGATTAAAAAACAAAGCAAACAAGATAAGATACAGATATTAATTCTGTTTTATTTGTCGCTAGAACAGAAACATTTGAGAACCCGATAACAGCTGGTATGTTTAGGCGCAAGCAAGGACATATATATATATATGTGTGTGTGTGTGTGTGTGTTTCTTTGTAACAGAAATAGATGTAGTTATGTGAGAGCTATAAGAGAAGTCTCACATAGACTGCCAACTTTATGAGAAGTAGATTTGGTTATACGACAGCGAGCGAAGAAGTAGTTTACCCTAATTAATTCGTGTTATTTCAGGTTTTTAAGATGTTGTTAAGTGTTGTATTTTTCGTCGTGTTTCTTCATTTTATCTGACTACTGCTTTCTTTGAAAATATTAAGCAGACGTCTTATAGTGTACGAAGAAGAAGAATAATAAGAAGTTTATATTCTGAAATAGTCAACCTTTCTGGAATCTGGAGGTATGACACACACAGGCCAAAAACGAACGTTTCAGCGGGTAATACAAAGGATGTCAGACAGGGTGATGTTAACGGATCTGTCCAGTCTGTGCAGCGAAAGTATAATGAGATTCCTCAAGGACATGCCATGAATATCAGTTGGTTGACATAATACAAACAACTTGAACTTTTATATTGTAAAATGTTACTATGATATATAGGTCTATGAGAAGGTCAATTCTTAGAACACCTTCTAGCGATGGTGAGTTTTGTGCTTCCAAGTATTCTGTGAGTTGTTTTCATGCATATTAGCAGATAATACGCTATGGTATGTTTTTCTCTAGACATGTTACACAGAAAGGTTATTTGTTCACAAAATAGTTTGTAATGCTGTCTGAGGGCGCCACGTAAGCAAGAGTGCTACACAAATATGACTTAATGACGCTTTGCATTTTTTAATGCAAGACGGCACATAGGTGTATAAGAGTAAGAAACATTTGCATTTAAATTTTTTTAGACATTTAAAAATTAATAATTATATACATATCACACTTGTAAATGCCATAGTTAAGAATCATATAAATACATATTATTTATTAGGTTTTCGTATTTAGGTCTAATTAATCCTCTTTGATTTCCTTAGGAGGAAAATTACATCCCTTGAGAATAGTGCGGCCAAAATTAAAACTCTTCTTTCAAAACTTTAATTACATACATTTAAATAAAGTAGGCATAAATTAAAATTTTTAACACTTTACAAATATGTATAGTAACTTCGTTCAAAACCCCAGTCTTCTAGATGTTGAAAGGTTAAGACGATTTCTAGTCCTATATACATCCTTCTTGTGTCGTCCGTTAAAGGTCTTTTCATACGTTCTTTATTCTCTTTGCGCCTCATTTCGATTCCATTCTGTACGTTTTTTTTCTGTTCCCCAGTATCTATGTACCGTTCATTATAGACCACGTGCTGCCTTGTCGTGCGCAAGCATCAGTTTTTAAAGTCTATACCTTCTTAGTTGCAATATACAGTGTCGTGGTTGAGTAAAGTGTAGAGTATTCGTCGAGTTGGACAATAGTAGTGAAATCGACAAGGGATAGTGGACTGACAGAGTTATAGATTACACACACAGAAAGGTGTAAATAGGAGATGGACTTGAGACAATCTGGAAGAAGATTTATCAAAGTGATCTCTCTCTCCAAGCCTCAACTCACTTTTACTGTCTAAGCACCTCCTGCTCTCACTCTTTTCTCTTATCAAACATAGAGATTATAGTAAAGAGCTAAACAAGTTTAATTATGGATGAAAAGGGTCGGGAACAGCGCAATAATAAATGTGTAAACTTTATTAAAGAAGAAAAGCATGGAATTAATGCATATCATCATACACAGCATAAATTACGTCAATAATCAAAATATTCATCAATAACCTTCAATAATGCAAATACACACCCACAAACACACACACCCCCAACACTCATAAAACCTGTAGAACACAGAGAAATGAAATAACTGTCTGACAGTCTGTCCGTTTTCGTGGGACCAAGTACAATGCTTCCGACAGTGTCTTTAACGTAAAAATATACTCCATGGGGGGATGGACTTGACCTGTATAAATTCACTGTAGTCGCTATTGTTGGTGGCACCCCTGATTTCGCGATGGGGACTGGAAGACTGTCTATCTCCTGCTGACCAAATAAACGAACTCAGCTACAGTCCGTCCGCTTTCGTGGGACCAAATGGAATAGCTCCAATGTCTTTACGTAAAAAATATACTCCATGGGTGATGGAATTGACCTGTAAATCCAATGTAGGCGCTATCTTTGGTGACCCCTAATTGCGTGAGGGGCTGGAACTCTGTATTTATCTCTGGCCGCTCCTAAGTGCCACCAGTGCCACCCGTGTGTTGTCGGGGCCCGAAAGGGGAGCAAAGAATAGTAAGACTGCACCCCATCCCGTAAAAACTTCGCACAGTGGGCTGATCACCTGCTTGCCAACCAATCTGATTACGGAAACAACGATAGATTGTTTGGTCTGTTTTTGTTCCACAAAGACGCCACTAGGCGTGGTGGAAACCGCGATAGATTGATCAATTTGTTGTTGCCCTAAGACGCCACTAGGCGTACTGGCCACATACTGCTTTGCCGGTTGGTGGCTAAGGATGGAAGAAGAAGAAGAAGCTCCTAAGTGCGAAGTTCTACATAAACCCAGATATACACCAGACGAAGCCACTTGAGGACAAAGAGTCCCAGGCGCTCTTATCCGGCGCTATTGCTTGCTTGGCTGTAAATCCTGTTTAAACTGGTTTGGCTGTGGTTTTTGGCTGAGTGCCCCGTTTAGGCACACGAAGTTGGGTGATATCAGATTCTGCTATAGACATGCTGGGCGGTTTTGATATTCTGGAAGCGGCAATGCTCTGACTGGTAATCCAATAGGCGAGTAAGGAACTACTACTGCATTTGGTGATTCCAGATTTAGCTTTGACTCGTTGCACTGCGTGAGCGTAACTTGGCGTTGACAAAAGGGGTTTTGATTCAGGAACGGGGTTGACGACTCGTGACGCTAGCGGTATTCAGAAACCCTCTAGATCGACGAGAATATGACGTTCTTCGCCTGACTGGAGTCTGCTCTAGCGATTCGGTCTCCCTGAAACTGAGACCCAAAAAAGACACCTTTTACCTCAAGCAACGACAAAATCAATCTAATGCTTTATAACCTAGTTATGCTCCGCTCCTTCCATTCTATCAATTATAGCATGTGCCCGCATAGGCTTAATATCTTTTGTACACCCATGTACCTGTCATTAAATGTTCTGACAGCAAAATCTACTCCTCTTCTCCCAATCTCAACATACAGGAACCCTGACCCTGTAGTTACAGTTAAATGAATATGCTTATTCATCTTACAACATTAAATGAATTTACATAAACAGATTACAGCATTTGACATTACACAAATAAATCATATGTCCCTTTGGGGAAATATATTAATATTCCACAAAATGAGTACAAAGAAAATGCAATGTTCTTGCTATAATAATACAGTTGTGGCTGAATCATAAGATATAATTATATCTATGCCTGGTGACTGCTTTCAGTGAAAGTTATAGACTAGTGCCTAGCCACACAAGTAAGCATAAAATGATTCTCCCTTGCCACTAAAAATATCTATCAAAATGGAGTAAGTGACTATCTCCTATAATCCAGAGTTATTGCCTGCATCTCACTATTCAGTTTTAAGTGAACAATCCACACCTGACATTATCTTACAGAAATGACAGTTAATTTAGCCTATTCTTAACCCATGATAAGCATCTGTGGACTGATGCTACGCCTAGTATCTGTTATTGTAAGTTTAACATTTAACCCATGATAAACCGTAACAGTTTAAGCACCACTTAACTAAGGCCGTAGACAGCGCTACATTATCACTGAACTAAATTACTAGGAGAAGTCCTCAAAAATGAAGTAAGTCACTTTCCTAACAGATATATGTAAAAGCTAACATGAATATATCATATTATAATAAGATATGTCAACTCACCCCGAAAAATAACTTGAACATAGGCAAACACATTCTAGTACTGTGTTAAAGTTTGCCTTATCGCATGATGGTCATCTACGGGCCAGGAATATTCACGAGTGTCTTTGTTTAGTAAGACTCTTCTAGATTTATATGTTTACATACAACGCCACCCAGGACACCTGCATGACCTGACTCTACAGATGTATCGGCGTAATGCGTAATCAAGAGAGTAAGACAAAGGTTATTCTAGAGACATCAGAAGTCAACAACCGCAAGAAAGTTCCTTCAGGTAGAGGAATGCATAATATTATGGGAGCTCTACTCGTCTAAGGGGCAAAACCCAGAGACTGACCGCGATTGTTATCTCCCCCTGAAACAGATCAAACTCGTTACCCAGGCCTCAAAGGGTACCAGCCGCTCGTGATCAAGCGTTTTAAAGCGACCAGAGAAATTCCCCTGGACGGACCAGGTGCGTGTATGTAATATTGCCGCTACGCTGACCGTTTCTGACCAGTGGGGGATTTCTACTGAAAGCCAGAACGTAACCAAACGCGGGTGGGGTTTGAACAGGTGAAAAATGAAAGAAAAGAAATACAAAATGTCCAGGAAAACAGAACATTAAAAGAGTTAATAACATATGGAACGAAATGGTAAAATAAATTATCTATCTACGTGACATGCAGATAGATAACTCTCTCTCTCTCTCTCTCTCTCTCTCTATATATCTATATATATATATATATATATATATATATATATATATAATTTTTTTTTTTATTTAATGATGAAAAATATCCCGTTCAACCTCTGATGGGTTATAATTAAGATGTATATTGTTTTCAAGTCCAAATAATATGAACAACTGCCGATATGGGAAAGTGGCATCACATCTGTCACATCATTGTAAATAGGGCAAATCATAATTACCAATTATGCTTGTATGTTTCCAAAAAAAAAAAAAAAACCCAAAAGAAAAAAAAATACCTAACTAATACAAACAAAAAAATCAAACAAAAATAAAATTACGGGGGAGAGGTGTAAAGACCTGTTGTTTACAGTTATATAACTGACTTTAATAGATAGTTAATTGACTTTCTCCCGTGAAAAATCATATGTATTGTAAGAACAGCATCAGACCTCCACCTTCTAAGTTACTATATAACTATATATTATCTTTTGTTCTTGTTAAATTCTTTTTGACTATACTATGCGGTTCACTAGGTTTTATATATATATATATATATATATATATATATATATATATATATATATATATATATATATATATATATATATATATATATATAAATATAAATATAAATATATATATATATATATATATATATATATATATATATATTTATATTTATATTTATATAATGGAAACACAAAATATATAATTTATGTGAAATATGGGCATTCTTGTTTGATTCTGCTGGCGGTAATTATACTAAAGCAAGGGAAATAACCAATTATAAAAACAACAAATAACTTTTTTATATTTATTGTTATTTATGTATTTAAATTCTTTCATTTCTGCATTTTGCAAAAATATAGATTAAATAAATGCAGCTAAATTTATAGCACATTTGTTTAAAGCTACCGTATTTTAGTATTTAAAAAAAAATTATTTGCACTAAAAATTAATTATATTACCTTAGACTGTTCTATCTGGGTATTTAATATTGATTCATCGTGTTAATATGTAAAGGCTTCTTGCATAATGACCATATGCAAGGGTGATTCTATGCTCGATAAAGAGCGAAAAATAAATGAAGGAATGAATGAAGGAAATAATAAGACTAAAGCAAAAATGTAAAAATACACATAAATTACGAACGTGAAATTCCACATTAACAACAACAACAAAAAAAAAAAAAAAAAAAAAAAAAGTAAGTAAATAAACACATTATAAACAATCAAGAAATAAAAAACATAAACTTCAAAATCTGTGTATCTATCTTTCTTTCTTTTGTCTGTTGCGTGATAAATTCTCGCAACATCGTTTTATTTCAATATCTGTTTTATAACGCAAGGGCAACAACTGCTTGAAATTTATAGTCACTTTTCTCGGTAAGCATTTGTCTTCTCGCGTTGGTATCGAATGCAGTTAAGTTTGAGCTGTGGTCATTTTGCGCTGGACTGCGCATGACTTGTCTTGCTTGTTGGTCGATCGGTTTCCGCCCACGACTAGTGGAGTGAGCGATTTGGAATGGCGAAAGAGATGCCTCGTTGAAGAGGGGATCTCCGCTATTTTTTGTTCTGTCAGGGATGTGTAGTCCTCTTATGGATATTTCGTTTATTCGGGATAATACCTCTAGTGTATTTGCACATGCCGGGAGGCGTGATATTTCTGTGTATTTCATGAAAGCAAGGTAAATTGACTTTTTCATTAACTCTATCGATTTTGGGTCGTGAGCGATTTCGATTCATAGCCTGTCTCCGAAAGTCGTCGTCACGAGATGTTCTTTCCCAGCTCACATGTCGCTGCATTGTACTGCATCGGTTGATGCATGTACCAAGGACCATTACTTGCTACTTTGTTAAATGAACTAGGTTTGGAAAACCTTGATTATCTAGAGGATATTTTTGAGGACATTATTTATACTTCGGCAGACGTGTCTGTCTTGCTGAAGTCAAACTAAGGAGAGTGAACTGATCTCATACATCTGGTTATCTCCTGGCTGTTATAGAAAAGGATGGAGTTTTCCACCTGACTACATTTACAGCACTATGAAATATAACATGCATCTGACTCATCATTGTAATGCTGTCTACCGTCTATTGCTGTATTGAATGTTGCTGTGATAATGACTGTTTGATGTGCCTACACATTTGCGTAACCATTTTGTCACTGTGGCGTCCACAATAAATAATGAAGAAAAACGTCAACGGCTGTTTCAAGACTCATTGACTTTATACGTCGTGAGTTTACTGACGTCCTATGTGGATTGCCCTGTTATTGTTGTATGAACATTGTTTTGACTGAACACATCTACACACTACACAAAACCAGACATGCGGATACCATCCATCATCATATGGCATCACGCATCATTTGGTGGCCATAAGCTGGTTTGATTCTGGTACCAGCAAACACGGGGTCCCTTACCCACTTCATTTTCAACAAGAATTCATCAGCATCCTTCAAGAAATTAACATTCTTCAATACAGTCAACATCTTCAAAATTTTTAAAGTACTCGGCGTTGCCCGGTAAAAGTCAAAATTTCAACTTTTGACGGAAACAAGAATTTGACAGTACCCGGCGTTGTTACATATTGCCGGATAACTCGGACTGCTGTTATCTTTTACGCAAGTCAAGCAAGTTGCTGCTGTCAAGGTTCCAGTGCTGTCGTTTTTGAGAAGGTCAAGTGCCGGTTGAAACGGGTTGTTTTCTGAAGAAGGCCAAGTACCGATTTCCATCAACTTACTTTTGGATTAGAAGGTCAAGTGCCGAAACAACTCAACACACAGTATTTCAGAAGCTCTTGTACCATCGTGTTAGCAGTGGAAGCAGTTCAGATGTGCCATCATCGTTGGAGCTTCGCTCTTTAGGACGTTGATTGACATCCGTTTTTCTGCTGTTCGACGATTGGAAGCCTATAAGTTAAGTGGCCTGTTTGTATGTAAACTGTGCCCTTATACTTCTGCTGAGTCTTCTGTGTATCATCTCATTCTATATGTTATATGTTTATATGTTATTCGTATATTTATATGTTTATATTTCAGCGGGTTCTCGGTTGGGTGGTGTCTCCGTTAGATTATGCCACGTCATAGAGGTCGTCTATTGTGAGCGTTTTCTGTAAGGTTTGCAAATTTCCGATACTGGAATTTGCTAAGCGACTTCTGTTGCTATTTATGTTAGCTGTGATGACATGTTTTAATATTGTTTTCGTTATTATTTCGCATTCTTTAGTTTTGTTTTGATTTGTTTGTATTTGTTAGCCTACTCTTGTCTATAATTTAGTTTCATACAACATTTTTGTTTATACACTGTGGTGTCATGTATTTTGTTTAATTATAGCGCAGATATCGTCACATTTTTTGTGATATTTCATTAATTTCTGCTTTATTTTTAGTTGATTTCTGCGAAAGTTTTTGTATTGTTGCTGATCTTTGTTATTGTTTACATTGTTATTGTTTACATTGTTTGTATTGTTTACATTTTCAATGTTTACATTCTGCATGTGTTTACATAGTCATTGTTTACAGTTATGGTAATTAGTTAATGGGCTATGCTAATGCACTGTTACTACTACACTGATGATAAATGAATGATGAATAGTGTCGTGCACTATTTAATGAGAAGTGCACTTATGATCAAGAATTGAGTGCTGATATTTCATATACAAGTTCTTTGATTGGAGACTTGTTTCCCACAGAGACTGGGATAATATAATGTGATGTGAATATACAAGTGCTTAATTAAGACTTGTTACACTTAGGTTTGAAATAAATTAGTTAATTATTTCAGGTTTTGGACTCATATGTTAGACAACATGTCTACATTTGAGCACTTTATTGAGCAGGGTAAATTGCTTGGCAAGACTGGTGATAAGTTAGAAGAATTTGCAACTGCTCGATATGATAAAGCAATGGAAGCTGAACAAAAGAAACTGCAGATGCAGGTGGATGAAAAAAGATTCCAAATGGAAATGGAAAAACAAAAAAGGGAATCAGAAGCTGAGGAGAGAAAACTCCAGCTACAGCTAGAAGCTGAGAATAAAAGACTTGAAAAAGAGGCTGAGAATAAAAGACTTGAAAAAGAGGCTGAAAATAAAAGACTTGAAAAAGAAGCTGAAAATGAAAGACTTCAAAAAGAGGCTCAGGCTGAGGAAAGAAGATTACAGAGAGAGTCTGATGAGAGGAAAGAGAAAGCAAAAATGGAACATGAAGAAAAGGTCTTAGCTTTAGAGTTGGAAAAATTGAAATTGACGAGCATGAGTAATGGTAATGATTCAAACAAGGGTTCATCTTCTGGTAAGGCTAATAATGATACTTTTAAGATTAAGTTACCAACATTTAGTCCTTCCAGTGATGACATAATGTTCTATCTGGACAGATTTGAACAAGCATGTACAGCTCATAACATAGACAAAGCAAAATATGTTTATCAGTTATCAGGGATACTGACAGGTAAAGCTCTAAGTATATTAAATATGGTGGATGAACCTGACAAGAACAATTATGAGGTTGTCAGGGCCGCTTTGTTAAAGAAATATCAGCTTAATGAAGACGGCTATCGTCTACAATTTAAAAACATGTTACCTGAAAATGGAGTTGAATTCTCCGAGTTTATTGCAAGAATACGCATTACTTTCTCACGATGGGTTGAACTATCTAAGACGGAAAAAACTTATGAAGGACTTATGGACTTAATACTTAGAGACAAAGTCATGTCGTCTGTCAATGAGTCTTTCCTTGCTTTCCTTCATGAACGTAAACCTAAAACAATAAAAGAAATGGAAGATTTCTGTTGCCAATACGTAACTGCGCACCCACACATAACCATGGGTAACTCTAAGGTGAAAGAAGGTTTACCAGTTGCTTCGGCAGCTCCGTATGGCCAAAACTTTGCTCGTAGATCCCAACAAAATTTTGATAGAAAGAGTAGCGGTAATTTCTGTCAAAATCATGGAAATCAATTTCATGGTGATTCTTCGTCGAAGAATTGGAGACAACCTGATAGTGGTCGTTACTATCACCCTAATAATTATAGGCATTTCAAAAGAGGATATGGTAATAGAGGTTATTCCTGCCGAAGACCTCAGAACCAAACAAATAGATGTTCGCATCAATGTGAACATGATAGTAATCGTGGAAACTGGAATTCGAACCAGGATAACAATTACAATAGAGACAATAATAACTGCAGAGATAATAATAACTCTGATAACTTCAGAGGTAATAATAGTCGGGGTAGATCTCAACACAAAAAAAAAGAGATATCAGCAGGCTAATGCTGTACAACAGGAAACTGAGGGAGCCTGTAATCATGTTGTTGATAGTAAAAACTTTGACGCTGTCACTGGTTCTGCTTTTGACTTTGAGAGAGCAAACAAATGCCCCCAATGCAGTACTTTATTCGAACCGGGTACCATAACTACTTTGAGTTGTGGTCACCCACTTCCCGCTCTTCCTGCTGCTGTTGCGCATGACGGGAGGGGTTCTTTAATTCTATATAAGGGTCTTGTTAATGATACTCCGGTCTCACTACTTTTCGATTCCGGATGCACCACTATTGGTGTTAGACAATCGCTTGTAGATCCATCTTGTGCTACAGGAAGGGTTATTAAATGTGTCACATTTGGCGGCACTCTAGAAAAATATCCTACTGCTGTAATTCGCATTGCCACTCCTTTCTTTACTGGAGATGTGCATGCTTGTCTCTTACCTAATCCTATTGCGGACCTTATTATTGGTCGTATTCACGGAGTTAGGGAGTGTACCCCACAGCAGATTGCTGCTTGGGAAGATAATAACATGCAAGCTACAAATGCAGTAGTTACAAGAGCACAAGCTCTACAAACACCCGAAACTTCACTGAATAGTGATAATGAAGTTGATAGCCAAGATAGTCACTTAGTAATCACTCGTGACTCTTTCATAAAATTGCAAGAAGAAGATCCTTCTTTAAAAAAATTCTTCGTTCTTGCGAAGAAAGGTGATCCGAATCAGGATACAAATAGAAAATCTTGGATTGCAATGAGAAACGGCGTACTTGTACGTATGGTACAAGATTCGACTACGTCGGCACATTCGCAAATTCTTGTTCCCAAGAGCATGAGAGTGCAAATATTACAACATGCTCATGACTCGCAATGTGCTGGACATATGGGTTTTTCCCGTACGAAGTCGAGAGTCCTTGCGGCTTTCTTTTGGCCTTTTGTCAATAAGGACATTCGTATTTACTGCCGATCATGCAAGGTATGTCAGGAGGTCAAATCTAGAGGACCACGACATGCTGCGCCTATCCAGGCTGCTGACATTCCTATTCGGCCGTTCCAGAAAATGGCCATAGATATTATTGGCCCTTTTAAGGTCAAGTCGGCCAGAGGACATCAGTTTATCCTTACATGTGTCGATATGTGCACACGTTGGCCAGAGGCTATTCCTCTTAAGAGCATATCTACTACAGATATCGCAGATGCTCTTTGGTTGATATTTTCTCGCTTGGGGTTCCCCAGAGAAATATTGTCAGACCATGGCACTCAACTCATATCTGACACTATGTCACAGGTAATGTCTACCTTACATATTGAACGATCTCTCAGTAGTATCTACCATCCTATGTCTAATGGGTTAGTTGAGCGTCTGAATAGAACGCTCAAGACTTTGCTTGGTAAGATAACTGAAGATCATCCTCAAGATTGGGACAGGGTTTTACCCGCGGCTCTCTTTGCCTATAGAGAAGTCCCTAATGAACACACAGGATTTTCTCCCTTCGAACTTGTCTTTGGCGCGCGTCCACGCGGCCCTATGTCTTTATTACACGATCTCATCACTGCCGATGATATTAGCAATGAAACTCAATCCTCATATGAGTATGTCATTGCTCTTAGACAAAAGATCATTGAGGCATGTAAGCTAGCAACTGCTTCATCAGAAATTGCTAAAGAGAAGGCAAGGCAGTTTGCTAACAAGAATAGATGTCTACGACAACTTTGTCCAGGTGACAAAGCATTCGTCCTACTCCCCAGTAGGGAAAATAGACTTCTTATTGCATGGAAAGGTCCGTATGCAATAGTCTCTCGGATTTCCGATGTTGACTATGTGGTCGATATTGATGGAAAGCATAAAACTTTCCACATAAACATGCTTTCGGAATTTCACGAACGTCCGGACTATTTGCTGCCTATTTTCCAGGCAACGGATGATGCTCCTGCACCTCACGGTCATTATTCATCCCTGTCTGTCATTCAGGATGAGGAAGCTACCTTCTCTGATGTCAACCTTCCCCTTCCAGTGGTTCCATTACATTCCACGGAATCTTGGAAAAACGTTTCTGTTTCTCCTAATCTTTCTGGTGACGAACATCGACAAGTCTCGTCGATGTTACAAACATTTCAGGATGTTCTCACTGACATTCCTGGACACACAGATGTCATAGAACATGACATAATTCTTACCGACAATAATCCAATTAGGGTTAGGCCGTATCCTATTCCTATACACTTTCAGTCGCAAGTGGAAAAGGAATTGGATGAAATGATTCAATTAAATATAATTGAACCATCGACTTCACCATATTCTTCTTCCATGGTTATTGTCCGGAAGAAGGATAAGAACATACGAATTTGCGTTGATTATCGCAAATTGAATCAGGTCACAAAGTTCGACGCTGAACCGATGCCTTTGTTAGAAGATCTACTGATTAGACTTTCTAATTCTAGATTCTTCACTAAACTTGACTTGTCTAAAGGTTATTGGCAAGTGCCTTTAGCAGAGCATGCCAAACCTCTTACTGCTTTTTCTACACCTAGGGGTCTATTTCAATGGAATGTTATGCCTTTTGGTCTCATGAACGCCCCTGCCACTTTCGTTCGCATGATGCGTCGAATTCTGTCACATCGTTCGGATGTCATCGCATACTTAGATGACATCTGTCTCTTCAGTGATACCTGGGAAGATCACTATTTAGGGTTATATGACTTACTGTCCACTCTACGTGAGAATAATTTGACAGCAAAACCTTCTAAAGCTTTTGTTGGTTTTGGTGAAATCTCTTTCCTGGGTCATCGTGTTGGTCATGGTCTCTTGAAGACAGAAGACCACAATACTTCCAAAATACTGAACATCTCTGTTCCTAAAACGAAGAAACAAGTTAGGAGTCTCTTAGGTTTAATTCAATTTTATGGTAGATTTATTCCAAATTTATCTTCGATCATGGCACCTCTATCAACATTGTTGAAGAAAGGTTCGCCTAATCTGGTCCGTTGGTCTGAAGAATGCCAATCTTCACTAGACCAAATCAAGAATATATTTTCTTCTCCTCCCATCTTAAGATTACCTACTCTTGATAGGACTTTTGTTCTTCGGAGTGATGCTTCATCCACTGGGATTGGAGCAGCACTGATGCAAGAATATGCAAATACTCTGCATCCTGTTATGTACATTTCTAGAAAACTAAATGCGGCAGAGAGGAACTACTCGGTTTTAGACCGTGAGTTGTTAGCGATGGTTTGGTCAATTCTAAAACTACAAAGATTCCTCCTGGGCGCACATTTCATTCTAGAGACTGATCAGAAAGCTCTTACAGCTATTCAGACTAAGAATTTGAAGAGTTCGAGATCCACTCGATATGCTATAGCTCTTCAACCTTTTCACTTCACGGTACGAGCTATCCGTGGTGCGGATAATGTGATGGCTGACATTTTGTCTAGATGCCCACATGACTCCAACTAATACTTCTGTCCTATATTTCCATATATTACAGAGTCATAACACACCTATATTTCTACAATAGATTAGCACATCTGTACTCACTTTATATGTACACACTATCGTGCTTTGTTGTCATCTTCTTCTGTTCGTTTTTTAAGATGATAGAGGAGGACTGAGTAGTTAATATAAGGGCCGTTAGTTTACTAAACAGCCACAATTATTAATAATGTATTGTACCTTATGAAGCATATTAGTTATTAATTAGCATTATATTGCTTGTACTTTCTCAGAATGTCATTGTTGAGCTGAGGACTTACCTTACTAGTTTCAAGCATGACGAGTTCTAGATTGTGTACTTACCCTCGGAATACCAGAGCATATATCCTGGATCGTCATGTAGTTTAACTTTACTATGTACTTATGTCATTACATGTCAAAGAATGTACTATTTAAATTTTCCTATCAGATTTGTACATCCATTTTTAAAGACAATATTAGAGTATGCTGTTTAATGATGATTATAGTAACTTGCATACGTATATTGTGTTTACATGCTAACGTGATGTGTGTTGGTGACACCTCCCCGATGTGAATATTTTTTGAGACATATTTATTTTTCTGTTGAGGTATATCCTCACCAGACACTCTATAATTAGCCTATTGTTTGGCAATTTAGTTAATTGTCAGCGCATAATTCGTGCGTTTTGAGCCGCTTATCGCATGCTCTTTGATATTGGAAAAAAAAAAAAAATATGTTCCACATTTTTTTTTTATCGGGAGGAGGTGGTGATATGTTGCGTGATAAATTCTCGCAACATCGTTTTATTTCAATATCTGTTTTATAACGCAAGGGCAACAACTGCTTGAAATTTATAGTCACTTTTCTCGGTAAGCATTTGTCTTCTCGCGTTGGTATCGAATGCAGTTAAGTTTGAGCTGTGGTCATTTTGCGCTGGACTGCGCATGACTTGTCTTGCTTGTTGGTCGATCGGTTTCCGCCCACGACTAGTGGGGTGAGCGATTTGGAATGGCGAAAGAGATGCCTCGTTGAAGAGGGGATCTCCGCTATTTTTTGTTCTGTCAGGGATGTGTAGTCCTCTTATGGATATTTCGTTTATTCGGGATAATACCTCTAGTGTATTTGCACATGCCGGGAGGCGTGATATTTCTGTGTACTTCATGAAAGCAAGGTAAATTGACTTTTTCATTAACTCTATCGATTTTGGGTCGTGAGCGATTTCGATTCATAGCCTGTCTCCGAAAGTCGTCGTCACGAGATGTTCTTTCCCAGCTCACATGTCGCTGCATTGTACTGCATCGGTTGATGCATGTACCGAGGACCATTACTTGCTACTTTGTTAAATGAACTAGGTTTGGAAAACCTTGATTATCTAGAGGATATTTTTGAGGACATTATTTATACTTCGGCAGACGTGTCTGTCTTGCTGAAGTCAAACTAAGGAGAGTGAACTGTCTCATACATCTGGTTATCTCCTGGCTGTTATAGAAAAGGATGGAGTTTTCCACCTGACTACATTTACAGCACTATGAAATATAACATGCATCTGACTCATCATTGTAATGCTGTCTACCGTCTATTGCTGTATTGAATGTTGCTGTGATAATGACTGTTTGATGTGCCTACACATTTGCGTAACCATTTTGTCACTGTGGCGTCCACAATAAATAATGAAGAAAAACGTCAACGGCTGTTTCAAGACTCATTGACTTTATACGTCGTGAGTTTACTGACGTCCTATGTGGATTGCCCTGTTATTGTTGTATGAACATTGTTTTGACTGAACACATCTACACACTACACAAAACCAGACATGCGGATACCATCCATCATCATATGGCATCACGCATCAGTGTCCTATGGAGTTTCGACTTTTTTTTTTTAAATGTGACATCTCGTAAATTAGTTTTTGCTTCCTTGTGCTACAACAATCTCTGTTATTGCTTGTGTTATTCGCCATAATTAGTGTTATTGCTTGTTTATTTTAAAAGATTATTGAAAGCGCGTGTTGGAAAATGCTCGTGGTTATACTATAACATTGCGCCTGCTATTTACGTCTCTAATCAATGCTACAAAACAAATTTTCTGCCGAATGTTCTCAATTCAGTTCACACTGAGAACGTTTTTTTTAGTTCCTTTACGGTGTATATATAGTCTCCCTATCTATTTTATGGATCTTCTGCTATCTCGCCTTTTTGAACACGAAACCGCTTACGTCACAAAATTCCTTCACCTGTCTTATTGGAGCTGTAATGTCAATCATCGCTTTGATCTGTTGTCATTTATTATCATTAAGTGTGTTTTATCATCATTCATTTTCCTTTTTCGTTGACTGCTATTTCAAACAGAATAATATCTACGTGAGATAAGCTTCACAGTATGGAACGTTCTCGCCTTGTGTTTATGACTTCAGATAAATTTAAGGACTGTTTTACGCAAAATTTAAACTTATGTAAATATAGAGAGCTGAATGTCGGTAATTTAGACTCATGTATAAATAGAGGCGCCCTGTGCAGTTCCCGGGGGTCTCTGAAGACACACAGGAAGAGCAGGACTACTGCATCTTCAGGCATGTCGTACAAGGCCACTAATGAGGCTGTGTATGGAGCT
The DNA here is from genome assembly GCA_024509875.1 of Oreohelix idahoensis. NCBI lineage: Eukaryota > Metazoa > Mollusca > Gastropoda > Stylommatophora > Oreohelicidae > Oreohelix > Oreohelix idahoensis. Next base: position 494,994 of record JAMPIV010012018.1, read on the forward strand.
GGAAACTTCATCGTGTAAAACAAATCGCCACATAATCTAGTGAAAAAATGTGACTGTTAAATCACTTTGTAGAATGCCCGCACCAATAAATGCATGTGATTTTGTAGAAGTAGTAGTTGTAGCAATTTGTTTTACAAGAAGAGGTTGCCATCTCCTTGCACAGTGTCATGTTATTGGTGTCCACCGACATGCATTAATCTTCTCAGAGACTCACAAGAACCGTACGGGGCCGGATCACAAATAGACCGTCTAAAATTGGAGGCCAGGATCACCAATATATCGTCTAAAATTGGAGCCGAGGATCTCCAATAGAACATCTAAAATTGGAGGCCAGGATCACCAATAGAACATCTAAAATTGATGGCCAGGATCTCCAATAGAACATCTAAAATTGATGGCCAGGATCACCAATAGAACATCTAAAATTGATGGCCAGGATCACCAATACAACATCTAAAATTGATGGCCAGGATCACCAATATAACAACTAAAATTGGAGGCCAGGATCATCAATAGAACATCTAAAATTGGAGGCCAGGACCACCAATAGAACATCTAAAATTGAAGGCCATGATCACAAATAGAACATCTAAAATTATGATGTCTAGGGTCTTTGTGTGTTTATGTGTGTGTGTGTGTCTTTTTTATTATCCTTGCTAGATCTTTATAGATGAAATGTTTATAGTGTTACTCACATATACGTCTGTTATGATTAAAATTCATAACATTTATGTCGATATAATAGGCAGCTCAACAGGGCTCCTTTTTTGTTTATTTTACGAGATACGGAGTCACATTAATAAAGGAAGTGACGTCATGCCGATATGGTTTACTGGCAAACATGAACAAATATGAAGCAGAAGTGAGGTGATCGTCTGCAAGAGAGATGCGGCTTGTGTTTGGAAGTGCGCGGACGTATGTGTTTTGAGCTCCTGCAGTATTCTGTGTTTTTCCTGAATTATTCCATCAACAGGACATCAATATACTTGGTTGAGGTGTCACTGGCTTATTCTAGAAAGGAAATGTGTGCTTATTCATGAAGGTGTCCAAAGGACGATATTAAATAAAGTTTGACTGATTGCCAATGACCAGCGTTTGATAGGGAACGAACTGGACTTATACGTACTACTGCATTTTGCCTTTGGGCCTATATATCTATTACCATGGAGCTGTTTGTCAAAACGAATAAACTGCACGTTTGTAAAATTGTGAAGGAGGAGTTGGTCCGCTCAGTGCAGTTATGCTGATTTCGTGTTGTATGACTGCCCCTAGAGTCTACTTTCGCCACGGAGACTATCTCCGGAATAATTAACATTACGATACGTATCAGTTTTGGTGGCCTCAAGCCTGGATCATGAACATATTATGTGGAACTGTATCCGGTATTTTCAAGCGATGTTTCAAGAAATTTTTCAAGTCGGTGGACTAAATTTTTTCAAGTGCAGAAAATTTTTCAAGATGGCGGTGCTGATCGGCTGCAAGTGTGATTACTGATTCGAACCCTAGTCGCTGCAATGTCTGTTGAATCGTGTTTCCCTGAGGCAGAAGCTGGACCCAGGGGGATTTTTTTTCATGACAGATAAATTAATTTCTTGATTCATACAGTTTGAGTCTTGAAGAATCTCATTTGACAGGGTTCTTTTTTATTATGTATTTTATGTATATCTGTATCTACATATTTGTGTGATAGGCGGGTTGGTTGGAGAGGGAACCATTAATTCACAATACCAATCCTATGGTCGTGAATTCTTAGTTGTCCGATAGGGTTTTGTGCATGGTTTTCTCAGAAAGTAGGGCCGGCATTACAAAGCTGTGTGTTTACTGCTACTACTGAGATTATCATTACCATTTCTGTTAGCTGTTTTGCCCTGTTTATTAGTAAATTTGTATTTGTTGTCAGGTTCATTGTATTTTTTGTGTGTTTATTCTTCATTATTGTTTGTGAGATTTGTGCAGCTTATCTTGCTATCATTCAGTTATTAGATATATTATATGTTGTGAAATTGTGCTTGTAGGGTCATAAGTGTGGTAGAGCCATTTTGTTTCATTTTGCTACAGTTCATACATTTTTGCCTTGGTTTATTCATTAGTATTTTCTTAGGTTGGCTCTTTATACTGTTCTCCTGTATTCTTGTTTGTATCTCTAATTTTTTTTTGCTCCTAACATACCATCTATAGTTTAATGCAGTTGATTGATATTGAGTGGTGAAATAATTGTTGCTGATATTGCTCACATATTAAATATATAAATATATAAATATATAAATATATATATAAATATATATATAAATATATAAATATATAAATATATATATAAATATATATATATATATATATATATATATATATATATTGATTATAATATTATTGAACAATTTGGAGTCACAATAATAGTGAATTATGGCTACCCAGGAATATTTTACCAAGCGTCGTAAGGATTTTGGTATGGAGTTTGAGGCTTTAAAAACCTTTGCATTCACTGAGCATGCAAAGGAAATAAAGAGGTTAGAAGACGTGGCAAGAGATCAGAGACTCTTGGCTAGAGAGAATTAGAATTAGCTGAGAAGAAAAGACAGGAAGAATTAGCTCTTGAGGAAGAAAATAAAAAAAGAGAACATGAACTTGAGGAGAACAAATTGGCACATGCACATGCTCAAGGAGAAATAAAGGCACAACAGGAACTTGAGGTGAAAAAATTAGCACATGCACATGCTCAGGCAGAAATGAAGGCACAACACGCTCAAGCAGAATTAGCCTATGCTCAAAGAATGGCAGAAATTAAGTTAGACAAATTAAAATTTCAGCATCAACAGGTTAATCCAGCAGATGAAGGGGCTGGAAAAAAGGCCATGCCTCTTCTTTTAAACTAAATTTGCCCAAATTTAATCCCAATATTGACAATATTTCATGCTTTTTAAATAGATATGAAACATGTTGCTATGAGTTTAAGATTGATAGAGCGACATGGCTTAGTAGGTTAATGAGTTTATTAGTTGGTGAGGTTCTTACTGCAGTCTGCACCATGGATGATCATACTAGAAATGATTATGATGCTGTGAAGGCATTTTTGCTAAAAAGGTATCAACTGGGGGAAAATGGTTACAGATTGAAACTGAAATAATTGTTGCCTGATTCAGCCAAGGATTTTGCTGAATTTATTTCATCAATTAAGCTTTGTTTTTCTAGATGGGTTGATTTGTCAAAAATTGATAAAACTTTTGATGGGCTGGTTGACTTAATTTTAAGAGACAAAGTGCTGTCTTCAGTCATTGGTGACTTTTTGTCCATTTTGCAGTAGAGAAAGCCTGGAACGTTGGCTGCTGTAGAAAATCTTGGACGACAATACCAAATTGCACATCCTGGAAGAAATCTTGGCAGGACTAACATAAAGGATTCATTGCCAGTGGAATGAGCTAGAATCATGATGTCCAATCTACCCAGACAAGGCTCAAATAGCATGGACATAAATTTTCGATTAAATCGATATAATAATACTGGATCTTTCAGAGGGAGGTATAATTTTAACAACAGGTCACAACAACCTCAAAGGAATTTCCATTCATATGTTGATGAATATATATCTCAACAATCATCTTTCAGACCTAGCAGGGATTGGAACAGAGGTGGATACAATTTCCAATCAGACAGAAGCCAAAGGTCCTTCTATGGAAACAATGTAAATAATTACAACAACAGAAGTTCTCAACAGAACAATAACTTTCGACGTCCTAGGAATTCTGAACGTTCCAATGCAGTTGTGCATCAACATGATAATAATAATCCAAAATAACAAAATTGCTGCTCATGCAAATGCATGTAGTGTGGACTTCTCAAATAGTACTAATTGTTCTGAATGTTATACTTTGTTTCAGCTACAGGTAGTTCCTAGGCTCCTGTGTGGACATCCTTAGCCAGTCATGTCCTCTTATGATGGGACAGGTTCACTAGTGTTTAATAGGGGTTTTGTAAACAACCAACTTGTTTCAGTGCTCAGGGACACTGGAGGCACTACTTTTGGGGTGCGAAGGCCATTAGTGGACCAATCTGAGTACACAGGAAAAGAAGTCAAGTGCATTACATTCGGGGGCACAGTTGAATATTATCCAACTGCTGAAGTATTCTTAGATACCCCTTATTTTACTGGAAGGACTCGCGTGTGCCTGTTGGACAAACCAATTGCTGGCACAACCCTGGGGAATATCCCTGGTCCTCATGAATGCACTAGTGATGATATTTTAATATGGGAACAGCAACATTTGCTTATGGCAAACGCAGTCACTACTAGAGATCAGTCTCTTGCAAAGTTGCTTGAACAGGTCCAGATTGAGGAGATGACTGATGAGGTGATGAATGATGAGAGGGTGACTGAGGAGGTGGTGACTGATGAGGACATGTCTGATAAGGAGGGGGCAGATGAGGATGATTTACATGTTGAACTTATTGACAAAGAATCATTCATACAGATGCAAAATGAAAACGATTCATTAAAATTTTTTTTTTATCTTGCCAAGTCTGATGATGTGGCATTTAATGATAATTCTTTACACTGGTACACAATCAAGAATGGGATCTTGATTCGGAATTTCCAAGACTCCACATCAGTAAAAAAACACAAATTATGGTATCTACTAGTTTCCGCCCATTTGTCTTACGGCATGCTCATGATGTTAATTGTGCAGGACATTTAGGGATTGCCAGGTCAAAACAGAGGATTTGTCTCATTTCTTTTGGCCTAGGGTGACAAGGGATGTGAAAATCTTTTGTCGCACGTGCAAAACTTGCCAAGATGTGGCAGCTAAATGCCCCAAGCATAATGTGTCTATCCAGGCGTTAGACATATCTTTGCGTCCATTCGCAAAAATGGCAATCGACCTTATAGGTCCACTACCAGTCACGTCAGCTAGAGGTCATCGTTATGTGCTAACATGCATTGATATGTGCACGCGCTGGCCAGAGGCTATTCCTCTGAAAACAATAGCATCTACAGATGTTGCTGACGAGCTATTTTTTAATTTTCAGTCGATTGGGTTTTCCCGAAAACATATTATCAGATCGGAGAACTCAATTTATTTCTGACGTTATGACTCAGGTTATGAGAGAGTTTGATATAAATAGATCTCTTAGTAGTGTATATCACCCAATTGCGAACGGGAAAATTGAGAGGCTAAATCGCTGTCTTAAACAAATGCTAGGCAAAGTAACTGCGAAATACCTGCAGGATTGGGATAGAGTACTCCCAGCGGTATTGTTCGCTTATCGGGAAATACCGAACGAACATACTGGATTTGCGCCGTTTGAATTAGTCTTCGGTGCCAAGCCAAGAAGACCTATGTCCATTCTAAAACAGTTATTGGTTGGAGCTGAGATGCCTGAGGATGTTCAAACCTCCTACCAATACGTGGTTAACTTGAGAAAGAAAATTATCTACGCATGCCAGATAGCTGTAGAAGCATCAGAAAAAGCTAAATTTAAGGCAAGATTGTTTGTTAATCAAAACAGAAAACTGCGCCAATTATGGCCGGGTGATGAGGCCTATGTATTGTTACCCAATAAGAACAATAAATTACTTGTATCTTGGAGAGGACCATATACTGTACTTAAAAGATTGTCAGATGTTGACTACATTATATCTATTAAAGGAAAGGAAAAAAACCTTTCTCATCAACATGCTGCAACAATTTCACTCTCGTCCTCCACATCTTAAACCAATCTTTGAGGCTATCGACGAGCCTGTTGATCGTCGCTCTTCCTTAGCTTTCATACAGGAAGAATTGTCTGAATTACCTAATATTTCTAAGCCTCTTTTATCTCTTCTTACTTTACCACTTTCTTCTACTGAGAAATGGAGGGATATTTCTATTTCGCCAACTCTTGCTTTATATCAGAAATATCAGTTTTCTTTATTACTACAACCTTTTCCTGACGCGCTCACGGATATTCCTGGGCGTACAAATATATGATATTCTTCTTACTGATTTCATACCAATCAAACTGAAACATTATCTTATCGCTGTACATTTTCAGTGACAAGTACAAAAAGAAATAGAGGATATGATAACTTTAAACATAATTTCTCCTTCTCAATCTCCATATAGTTTTCCTATGGTCTTGATTAGAAAGAAAGACAAATCTTTTCGGATTTGCATTGATTTCAGGCTTCTAAATGTTTTGACAATCTCGGATGCTGAGCCTCTACCTTTGTTGGATTCTCTATTGGATAGACTATCTACAGCTACTTTTTTCAGTAAATTTGATTTATCTAAAGGTTATTGGCAAGTCCCCTTGTCGGACAGAGCAAAACCTTATACTGCTTTCGCTACACCTTTGGGATTGTTCCAATTTAATTTTATGTCTTTTGGTCTCGTTAACGCTCCTGCGACTTTTGTTCGTATGATGCGAAAAATATTCTCTAGTCGTGATGACATCATTACCTATATTGATGATATTTGCCTTTTCCATCAGTCGTGGGAAGAACATGTTCTTGGAATTGAGTCTTTGTTGACTACTCTTTGTCTCCATCATCTTACTGCTAGACCTTCGAAAACTAAAATAGGATTCACTGAAATTTCTTTTCTTGGTCATAAAGTAGGAGGCGGTTTTCTTAAGCCTGAGGATTCCACTATCTCCAGGATCTTGAATCTAGAAATTCATAAGACAAAAAAAACAGGTTCGCAGTCTTTTAGGTCTTGTAGGATTTTATAGAAAATTCTTGCCTAATGTTTCAGAAATGACTTCAGTTCTGTCTTCGTTATTAAGAAAGAACTCTCCAAATGAGATTGTTTGGACACATTCGTGTAATGAGTCTTTAAATTTGCTTAAGTCTTTTTTCTCAAAATCACCAATTTTAAGATTGCCTGATACTCGATTTTCTTTTATCCTTAGAGTCGACGCCTCTGGTTCGGAAATAGGCGGTACACTTATGCAGGAATTCGATGATTCTCTAAATCCAATTCTGTATGTCAGTCGTAAATTGACACCTACGTAAAAAATTCCCCATTGTCGAGCGGGAGTTGCTCGCGGTGGTATATTGTTTTACAAAACTGCAACGCTATCTTATTGGTGCGAACTTTGTCTTGGAGACAGATCAGAGTGTCTTGTCCTATCTTAAGACTGCAAAATTTCGCAATGAGAAGGCTGCCACTGCATCACTTGCGCTCCAACCCTACGAATATGACATTCGTGCCATCAAAGGCATGTCAAAACGTGGTCGCGGATGTGCTATCACGTTGCGCGAAAGACTCACTGTCATCTAGCAACATTACTAATGCAAGTATCTTGTGAAGTTACATCAAACCTATCAACTGACTTCTCCACATGTTGCCCAATGAACAGCGTACGATATATAAACATATTTTGCTGACAATGCTTATGCTGACATGAATTTCCTGATTTATTACTACTATGTAAAGATGGGATATGAAAATATCATGTAATAAATAACAAGTCTGAGGACTATCGTAATGTTTTCACCAAAAATTGAAGCAAATCTCTCAATGATTCTTTTGACAGTGATTACAGATATTGAAAGGTGTTCACTCAGCACCTGATGATGATGAATGCTGAAATCACCAATTTCAAGTTGTACCTCGTTTTACTCAGCTCATTACATGATGTCTTGGACCGTATTAACAGCTTCCATACTCGGTTTATGTGCAAAACCACACACATTCATTGATGGTCTGAGAATAATGGGACATTTGGATATCTTGAATGCAAAAACTTGATTTATTCTATTGTTGGAACGGCGTCTAAAGATTAAGGGACTTAACTCAAGGATGCTTCGCATGGACAAAGGGACATAACTAGAAAAATCCTATCGTGCCATTATTATTCTCTATCCGGTTGGACATTGAACATTGTTACTTAACGTGAACGTATAAAGGAACTTATGCGATAATATAGCAGAGAATCATGGACAGGAACTTTGTGCTCGATTATAAATATTTTCTCTAGACTTTAATTGGTTATTATTCCACTAGTACAGATAACAATATAACATTGTGACTTTAAATACAGTGCTTTAATTAGCTGTTGATTAATTGTGTTCGCGGGATGAGATTCTGTCTTTGACACAAGGCATTAATACACTCACACTAATTATTGATGGTACATTTTAATGGTTCTCACAACTATTGGCAATTGGTACCATACATCAGTGTTTTCTTACCTGATTGGACACACAACTTCGTCATGTTCAAGATAACACTTTAAAAAAATTGACACCACAATATACTTTTTGTGACAAGTACTTAAGATGTTCACATGACTTTAATCTTTTCGCGTATGATGTTGCATTCATTCACTTTACTAATATGATTGTCTGCCTAATTTCATCTATTTACGCTGTTATAAATTTGTATATTCTATAATGCTTTGCATTATTGCTGTTGATCAATAAGTTAATTAATTGACAACTGATACTGGACTGGACTAATAGGTGTTATAAGACGGTATGAGGTATGTAAGTGCATGTATTGCTACCATCATTTTTTAATATGTGGGGTACTATTAGTTATGGCGACCTCACATTGCTGTTAAAAAGGAATTTGTCTGTAGTAGACATTGGCTTTGGTATTAACAATCATGGACCACACTTTTAGTGTTAAATTGCCTACCTATGGCAGAAACCTGAGTGCTATGCTAGTTCTTACTTACAGTGAAATTTGCTGTTACCATACTTCACTCTGGTGATGTTATACTCACACAACGAGAATAATGAAAACTTTGTTTCCATTATTTTTGCGTGGGGGGGGGGGGGGGGGGGGGGGGGGAATTGATGTTATGATTAAAATTCATAACATTTATGTCGATATAATAGGCAGCTCAACAGGGCTCCTTTTTTGTTTATTTTATACGGAGTCACTTATTAATAAATGAAGTGACGTCATGCCGATATGGTTACTGGCAGGTGAACAAATATGAATCAGAAGGGAGGTGATATTCTGCAAAAGAGATGCGGCTTGTGTTTGGATGTGTGCGGACGTATGTGTTTTGAGCTCCTGCACTATTCTGTGTTGTTCCTGAATTAGTCCATCACCAGGACATCAATATACTTGGTTGAGGTGTCCCTGACTTATTCTAGTAAGGAAATGTGTGCTTATTCATAAAGATGTCCAAAGGACGATATTAAATAAAGTTTGACTGATTGTCAATGACCAGCGTTTGATAGGGAACGAACTGGACTTATACGTACTACTGCATTTTGCCTTTTTGTCTATATATCTATTACCATGGAGCTGTTTGTCAAAACGAATAAACTGCATGTTTGTAAAATTGTGAAGGAGGTGTTGGTCCGCTCAGTGCAGTTATGCTGATTTCGTGTTGTATGACTGCCCCTAGAGTCTACTTTGGCCACGGAGAATATCTCCGGAATAATTAACATTACGAAACGTATCAACATCATCGTAGTGATAATAGGTACCACTCTGTATAGACAACCTGACAGACAGATAGATAGACAGACAGACAGATAGACAGACAGACAAACATACTAGATAGATAGACAGACAGACAGATAGATAGATAGATAGATATATATATAGATAGATAGATAGATAGATAGATAGATAGATAGATAGATAGATAGATAGATAGATAGATAGATAGATAGATAGATAGATAGATAGATAGATAGATAGATAGATAGATAGATAGATAGATGATAGATTAAATATGTAGGTAGGTATGCATGAGTCTGGCAACCTCATCATATAAAACAAATTGTCAAAGAAACCACCACTTTAGAAGCATGTGAATATTTGTTGCAGGATTCCCGTAAGGGTACCAGCTGTGGTATGTGGTTCCATGCTTCGTAAGGAACAAAAAGGTAATGGTTGATAACTGGTAATCTTGACATACATCTGCCATTCTTAATTATACCCGTTTATGAGCGTTTATCTCTGTTCCTATCAGCATCAATGAATCCTAGTTAAACCAAAGTTTAACAGCATCAGAGAAAGCATATCTATGTACAGCGTGCTATCAGAGCGCGCCATCATTAGCATGAGCCAGTTCGTGTTCTTTTTCTTCCTATTTACGAGCGTGTTTTATCCCCTAATCGAACACTGGATCACAAAATAAATGCTCTGGAATATTCCGCTGTTTGTTTATCATACATTCAGTGGGGTAAAAGGTGAGTAGTGTTTTGATAAACGCAGAATACGCTTTGACATTGGTGAGAATGTTACGCTTTTCTTGTTTACGATATTTGTTTCAGGAAAGATTGCTTCTGGTACAGTGATACCGTTTTTTTATTTCTACTTTCGGTTTTCTGCCCGCATGTATTTTGTCTGTCTGCTTTAATACGCTGTCAGCGTTTCAGTCTGTATATTTTCATCACTTTATCTTGTCGGGTAATTAAGGGGCAGACTAGTCTTGACATCACCCATACTGGGGATATTTGATATGGATATAGGCGAGATACTAAGGATAATTAAAGATTGCTTATTAGAGAACAGCACTGCAGTCGATGAATCAACACCCTAATCTAACACTGGATGACATCAAAATAAGACTTGCTGGAATATTGAGAAGATGTTTGTTTATCACAACATTCATAACCCAGTGGGGTCCCAAAGGAGATAGGTTTTCATACAAACACATGAATACGCTTTGAACATTGGTGATCTCAAGTTGTTACGCTTTTCACCTTGTTTCCAGATCTTTCCATGTGCTTCTTGGAAACCTTGCTCTCTTGCCCTAGGGGTTCCAGAACAAGGACTGCCTTGTAATGCTATCTACAGGTTTCCTCAGTGTGTGTCCTATCCATCACCATCGTCTTTTTCTCATCTCTTGTTCCACTGGCACTTGACTGGTTCTTGTCATCAGTTCCACGTTGGTAACCTTGTCATACCATTTTAATCCCTTTATTCTACGCAAGCACCCATTTATGAAAGTTCGTAGGTTTTTGGTTGTTGTCTTTGTTGTTCAGAATCGACTTCGTTGCACTACGGGCAAACCCATAGGTGCCGAGTCTCCCTCAGCAAATGTCAAGGGATATGAATGTTGATAGTTTTTACAGCAAGTTGGTTGTATACATGTATACATGGAGAACAACATTCTTCATCCAATATGCTTCTTTTGTTACCTTTGAATTCCCTAATTCAGAACTGAGTCATGCTGCAACAATTTCACTCTCGTCCTCCACATCTTAAACCAATCTTTGAGGCTATCGACGAGCCTGTTGATCGTCGCTCTTCCTTAGCTTTCATACAGGAAGAATTGTCTGAATTACCTAATATTTCTAAGCCTCTTTTATCTCTTCTTACTTTACCACTTTCTTCTACTGAGAAATGGAGGGATATTTCTATTTCGCCAACTCTTGCTTTATATCAGAAATATCAGTTTTCTTTATTACTACAACCTTTTCCTGACGCGCTCACGGATATTCCTGGGCGTACAAAATTTATGATGCAATTCTTCTTACTGATTTCATACCAATCAAACTTGAAACATTATCTATCGCTGTCACATTTTCAGTGACTTCAAAAAGAAATAGTGGATGGTCTTTAAACCTCTTCTCAATCTCTATGTTTTCCTATGGTCTTGATTAGAAAGAACAATCTTTTCGGATTTGCATTGATTTAAGGCTTCTACATGTTTTCCTCGGATGCTGCCTCTACCTTTGTTGGATTCTCTATTGGATAGACTATACAGTACTTTTTTCTCATCTTTGATTTTATCTAAAGGTTATTGGCAAGTCCCCTTGTCGGACAGAGCAAAAACCTTATACTGCTTTGGTACACCTTTGGGATTGTTCCAATTTAATTTTATGTCTTTTGGTCTCGTTAACGCTCCTGAGCCTTTTGTTCGTATGATGCGAAAAATATTCTCTAGTCGTGATGACATCATTACCTATATTGATGATATTTGCCTTTCCATCAGTCGTGGGAAGAACATGTTCTTGGAATTGAGTCTTTGTTGACTACTCTTTGTCTCCATCATCTTACTGCTAGACCTTCGAAAACTAAAATAGGATTCACTGAAATTTCTGTTCTTGGTCATAAAGTAGGAGGCGGTTTTCTTAAGCCTGAGGATCGACTATTCAGGATCTTGAATCTAGAAACGGACAAAAAAAAAAATAGGTTCGCAGTCTTTTAGGTCTTGTAGGATTTTATAGAAAATTCTTGCCTAATGTTTCAGAAATGACTTCAGTTCTGTCTTCGTTATTAACATGAAACTCTAAATGGATTGTTTGGACACATTCTTGATCTTTAAATTTGCTTAAGTCTTTTTTCTCAAAATCACCAATTTTAAGATTGCCTGATACTCGATTTCTACTGCTTGGTAGACTAGAGTGGGACGCGACGTGGTGTCGAACCGCGTCCCTTTTCCTCGAGTAACAATCACTCTAATCACTCTGTTACTCGGTCATTCAACTTAAAAAGAGATAAGATGCGCAAACACATGTATACACGGAGAACAACATGAATACAACCAGCTTGCTATAAAAACAATCAACATTCATATCCCTTGACATTTGCTGAGGGAGACTCGGCACCTACGGGTTTGACGGTAGTGCAGCGAAGTCGATTCTGAACAACAACAACAATAAGTACCTGGCTGTCTGACAGTCTAACTATCTTGTCTGCCTGTTTGTCTAACTGTTTGACTGTCTGTTTGACTGTCTATTTGACGCTGTCTGTTTGACTTGCGTGTCAATATCTCTAACTACCAGGATCTTTTGCCTCAAGCGTTGGTGATTGACTTTACGGTTGTTGACTGTTTACACAACATATATTGAGTGACAACATTATACTACGTAGCAACTCCATACAACATGGGAACGCCGCTGTCACAGAACAGTTTCATGAGTGTAAATGATGATAATGATTGATGTTAAGGGTCATTGAACTGATGTTGTGAACACTTGTTTAAGTGCAACTCAGCTACTGAGTTAATGTCTGACTTTATGTCAGCATTGTTGTGAATTGTGCGTGCGCTGGGAGAGAGCGTTTGGGTGAATACAAGTCTGGGGTGACTGAGACATTCTGTGTTTGGCAGCCGAGCTGGGCGCTCGAATCTGTGCTTGATAGCCGAGCTGTGCGCTTGAGGCTGTGATTTGTGGTCGAGCTGGGTGCTCGTATTATGTGACAGATGAGATATTATATAGTGATTATGAATATATACTCATGGAACAAAGTAAGTGTGAAACACTTTATAGGGCACTGTGCGTGATTTCAAGGACGAAATGAAATAAAAGTTGGCACACAATGTGGTTGAATATTGAATAAAAGACCAAGTGATCACTTTTATTTTAGTGAAAGTGTCATGAAAGAAAGATAAAAACTAAAGTCACTGTGGCATCCCCACGAAAAAATGAAATCTTGATTTCAGTACCGTGTATGTCCACCTTGAGCTGTTATCACTGCTTGACAGCGCCTTCTCATCGAGCCAATGAGACGTTGGATCTGTTGTTGGGGGATGTTATTCCATTCTTCTTGCAACGCTTGTGCTAACTGGTGGTGGTTTTCAGGAGGATTTTATCTTCTTCGCAGCCTACGCTCCAGTTCGTCCCACAGGTGCTCGATGGGAGAAAGCAAAACGTTCTCCTGGACGCCAGTACACCAAATCACGCCCATCTTTGCCTTGCAAACAGAATCTTGACTCATCAGAGAACAGAATGCGTCTCCATTGATGACAGGGCCATGCTACGTGCTGTCTGGCCCAGGCCAAGCGCGCTTGTCTATGGCGAACTGTCAGTGCTCGTCTAACTGCAGGTCTGTGAGGTAAGAGATTTGCCTCTCTGAGCCTTTTCCGCACTGTTCTGCACGACACGGGTCTTAAACCTGGAATGTTCCTGGCAGTCCATGTTGCCTGAATAAACCTGTTACGCAAGTGTATAAGGCGTATGTAACGGTCTTGTGCAGGGGTGGTAACTCGTGGTCGGCCACTTCTATGGTGATCAGCAGTGGATCCATTTTGGTGGAAATGAGCTTGAATGCGTGATATAGTGTTCTTGTGAACATTGAAATGTTGCGATACAGCTAATATAGTCGCTCCAGCAGCTAATATCCCTATAGCTATTGCTCGCTGTTGTTGGTTCAATCTTGGCATTGTCAAAAAAGATGTTTCTGTTGGACTCTTGGTACTCTCTATTTCAACGATTATGTTTTTACATGCTTGTGATTAGAGCTACACACTTACCTTCCTTTTATCTGTGATAAATTCTCCCCTACGGCACTTTTCACGTGATTTATCTTGCACCTTGATTATCTCCCCATGAATAGTGCGATCCAATTGTAATTGCACGGGTAAGTGAACAACACTCACACAGAAATGTGTGCCAACTTGCATTTTAGTTCACCCAAGAACACACGCACAGTGCCCTGTTGAGTGCTGCACACTTACTTTTTTCCATGAGTATAGGAATTATGTCTATTGTTGTATAGGCGACCTCTTCCCGCCTAGGAGTGTTCTAGAGGAACTTTGGGTAATGTTCGTGGAGAACATGTTAAGGCGACAAGTTGGTCCCGCCTTTGGAGCTACAGTGGAGTAAGGCGTTGAGTATTGTCCGCCTTGTAGCTATATTGAAGGAGAGTTTATATGGCGATGTTGCATGCCGCAAGTCACTTGGGATAAGTGATTTACACCTGTATGGTGAATGGATTCGTGCGAGGATTGAATGCCGCACATAGGAACGTGTTATGTGTATTGTTAGTGTATGGACGGTCAGCCAGTCCGTGGAAGTATAGTTAAGAGTTATTTCCTACAGGCAGTACCAGCCTGAGTGTGATGTTATGCATGCGTGACGATATTATTGATGTTCAGGACTTACGTGAATGTTCTATTAAATGTCATGGAGCTGTAACCAGTGGCGTTTGTGTTGCTGCATACCTCTGGCATAGTTGATCATCATCATATATCTAAAACAGATCCCGACAGCCGCCTCCAACTAGAACAAATGTTTATTTACACTATGTAGAACAATGCCGTCGGTGGGAGCTCCAACAATCTGGGTCCGGCCGATTTGTCCCTCTTTAACAATATTAGCTTCCATACAACCATATATTCAGAACTGCGCTGTCTTATGTTTATTGTCTCTTTGGGTGTTACTACTGCCTATGTCCTTTTCTTCCTTCTTATGGTTCTCTTGTTATGGTTATTACTACTGGTTAAGGTTCAGGTTATTAAGATAGTTACCGGACAACTCCGGGGAATGTTACTTTTCCTGACTCTAGGTGGCCGCTATCTTGGCACAAATATCCAAGCCATCGGATTGTCATAACTAATTCACTCTACGTAACCCTTTTTCAGAATAGAGCTTAACCGCTCCTTCCTTCTTGTGCCTTGTCGGGACTCATCATCTATTTATATGTTGAGGCTTATGTCTACACAATCCGTACCCTGGATATCTAAGAAACGACGTATCTAACTTATGATCGCCTTCAACATGGCTGCCCTCTTTCTTTGGTAGTTCTATCCCGATGTCGCTCACGCCTCTGGCTGCTCGCTGAGAAGCGTGCCTAACCTTTTTCCGTTTTGACCCTTCCTATGCGCATCATTTCCGCACATCCATTTTTTCTACCCCGTCTAGACCAACTCATGTTAGACTTCTCATTCTTCTTTCTCTTACTGCCACACTTGGAAGAGTCACTTGAGCCCTAGACGTAACTCTGGCTTTGAAATGATTGACTGCATGCAGGAGGATCTGTCACATAATTGGCCATTCTCTTTTTCTCATTCTCTCTCTCTGCCACTATATATTTATTTCTTAATTTTTCCATATATAAAATTGTCCCGCGCCATCCCTTAGATTTTTTACCTCTGTTAATACTGCGATCGTGTCATTTCATGGCCAGTTGACAATCCTTATGGATTAATTATAATCGCTTAAGTTGTTGAACCAGAATGACTTCATACAGTAAACGTGAAAGTAATTGTTGACTTTCTACGTAATTCTTTCCGCCAGACATGCATGCTCGTCTGGGGGCATTGCTCGCTACAAGCGCGTTCAGACACTTTGGCAGAGAATACAAAAGGAAGACCAGATGTTGTTTGTGCAAAAATGTCTGTGTGCAACGATATGTCGCTGCTTATCCTTCTGGGACCCGGGAAAGTACGGGAGAAATTGCTTAAGCACTTCCGTCCAGAAGTTTCTGTAATAATTATTACAGGTAAACCCGTCCGGGGAGACAAATTAGCGAGGCCACTATCTTGTAGGTGAGGTTACAAATCTTATTTGAAAGGTTATATACGAGTAACGGAAGGAGCCATGCCATATATGGAGGAAGTCATGTGTTCACATTTTAAAATGACATTTTAAAACACGAGGGTGAAGGTAATAACTAAAGCTCCGACACACTTCATTTCATGCTCAAAAAGTGGATCAAATGAGAGTAAGAAATATACATTCGTTCTGATTGGAAGACGGTCAGAAAACAAGGTTTACGCGTCGGCAGGAAAACTGCGATATAACGTAGCACAATTTGAGCTATACGACACTGCATTTCAAGATCGTCAAATTAGACAGCCTAGACAAAGCAAGGAACGAATAGAGTTAGGATACTGAATTAAAGGACAGAACACAAACACGTATTAGAGCATCTTCTAAAATATCAGTATAAAACTCGTCAATATTAATGCCGAAACCGGAATCTACAGGATCACTCAAAAGTCACAGAGGGATTATAAATAGAAATAATACCCCAGACGCGTGTTCGAGGCATCCTCATCAAGTTGCCAAGACTATTCTACTTAGCAAGAAGTCTAGACTTCCCAACTATTGGGGTGAGTTGTAACATATATATTATATTTTGAATTGGACATGTTTCCACTTGCTGGTGGTTATACAGGTCCATACGAGGCTGGCAACCTCAGCATGTGAAAATGATATATTAATGAACATCCACAGCAAAGCGCTGGTGAGTGTTTCGTGCTAGTTCTCACAGGGAATCAATGGCAGAGGTAACCCCAGACTCCGAATGGAGCAAGGAGTGGATGATGAAGACATCAAGTATATATATTTATTATCATTTGTAACAAGTAATATGTATACTTAGACATGTTCACCCAGGCATAAGCCATTGCATTCTCCGCTGTCCAGACATACTTTTCGCTCAGACTAACTGAAAGTAATGGTGCATTTGTATCATTTCCACTGAGCTATAATGTATACTCAGGGGGGTAAAATTACTGAGAAAAAGAGTCGCTGGAAGAGACAGCTGGAAGGCGCCTGTTCAGTATCAGATAATATAACTTTGGCAGAGGTCTTTATTTTCTTCTAAAGGTCGTGGTACGAGTCTACAAGACCAGTCTACTGTGACAAATCGTCTGAACATGCTCTTGTGTGTGATCTCTCACACCTTCAGCCCTCCGGCAGTATCCTTTCTTTTCTTCATTTCTCTCACTCATCGCTTTTATTTGGCATAAATCAAGCCTTTTCATTCGTTATTTTCACTATTTTCCTCTTTGCTGGACATAGCATGGTGATGTCTCTAACACGCCACTCCCCTATGGCAGTATTTGCTACGGGAGTAATTCGTATCTTATTGTTTGCCACTCCTCAGACGTGTTTATGTTCCTCCAGCTGAACGGTGGTTTTATCGTAACAATACTCAGTCGTCAGACCAGTCACCCGCTTATCGTTTTGAATCCGTCAGACCACCTGTGGAAACGTATCCGTCAAACATTTGACCCCATTGGAAAGCTGTTGATCACGTTGACACAAGCTTGTATTGTGCATACGATGAAAGAAGACAACACTGTCTGACCAGACATCTGTCTGGCGAAGGTACGCAGATAAAGGGGATAATTAGATCTGTCGGGATAGATATCTAGGCTGAAGTCATTACGCCAGAAAACACACGGTCACATTATTGTGATAGACATAGGTGCGCCGGAAGTCTTATGTAACGATATGACATCACTGTTGTTAGAGGCCACGCGTGTATATTAAATTTAAAATTTTCAAATACGCGTGGGATGAGTAATGATAAACTTCCCCACCCAAACAGTGCTAAATAGATTTGATTGGTTCGCCAGAAGCTACAGTGAATTGATTGGAACATTCAGCAGGAAACACAGCTGGGATTTGAAACTCCGGATTGTGAGTTATACTATAGAAATCAGACACAGAACAGCACAGACTGCATCGCAGCGTCAACTAAACACCTCCTACAAGCCAGAGGAAAGAGGATAGTGTTAAGTCATATTCGAAGTTACAGTTAGGTGTTAAGGATTTTGGTGTACGGGGCTGGAGTTTGTTAGTAAGTAGGTTAAGGTCATGAGATACATGACGTGTATATACATGTGTGTGGGTAGAGAATGGTGTAACTCTGTTTAGAGTGTATTTTTTATTGAAGTATGCAAGCTTAGAAATTTACATTTAAAAAGTTCACTGTTAGAAGCACGTAGAGTATGGTTGAAGAATACTCAGGGGCGTTCATGTGTGAATTGAGGTTTACAGGACATGAGAAAAGCGTGCGAAGTGAATGAAGTTAGCATACGTGTCAGAGAAGAATACTGAGTTGTTAAAGGGGAGTCTGTGGCCATCCGTTGAGGGAGACGGTTGGTGTTTCTAGAGTATGTGAATAGTGTATGTGATTTTCATTATAATATATGGATGTGACGCGATGATGTACCGCGTAAGGTGTATTTACAAGGCCTTTATATATTATTATTTATAAGCGCGTTGTGGGTTTCCCGCGCTGTAAAGTTCAGGAGGAACTTGGATGCCTGGTGATTAGACCAGAGGTATAGATATATGTGCGAGGAGTGAATGCCGCACTTTGGATTATAAAGACACGTCGTTTTCCCGTGTCAATAGGAGGTCTATGGTAGGACCATTATATGCTATTATTTGAATGCGCGTTGTTGGCTTTCCCGCGCCAATAGGAGGTCTACGTAAGCGTGTTGTGGTTTTCCCGCGCTGTTAAGTTCTGGAGGAACTTGGATGCCTGGTGATTAGACCAGAGATAGAGATATATGTGCGAGGAATGAATGCCGCACTTACATTGAAAGTAGGACCACGGAGATATATGTGCGAGGTGTGAATGCCGCACTTACATTGTATACAGACCATATAGAGATTTATGTGCGAGGAGTGTGTGATGAATTTACCGTGATACAACGTTAAAATATCTCCAATTATAAAGATAACATGTAGGGATAAAAATAATGCGTGAGATACTAGGAGACATGCTCGCCTATGCCAGCATTTCCTACCGCCATTGAAACTAACTAGTAGACATGCAGACGAAACGGTACCCTTTTAGACGGGAGGGAAACGGAGATAAAAATCATTATGACGGTCTGAGCACGTGTTTGAATCTAGAAAGGCAAAAAGACGTAATTTGTAGTTTAAAGGAAATAATTACGCCACTAGTTAACACAATGTAAGGAAATGGACAGAAAAGACCTTAGCTCTTGTTAGAAACCGTACTTGGTTGTTTTGTTCGAATATAGCGGCAAATGCCATACCCAAAGGTTCAAAACATAGTTCAAAAACTAACCTTGAGAAAAGTAAGGTTTTCGTTAATAATAAAGTTATGAAAATAAAACCTAGCTAGTTTGATAGCCCATCTTAAGCTGACAAATAATATACTTTTATTTATACAGACGGACAGATAACTAGGAAGATATTGACAAAAGACCGTATTGTTCCTATTAGACTAGCGAACAGTATTGTTGTGCATACTTTCACTAAAAGTCACTTTTTGCGTCCTTGAGATAGGAAAATGCAAAATTCAAACTGTAATAAACTAGCGGGGCAAAGTCGGTAGATAGTGGCTAAAAATAACTTAGGAAGCAGGTTCGTGCAGTTTTTACATGTGTTAGTCCAAAAAACAAGTGAAATTGTGGGAAAAAGATAAAATGTGACCGACGTACATTTGAGAAATTGAGATGTACTTTTGACTTTATTTTCAAAATTCAAATTGAAAAGCTTGGTCTTTCGATCTGATTGGCCAACGCCATTTTATATTAGCAAGATAGAGACGCACATTTGTGCCATTCGATAGAAGTCTGTCCTATAACACAGTACCTAACTGCTAATGGTGTTTTCCAGGAAATATACATTAAATTCAGTGGGACGCCATACTCTAGCCAGCAGCTCAGCTGAGTTTTGCTAGTATTAAGTAACTGTGTTCTCAATTTCGAATTGTGAAGTTTCTGTTTGGCACTAAAGTGGTGCCAAATGCTGTTGTAAAAATACACAAGCGTGTGCCTGTGCAGCTTAACATTGGTGTCAGTGCAGCCTAACATTGGTGTCAGTGAAGCCTAACATTGTACTCCAGCTACGGAGAGGAGTGAGCCACCAGACTCCTGTACCAGATCGTCACAGGCGAGATAAGTGAAATCTGGCCTGCTGGAGATTCACAACTAATCCACCATCAACTAAAGAACTAAATATTGAACAATATAAGATTTACTTCAACCCATAAGTCAATGGATAAGGATTTTGGTAGTCACAGATTGGGCGTGATGACGCCACTCCAACAAAACATTCAGTGCTAGTTCTCCCAAAGACGTTATAAATAATAGTAATATTAACCAGTCTTATAATATACCTATGTACACAAATTACATTTTATTATGCCACCTATTTATGCATTTCATTAATAAATTCATATCATTACATATGTTCTGACCAAAATAAAACTTTGTTCAGAACTAATAAATTTAAAAAAAATTGTTAAAACTAAAACCATAACACCCAGAGTTAGTTCAGTGTAATGTAGAGTTTATTAGTATTATTAATATTATTAGACTTAATAATTACATGTGTGTGTCTGTATATTATATTCACTACACATTACATTTCAGTACCCTAGACTTTTTAACGTAGCTAACATTCATAATAGTAAAACAAGTCTGTTTGAGGTCGTAAGTGGTAGCAGAAAGGCCTCCTGTAAATTCACATAAACTTTTATCTCAGGAGCCTTCACAGCTGACCTCATACAGTACACTAGGTAACATAACAAACATACAATAACATCAAAAGCCACTACAGAGTGAATGCCGCACTTACATTGAATATAGATCAGAGATAGAGATTTATGTGCGAGGGGTGAATGCCGCACTTACATTGAATGCAGTTGTTACCAGTACGTAAGGATGACTGTACTACATTTTCTAATTATGCAAGTATTTCGTACTATTGTTACTGATGTCCAGGACTATGCTGTTGATATTATATGTATGGAACTGTGACGCAGACTTTCTGATTCAATTTATATTCATTTGCGTACTGATACTGTCTACAAAGAAGAAACCACATTTCTACAGTGGTGGTTTCCAGTGATTTAGGGGGCTCAATTTTCTGAACCCAGGACTATTGCGGAGAATCAATCAACCCGCCCCGGAATCTTGAAGTACTGTAAAACTTCAGAAATTCTTTGGACGGTAAATGAAGTGTTTGGACACTAATGAAATTCATCTAAAAGATTTGTTTGCACGAAGTCAATAGACATAATATGCTCACAACAGATATCAACACCCATACATCTGATTTCTATTTTGGAGTCAAAGTAATTGAGTAATAAAAGACAGACTGTAATTTCTTCATACAGCTGGTCATTTACGGTCCTGATTCAAGCCAGAAAAGTAAACACGAAGTGCGTGAACTTTCTGCCAATCAGCGTACAGCGGTCATGTTGTGACCCAATTATCGTCTAATTTACACGTTCCAGCTAGCTCCTGTTTACTGACAGACATCGTTACGGAGGGTGCAAGGACAACTTTGCTTATGTGTGTACTCGGTCAAGTCATCGCATCGGAATCTGCATGAAGTAGCCTGCTTTTTTCAACGTTCAAGTGTTTGAAAGCAACGTATTTGACGGGGGTGTACTGGCCCGTTCAAACTTATCAGTGGATCTTGTTTGTACGTCACGTGTGTTGTGCTGTGCTGTCATTTTCATCGACAAGCCATCGGAGAGAAGTGGAGTAAACAACACATCTGGAACATCGGTCTACAGTCAAGATCAACGAACCATATGTATTAAAGATACGTATTATTTCTTATTAATTTGTATTAGAAACTGTGTAATTAGTGTATTGTTGTACGCAGTATTTTTTTTTTCTTTTTTCTTTCGTTGTGCGATACTTTGTCTTGTTTGGTTTTGTTTCGTTTCGTTAGTACTGAATCTTATTCTGTAGTTTTCGTATAACTGACCTCTTCTACTGTGTTGTGTGTTCGTGCATGTGTAAGTTTTCTTACTGCAAGTTTCTGCTTTGTATTTGGTGCTGTGTATATTATATATTAAGATTAATATTATAGATTAATTATCTAGCTTAATTACATCCGTAAGAGTTTTTCTGTTTAAGTAATATATTAGTCTAGTAGTTTTATTATAAATATAAATACTGTATTAGTTTTATTTGTTTATTAATCGTAAAGATTATTTCCTAGGTCTTTTCTATTATTTGTTACAGTTTATTGATTTATTAATAAACAACCTTAGATATGCAGATGATACCGTGTTGTTAGCTGAAAGCGAACAGGAGTTACAAGAACTAGTGAAGCAAGTGAACAGTATAAGTCATGAATATGGACTCGACATTAATATTGAGAAAACAAAAACTATGATAATTAGCAAAACAGACGATAAAACCACATTAAAGATAAGCGTAAATGGGAAAATCCTGGAACAAGTCAAGAGCTACGTATATCTTGGTCATATAATAACAGAAGATGGCAGATGTGAAACAGAAATCAAGAAGAGAATAGGAATGGCCAAAGCTACATTCAACAACATGAAACATATACTGACATCCAAACAGTTATCTCACAAATTAAAACTGAGAATCATAAAGTGTTATATATATTCTGCATTTCTGTATGGTGCAGAAACATGGACGATGAATAAGCATTTGGAAGAAAGAATTGAGGCTCTTGAAATGTGGATATATGAAGAATGGGGCGTATCTCATGGAAAGAGATGAAAACAAATAAGGAGGTCCTAGAAAATCTAGGTATGAAAAGAGAACTAATGAGAGAGGTCAAAGTTCGGCAGCTAAAATACTTTGGCCACATAAAAAGGCATAACACCTTGCAGAAGACCATAACAGAAGGGAGAGTTGAAGGCAAACGTGCAAGGGGAAGACGGCGCTATAAGTGGGAAGATAACATCAAGAGATGGACGGGAATGAGTCTATCAGAGTGTACCACCAAGGCAAGAGACAGAAGACGTTGGAGATCCATTACAGCCAACCTTCGTTGTGGAGATGGCAACTGATGATGATGATTGATTTATTATATTCGACTCTTTCTTAAGCCTTCGTAATTATTCGGTGTTATACTACTATTAGTACTATTCTTCTGTCATCTGATAGAGACTAAAGAAGCTTATATTTATTCTTTATTTCCCTTTTTGCTTCTACATTACTTTTAAGTATCAACTTAGATATTTTATGGGTATTTATTTCTTGTAAGTTTTTAGTAGGATTAGTGTTAGTCTACATCATATTTAAGTGGTGCTAAATGTGGTTATTAGTTTAATGTTTATGGCAATACTTGTGAGTTATTTACATTGTTTTGTATCTTGTACAGAATCTGTGCGAGGTTGAACATCAGTGAGACAAGCTTGCTGTAGTGCCAGTGATAGCAACACAGATATCCTTCAGCTCTAGATCTGCATTATCTCGGTGGAACCATAGACTGTAATCAAGACATACTTAAGATAAGTCACAGTTTATGCCATTGTTGCACTTCTTTGTTCAGATACCATTCTACTGACATTCCTGATGGTCATTCATTTGTATTCGTTGTTGTGTTAGCGTTTTATATTTGTGTTACTTGTTTATATATTATTAATATTTTTTTCTTCATTAGAAGGAATTGGTATTAATCTATTCTGTAGGTTTTTGTAAAATTAATTAATTAATTCCAGAGTCTTGGAGAGACTCGGTAGCTAGTGCCCGTGGAATTCTTTGACATTTATTGGTGTTAGCTGTTATAGTTTGGTTTGTGTAATCATTGTTACATAATTTAGTCTCTTTTGTCATGTTTACTTGTAGTTTTCTTGCGTTAATTTCTACTATCTTGTAAATAAGTTCATTTCACAGTCCTATTATTGTTGTTGTTTGTTGCAGGTGTGGTAGTTTACATCTATAACTACTTCATTACTTTCTTATACTTTCTTTATCTACCTATATACTTTCTTGTATTATTCCCCCCACCTGTCGGTTATTGTTCGTTTGTTTATGGTTGTTGTGTTAGCGGTGTATTTCATTATTATCATCATTCACTGTGTTTTGGTCCTGGTTATTAGTTACAAATAGTTTGTATGATTACTGTGTTAGAATCTAAGCATTGTAGATATGATGGTCAAAGTATATTGAGGATCAGTGTGTTCAGCTACACATGTCTTAGTCTAGACATAGGTGGATCTGATTATTATAAGTGACTGATTTTAGGGTTACTTGTGTGTATTATCTTTAGAATTACTGGTGATTTGTTACTGTGTTATTGTAGTACCTATGTAGAGGTATATTAATACTGATAATTTAGTATTGTAGTGAATATACTTTCTTATTTTGGGAATCTAGTCTGTAAATCTATAGTCATGGCAGACTGTTCAAGAACAATTAGAAACAGAAAGAAAAGAATAGCCTTAAGAGACTTTATTTTGGCTATCAGAGATTGTGAGTCTTACGAATTGTTTAACACTATGGTAAAAGTGGATGATAAATACAAGCCACATAGAGCAAAGGTATATCTCATGGAGATTAAGGAAATAAGAGAAGTTACAACTGGAATTGCATTGCCAGTATTGGATGATAGCAAGAGACCAAAACTGAATTTAAAGAGGAAAGCTAACGTAGCTGGCGTTATGCAAAGTGAGAAGAAAGAAGTCACTGTACAAACAGATAATTGTTGTGAAGACTGTTCAGTCTCAGTTGGGAAAATATCCAAACTGAATGTGGATGAACCACAAAAGACTATCATTAGTGATGAATCAGTTAGGAGTAAAACTAACTTATATTCTATGGAAGGAAGATCAATAAGTGTTAGTAAGAATGCAATGTCTACAAAAGCCTATGAGACAATGACAAGTCCAGTGCATGATGAAACATACCATGCACCTCAAGAAGTGTTGTTACCAAAAATGGGTTTTTGGTGTGACAAGGATCAGTTAAAGATAGACAAACTGATTCAGGAAGAGGGAACCTTCGAGGAAAAGTGTACAATATTAGAAGGAAAATTTAAGAGTGTTGAGCAGAGATTAGAAAAGGAATACAAAGATGGTATTCAAAGATTAAATGATGAATTCAAGGTGGATAGGAACAGGATATTAACTGAGTGTAAGGGTAATACTCAAGTTAAAGAGGAACATTGCAGGGTCCTGTCATCTCGGTGGAAGGAGAAAGGTAATGCTTTAGAAGAGAGTTACTTTGTTAAATTTGAAGCACTAGAAGAGCAATTTAAGGCAGCTAAACAAAGATTACAGCAGCAAGCTGAAGCATTGAAAGATCAAGCTAAGTCTACGGAGGAGAGACATGAGGCTGCGCTTGGTACAGATCAATCAGATTGGAAGAAGGAACCTTTAGATGCTCAAATGCAGTATAGGAGGGCGAAGATGAAGGATGCTACTTCTGTTGCCAAGAAAGTAGTACTTGAAGAGACTGAAAATTCAAGGAAGGAAGTGTGGAAGATTGTGATGGATGGTCTGAAAGGAAATTGTGTTGGAGTTACAGACCAGTTAGAGTTAATATTATCTTTCAATTTCAAAAACAGATACATGGATAAAGGAAAAGAACCATTGAAGTTGTTAATGTTCAGCGCCATCAAAAAGTTACCACCAGATAAGTGGGACATAAGTGATCTGTTTGCTCTACTAAAGATACTGTGCTATTTGGAAATACTTTTGTGATTGTGGTAATGATGATGATGGAGTCTAGATTGAAAATAGTTTTGATGTTAGTTGGAAGAGATTGGTACGGTTTATGACTCAGCATGAGAGGTTAATTGTTACTGTGCATAAAACAAGGCTGAAAGCTATAACTTTCAAGAATGGAAATTTGACAGAGTGTATATAAACAACAAAAAGTGAACAGGTGTACAGTACAAGTCAGTATAACTAGGTGTTTTAGATTGACTTATTTCATTAACTAAAGTAGTAAAGTTTGATTGAGAGGTACAGGGTGTAGTAACTAAGGTCGCTGATCACGAAGACATGTGAAATGGGTATATCATCCCTTAATTGATTATTTTGTCACCCCACTGGGAATGTTTAGTGGAATGGGGTGGACATAGAAGGGTATATGATGTGGCATAATGTGATACAAATTTTCCAAGGCAAATGATTTTATTCTTGCCTAATTTTGTTTATCCATAGGAAAGTATGCTACGCCATGAGATACCAGTGTTGTTGGTGGAATTGTATATCATTACAGCAGCTGATGGGTGCTCATCAGCAGGCTTGCTCACCGATACCTCTTCTTAGTGAGACATCAGTCCGTTGGTCTGGTTTTGGAGCAATTGAAACATGAGTCACAGATGAAATTCAGCATTTAGAATAGATTGTTTAATATTTATGAAACATTTGTGTTAGCTTGATAAGTTGTAAGTGTTAACTTATAATGTAATTATATTATTTAATGAACAATGCTGATGTACATTTTGGTTCACCCATGTATTTTTGTATGGTGAATCCACGTATGATTTGGTTAATATATTAATTGATGCACACATTGTTAGATTTGCATCCAACACAGTTTTATGTTGTATAGGATGAAATTGTGTTTGGTTTGCCAGTAGAGTATGATTGCTAAGGCAAAGCCTACATCACCCTTCCTGTGCCACTGTTAATGTGGTAACCTTTTGGTTCACCAATATATTTCCATCCCTCTTTTGTTGATTCATATGACTTAACATATTTCACCGACCTCACACTTTTGGTTGATGTAATGTTTAAAAAAAAATGATGTTATCATTTTTTTCCCCGGGGGTCGGTGTGAACTGTTAAGTCATATTCGAAGTTACAGTTAGGTGTTAAGGATTTTGGTGTACGGGGCTGGAGTTTGTTAGTAAGTAGGTTAAGGTTATGAGATACATGACGTGTATATACATGTGTGTGGGTAGAGAATGGTGTAACTCTGTTTAGAGTGTATTTTTATTGAAGTATGCAAGCTTAGAAATTTACATTTAAAAAGTTCACTGTTAGAAGCACGTAGAGTATGGTTGAAGAATACTCAGGGGTGTTCATGTGTGAATTGAGGTTTACAGGACATGAGAAAAGCGTGCGAAGTGAATGAAGTTAGCATACGTGTCAGAGAAGAATACTGAGTTGTTAAAGGGGAGTCTGTGGCCATCCGTTGAGGGAGACGGTTGGTGTTTCTAGAGTATGTGAATAGTGTATGTGATTTTCATTATAATATATTGGATGTGACGCGATGATGTACCGCGTAAGGTGTATTTACAAGGCCTTTATATATTATTATTTATAAGCGCGTTGTGGGTTTCCCGCGCTGTAAAGTTCAGGAGGAACTTGGATGCCTGGTGATTAGACCAGAGGTATAGATATATGTGCGAGGAGTGAATGCCGCACTTTGGATTAAAAAGACACGTCGTTTTCCCGTGTCAATAGGAGGTCTATGGTAGGACCATTATATGCTATTATTTGAATGCGCGTTGTTGGCTTTCCCGCGCCAATAGGAGGTCTACGTAAGCGCGTTGTGGTTTTCCCGCGCTGTTAAGTTCTGGAGGAACTTGGATGCCTGGTGATTAGACCAGAGATAGAGATATATGTGCGAGGAGTGAATGCCGCACTTACATTGAAAGTAGGACCACGGAGATATATGTGCGAGGTGTGAATGCCGCACTTACATTGTATACAGACCATATAGAGATTTATGTGCGAGGAGTGAATGCCGCACTTACATTGAATATAGATCAGAGATAGAGATTTATGTGCGAGGGATGAATGCCGCACTTACATTGAATGCAGTTGTTACCAGTACGTAAGGATGACCGTACTACATATTCTAATTATGCAAGTATTTCGTACTATTGTTACTGATGTCCAGGACTATGCTGTTGATATTATATGTATGGAACTGTGACCCAGACTTCTGTCAAGTTATTTCATTCGCGTATGTACTGTCTTGAGTGTCAGTCCAAGTTATATTCCATTGTAACATTACAGAGGTAACATTTCCATAGTTATCATTTGGTGGTTATATTGATTGCTAGTACCACATAGAAAAATCTATTGCAACAGTGGTGGCCTCGACTTCTACAGATAGTACTTATCATTCCACAAATATAAGTACCAGATCGAGTATTGGGCAAGTTTGGAATTTACAAGTAAACCCGTAATTTTAATACAAGACTGTAAACGTGGGAATGTTATCACAAGGAGTCAGAGAGGAATTTTAACACAAGTTTTCCCAGGCAGGATTCATAGAACACCAGCCGTCAGAGGAATTAACTCATATTTCCCAGACCTAAGTGATTCGAACAGCATCTAACCAAAGGGCTGTGTGTCCATTCTAATATGTGCCAGTAGAAGTGTGTATTCCCATAATTTTGGGGTAAGTGTAAACAATTATTTACTAATGTAAATTTTACAGGTTTCTTGCTAAGTGGTTATATATGAGGGTGGCAACCTCAACCAATGAAAATAGTATATGCATGAATCACTACTGCAAGAGCTGGTGATTGTTTCTGACTAGTCGTGCGGGAAACCCGACAGCAGAGCGACCCCAGACCCCGACGGGAGTAGCGACGAGTAATCAGTGATAATTACATCACATGTGCCTAAAGTGTATAGAATCATTTTGTGAGATTTATATATCTTTTTAATTGTAATTCAGGCAAATCATTATTCATGCACTCCAGAAGCAATTTCCTAGTTAATACCCAGAAGGATATTGGTGAATTTTCATCATATTCCCTGAGTTACATTGGGTGCTCGGGAATTTAATTCTGAGAGGTTAACATTGGTGGATGGAGCGCATGTCAATGGGCTTGTTAGTTTGCGGGGAACACATGTACTCAGCAGAAGGCATTTGTTTCTGTCTATTTGTCACAGTTCGTGGTTACTAACATCAGACTTAAGTACTGAAGTTCCTACGCCACTAGTGTGAGAGAAGAGTATCACCACCAACCGCCTACAGTGGACGAATTATGTGGAGAAGTGTACTCATTACCAAAAGGAAGTGACGGAAACCACAGCTGCAGGACTCATCTGGAGCTAAGTTGTGTGTAACAGGCTACAGCAAAAATACGGACATTATTAATGCCCTACCTAAACCTCAGTGAGGAAACCTTAATTTCAATTTTCACCCAATTTTCCATATTTATTTTCCCACGTTACAGACTAATTGACTATTAAATTTGTTGTATGTTATTTCAAACTAAACAATAATAGTTGATTCAGTTTATATGTACGAAAGCAAACGTATGAGCTAGTTTTTCTTGATACACACACACACACAGACACACAGACACACACACACAGACACACAGACACACACACACACACATATATATATATATAGAGAGAGAGAGAGAGAGAGAGAGAGAGAGAGAGAGAGCCATTACTTTTAAGAGGGCATTCGTTGGATTACTCCAATTGGGATCTTGACGGGCCAGAACCATTGCATAAACCCTTCACAAAAGACGACGGGCCAGATAATAAGTTAACAAATTTGCTGAACCCTTAAGCAGAGTTTATTCTTGACTTCTGGGAATATCTTGTGAAGGCTCCCCTAAGGTAGAAACGCCATTCATCTTCTATCTACATCTTTGCCAAGAGTAATCTTGCGCGAAGATAGATACCTTGGACGAACTACTTTTAGATACGCTTGCGTTGTGACCATTAGTGGACTACAACTGCAAAGCAAAGGGAGGCAATCCCGTGACATCTACGATACCAGTTTTGAAGACGAACCTGTGGCTCAGAGCTCGTAATCAAGACTAGACGCCTACCTTTTCCGGCCTGTGAAGATACTCGCATTGACCAGGAGCGATTACCCCTTGCATTTATGTTTTGGGACGTGCGCTCGCCACAGAATTCCTAAATTGACGGAGCAGTCAGCAGCAGCAACAACCCTTCATCAATCTGACAGCTAAGTCTAATCTTATCAGGCCAGAACAAAATGAACACTTTAAAAATACATTTCCTGCGAATTTTCAGTGAAGAAACCAATATTAACCCATCAGTCATTTATTTATTCAGCATTGTTCTTGACTTATGGATGTCAGTAGTATACAATAGAGAAAACGGGTATTATTGTGGTGTCGCGCTGTGGTGGCACGTGACTTTTATATAAGGATAATGTGGTGGCGCGCTGTGGTGGCGCGTGACTTTTTATATAAGGAAAAATGTGGTGGCGCGCTGTGGTGGCGCGTGACTTTTTATATAGCGATATATTAGTTCGATAATGGTGTTGTTTACAGACAATATTTAGACAACAGTTAGACGATATATTGAGACAACAGTTAGACGATATATTTAGACAATAGGAAGGCGATATATTGAGACAACAGTTATACGATATATATTTACAACAGTTAGACGTATATTTACAATAGGTAGACAACAGTTATATAGACATGGGTAACAAAGAATTTAGTTAATATATTTTATTCTTTTAAATAAAAGTATATATTGGTAAGATTCGTATTTTCAAAAATAACATTATCATACATTGTACAATTGACAAATAACACATATGAATATACATTGTGCAGTAATTTTTTTTATCAAATAACATATAGGGGAATTCTATTGGAAAGACAGTGTGCATTCAAATATGATCACAGATTGTAAGAAATAAAATATAATATAGCACCGGGGTACAGCTGCAGACCAGACTTTGAGGGGTGTCGTCACATTGTCGTCATTGTCATCGTAAAAATAGAGAGGTGGGTGTTGGGTGTGTGTATGTAACTAAGTGTGTGTGTACAGAGAGTTTAGATGTTGAGGGGTGATGTGGTGACGTTGTCGGGATGCACCTGTCTTTTGATGTAGAAATAAGACAGGGCATTGCGGTGTTGTTCATATGTGTATACGGCGGATTTGTGTGTTTTGAACCCGACATTTTTCCCACCCTGTGCTTGTTGTGTGTTGAGTACTTCTAAGAATGTATTTTTGTCGATGGTGTTGTGGTGTTTGTTCAATCCTTTTGTTGTGGTCTTGTCATACTCACCAAAACAGTGATAAGTCTTGCTGCAGAGGGAAATCATCCCTCTCCTTTCGTTCTCTAACTTAAAAAGGCCCGGGGTCCGTTTGTCGTATAATTTTTGTTCGCGGCATTTCTGACAAACTACCCGCGTCTTACCCTCACTAGCGACAAAAACGGATTTATGTTCGGGACATACTTCGGCGGGGAACCACTGGAGGTAGGTACTATAAAACTCCTGTCGCATAGCGGGCTTAACAACGTCCGCTAAGTTGTCTGAACTAAGGGTCAAGTAAAGACTGTCGGTGTCTGTCTCGCATAACTGAAAATCTGACCTATCTACAAATTTATCTAAGCAGTCGTAATAAAACTCTAACATTCTCAACTTAGCGTATTGGTACACGAAAAAACCTATCTGCGCGGGTAGGTCCAAACTAATTGTCTTTTTAAGTCTTTCTACTTCGAATATGTCGTCAGTCACTAGAGTCATTTTTTTAAACCGGGGGGAGTTTATTAGTTTAGACATACCCTCTCCCGTTGTGTACGAAACCTCTACATGCTTCGCCTTATTGGTCAACGTTTTACCATAGGCGGCGTTACCTAGCAATTTCATGGTCTCGCTGGTTATGGCGTAGACATCATCTCTATCACCCTGGCGACGCGCGTTCGAAACAGTGTCCCCAAACTGTTTAAAACACGCTACATGTGAATATTCAATTACCTATTAAATACAGGTGACTTTTAAACCTTTGGTCAGGTACCACCGAAGCAGAGGCGTTGCCAACAGAATCTTTTTGCCCACATAACTCCCGATCAACGTCCTTCTGGGGGTAGTCAGGAGTTTATGTTTCTCGGCGTATTCCCGCATGAAAGGCCCAATATTATCTCTCGTGGCATCGACATTCTTGAAAATGGGTGTCATTTCCGAGAAATGTTCCTTTAGGCAGTCGGGGACATGAATGTCACACTCGACTAGGCCAAACAAGGTTACGTCTAGCACAGAGGCGAGAATATTTTCTTCTGTTAACGGGTACCGACATTTGGTATAAGATGGTTTCCGGGTAGGGAAGGTGGCGCTCAGAAAACGAGCGATTGAGCGATTGGTTTTCTTCAATTCCTGCCACTCGCACTCCCACATTTCGACCAAGGTGACGTCACAATCGTTCTTCAAATAGGCAGAAATCTCCCTTGTCTTTTCGTACAACTCAGTCAAAGGTTTTTTTACTGACGTGGTTAATATCACGACCGGTGGTTAGTGGGCAGTCGGGGTGGCCGTGGAAAAGGCATCCATGGAACTGGTAGGCGGTGCGAGAGTCTTTGTCCCAACCGTCTACCCTAATGTACCTATAACCCAACGACATCTCACTACCGTTAAACTGGGTTTTTAAAACCACTTTTTTCGTGTGCGAGACCCACGTCAACCACTCGCGGCACTGCACGGTATATTTATGGAGCTTGTGGTACCTGAAACCATCCTCCCTGTTTCGTCTAACGGGAAAGTCAGTGGGCATATTCTGCATTATCGCCCACAAATAAAGGGCGTTGGCATCAAAACCTTTAATGCATTGTGCCATTTTGCCTCCTCTAATACACGTGTTACCTTGCTCATGGAGCCTATGAAATATAATGGAGGGTCCCCCCACGATATTTTGACGCAAGGTGTGGTGCAAATCTACCTCTCGCTCCGAGCATAAAGAGAAAGAGACATTCGACGGGAGGGTTTTGAAGAGGTATTTTAACGTGACACCCGGTACCGAGATCGCGTCTTTGAACATATCTACACCTAACCCCGCGTAAAAACTAACCTGTTGTTCTAACGCTATTAGGAAGGGGACGACGTCTTTATTATTGTACCATGTCAGAAAGTCGCGCAACGTGGTCATGTGGTTATCGGTCCAAACTCGCTGGCATTCGGCGTACTCGTCGTTAGAAATATTAGAATTCTTTAGGGCGGAAAAAAATGCCGAGTGGGGTGGTAGCGCCGTTTCGTTTAATTTTTCTAAATCTGTAATATACTCGTAACAGAAAAAACTCTTTGGTTTCTTTAACTTTATACGCGGCTAAGTACTTGCTATAGCTAAAACCGGGGGCTAAGTAGTTGATTATATCTAAAAACTTTAACTCGGGAGTGGCAATACACATACAATTATTATTTCTCTTTACTAAATATTTGAAGTCTTGACCAAGGAAATATTTGATGAGGTACGGTTTGATCACATTCACGTCATACTTTCCCGAATTGAATCCTAACACTGGTAGCTCCTGCAAATAATCATCGAGTCTATCAAGGAGCCCCTCTGAATTACCGAGCTTCTCTAAAGCATCGAGTTGGATGTACACCTCATCAAAACGCTCACGTAAAATCTCGTAAGAGGACTCGGCAATTTGGGTCAGATGCCCGAGCATTCTGTTCACCAAGTCTTGTGGATCACCCGTTGTGATAAAACAAACGGGGTCTTCAAAACCGGGGACGTTAGAAGCCACCGAGCAAGACAGGGGCACGTGTCTAGCTGTGTAGGTAGATGCACTACCACTGGGCTCTACAGCGTTATCGAAATAACACTCATAGTCAAAAGTGGCCCGATAGGGATACACGAATGTTGTGTCGACATCTATTCCCTGTGCATCGATCGCTTCCCAAATTGTCTCTGGCGGATTATACACACCACCCTTAAATATTTCCTTTCGTTTACCCCCGGCACAGGTCTTTTCATGGCGCTCCAGTCGATAATATTCCTGCCATAATTTACCGGATTTGGGACACGAAAAGGAATAACTGGCCCTATCAATATCTACTTTGTACATAAAGTGATTTTTAAACGTTAAATGACGCAACGTATCCTGAAAACTATCGCTACCTCTAAGTTTGGGGGTCAGGTGTTCCGCGTCGTCAAATTCGAAAATATCAATATTTATGTTGAAACATTTTTCTAACTCGGGAATATCAATTAAACTAACCCCGGGGAAATCGATGAGGGACGGTAGTCCCTGCTGTGTTTGCCACTTATCTACGAGCCGGCTCGTGTGTTTTCTAACATTCTTAACGGCAGCACCCCTAAAAACGGCTAAACACCTAAAAAAGCAAAAGTTATCACTGTAAGGTTTGGAGTTTGAATCGTGTTGTAATGTGTTTATTATCTGAGATGAAGGATGGTATTTCTTGTAAGCAGCAGCCGATTGGAAAGTCTTGTATATGATAGATATAGAAGGAGGGGGCTGGAATTGCTTCGACATAATATTTTGTGTTTGGTCTGTTTATTTGTGCTTGTGTGAGAATGTCGCTGTCGTGTAAGTTTGAGACAAAAGATTTTGAAATCTGTAATGTTGTTGACTAGATGTGGTTGTTCTAAAACACAAGCATTATTATGTGAGGCATGATAGAAGCGTAATCCGCGAGTTTCTCTGTGTCTCAAAAGTACGTTATGACTGTAGTTAATTTTAAATCGTTTTGTCTGTTGTGCAAAGACAGGGAGCAAAAGAGAGAGAGAGCCATTCGATGGGTTGTGTTCTGTCTAGTCTATGGAAGAAAGTGAATGTGGATAGATATTTGTGTTTGTGTGCATGTGTCTTGATCGCTTGCCAATTCTGTGTATATTTTTCTTTAACGTCATCTGGTAGGTCATGTAAGCTGTCGTAGTCAGAGGACAAGCGAGGTTTCTTGATATGGGTTTGGTGGGTACTGGTCATGGGTCTTTTGAGTGGGTTAATCTGGCCTGCATCATTTGAAGAGGACGATGGGGTGGGACTTGTTGAAGAAGTAGTGGGAGCTGATGAAGATAATCTGGAACTTGAAGCTGTTCTCGTCGAGTCTGTGGCGCCTGCTGCAGCAGATGATAATGGCTGTGGGTGCGCCGAGCTTGAGTCTGGTGTTACTGTGGGGCATGAAAAGTTTTTGGTGCGTGCTGTTGTACACGTCGATGATGATGAGTCTGTGGCACC